>JAGKPW010003050.1:0-33441 GCA_019926035.1 Melaleuca alternifolia
GAGTTCGAACTCCTTAGATTGGACCAAGAGAGGACGAACTCCCTTAGAATGGACGAACAGGAGACGAACTCCTTAGATTGAACCAAGAGAGGACGAACTCCCTTATATTCGACGAACAGGACAAGAAGTCCTTAGATTGGACCAAGAAAGGGACGAACTCCATGATATTGCACCAACAGGACACGAACTCCTTATATTGGACCAAGAGAGGACGAACTCCCTCAGATTGGACCTAGAGGAGACGAACTCCTTAGATTGGACCAAGAGAGCACGACCTCCCTGAGATTGCACCAACAGGAGACGAACTTCTTAGACTGGACCAAGAGAGGACGAACTCCCTCAGATTGGACCAACCGGAGACAATCTCCTTATATTGGACCAGAAGTGGACGAACTCCCTTAGATTGGACCAACAGGAGGCGAACTCCTTAGATTGGACCAACAGGAGACGAACTCCCTTAGATTGGACCTACCGGAGACAAACTCCTGAGATTGGACCAACAGAGGACGAACTCCCTTAGATTGGACCAACAGGAGACGAACTCCCTTAGATTGGACCAACCGGAGACGAACTCCTTAGATTGGACCAAGAGAGGACGAACTCCCTTAGATTGGACCAAGGGAGAACGAACTCCTTAGATTGGACCAAGAGATGACGAAAACTCCCTCGATTGGAAGACAAGAGACGAACTCCTTTCGATGGGCCCGGGAGAGGGACGAATCCTTAGATTGGACCAACAGGAGATGAACTGCTTAGATGGACGAAAGGAGGACGAACTTTAGATTGGACCACAGGAGCTGAACTCCTTAGATGACTAAGAGAGGACGAAAACTCCCCGAGTTGGCCGACAGGACGAACGGACTCCTTAGATTGCACCAACATGAGGCGAACTCCTTAGATTGGACCACGAGAGGACGAACTCCCTTAGATTGGACGAACAGGAGACGAACTCCTTAGATTTGACCAAGAGGAGACGAATTCCTTAGATTGGACCAAGAGAGGACGAAATCCCTCTGATTGGACCAACCGGAGACGAACTCCTTAGATTGGACCAGGAGAGGACGAACTCCCTTAGATTGGACCAACAGAGACGAACTACTTAGTTGGGACATGAGAGACGAAACCTCACGTAGATTGACCAAGAGGTGACGAACTCCTTAGTTGGACGAAGAGGGAGGTCGAACTCCTTAGATTGGACCAAGAGGAGACAAACTCCCTTAGATTGGTCCAAGAGGAGACGAACTCTTTAGATTGGACCAAGAGAGGACAAACTCCTTTAGATTGGACTACCAGCAGACGAACTCCTTAGATTAGACCAAGAGAGGACGAAATTCCCTTAGATTGGACCAAGAGGTGACGAACTCCATTAGATTGGACCAACAGGTAACGAACTCGTTAGATTGGACGAAGAGGTGATGAAGACCATAGATTGGACGAAGAGAGGACGAACTCGGTTGGATTGGACCAACAGGTAACGAACTGTTTAGATTGGACGAAGAGGTGATGAACACCATAGATTGGACGAAGAGAGGACGAACTCGGTTGGATTGAACGAACAGGAGACGAACTCCTTAGATTGGACCAAGAAGTGACAAACAACCTAAAGGAGGCGAACTCCTTAGATTGGACCAAGAGGAGACGAACTCCCTCAGATTGGACGAACAGGAAACGAACTCCTTAGATTGGACAGGAGGACACGAACTGCTAAGATTGGACGAAGAGAGGACGAACTCCCTCAGATTGGACCAACAGGAGACGAACTCCTTAGATTGGACCAACAGAGGACGAACTCCCACAGATTGCACCGACATGAGACGAACTCCTTAGATTGGACCAAGAGCGGACGAACTCCCTCAGATTGGACCAACAGGAGACGAACTCCTTAGATTGGACCAAGAGAGGACGAACTCATTGAGATTGCACCAACAGGAGATAAACTCCTTAGATTGGACCAAGAGAGGACGAACTCCCTTAGATTGGACCAAGAGGAGACGAAATCCTTAGATTGGACCAAGAGAGGCGAACTCCCTCAGATTGGACCAACCGGTGACGAACTCCTTGAGATTGGACCAAGAGAGCACGACCTCCCTGAGATTGCACCAAGAGGAGATGAACTCCTTAGACTGGACCAAGAGAGGACGAACTCCCTTAGATTGGACCATGAGGTGACGAGCTCCTTAGATTGGACAAATAGAGGACGACTCAATTGGATTGGGCCAACAGGAGACGAACTTCTTAGATTGGACCAAGTGGTGATGAACTACCAACAGGAGGCGAACTCCTTAGATTGGACCAAGAGGAGTTCGAACTCCTTAGATTGGACCAATAGAGGACGAACTCCCTTAGAATGGACGAACAGGAGACGAACTCCTTAGATTGAACCAAGAGAGGACGAACTCCCTTATATTCGACGAACAGGACAAGAAGTCCTTAGATTGGACCAAGAAAGGGACGAACTCCATGATATTGCACCAACAGGACACGAACTCCTTATATTGGACCAAGAGAGGACGAACTCCCTCAGATTGGACCTAGAGGAGACGAACTCCTTAGATTGGACCAAGAGAGCACGACCTCCCTGAGATTGCACCAACAGGAGACGAACTTCTTAGACTGGACCAAGAGAGGACGAACTCCCTCAGATTGGACCAACCGGAGACAATCTCCTTATATTGGACCAGAAGTGGACGAACTCCCTTAGATTGGACCAACAGGAGGCGAACTCCTTAGATTGGACCAACAGGAGACGAACTCCCTTAGATTGGACCTACCGGAGACAAACTCCTGAGATTGGACCAACAGAGGACGAACTCCCTTAGATTGGACCAACAGGAGACGAACTCCCTTAGATTGGACCAACCGGAGACGAACTCCTTAGATTGGACGAACAGGAGACGAACTCCTTAGATTGGACCAAGAGGAAACGAACTCCCTAGATTAGACCAACAAAGGACGAACTCCCTTAGATTGGACGAACAAGAGACGAACCCTTAGATTGGACCAAGAGAGGACGAACGCCCTTAGATTGGACCAACAGGAGACGAACTAGATTGGACCAAGAGAGGACGAACTTCCTTAGATTCACCAACATGAGACGAACTCCTTAGATTGGACTAAGAGAGGACGAACTCCCCTAGATTGGACCGACAGGAGACGGACTCCTTAGATTGGACCAAGAGGAGACGAACTCCTTAGATTGACCAAGAGAGGACGAACTCCCTTAGATTGGACGAACAGGAGACGAACTCCTTAGATTGACCAAGAGGAGACGAAATTCCTTAGATTGGACCAAGAGAGGACGAAATCCCTTAGATTGGACCAACTGGAGACGAACTCCTTAGATTGGACCAAGAGAGGACGAACTCCCTTAGATTGGACCAACAGGAGACGAACTCCTTAGATTGGACCGTGAGAGCACGAACTCCCGTAGATTGGACCAAGAGGTGACGAACTCCCTTAGATTGGACGAAGAGGAGTCGAACTCTTTTGATTGGACCAAGAGGAGACGAACTCCTTAGATTAGACCAAGAGAGGACGAACTCCCTTAGATTGGTCCAAGAGGAGACGAACTCTTTAGATTGGACCAAGAGAGGACAAACTCCTTTAGATTGGACTACCAGCAGACGAACTCCTTAGATTGGACCAAGAGAGGACGAATTCCCTTAGATTGGACCAAGAGGTGACGAACTCCATTAGATTGGACCAACAGGTAACGAACTCGTTAGATTGGACGAAGAGGTGATGAAGACCATAGATTGGACGAAGAGAGGACGAACTCGGTTGGATTGGACCAACAGGTAACGAACTGTTTAGATTGGACGAAGAGGGGATGAACACCATAGATTGGACGAAGAGAGGACGAACTCGGTTGGATTGAACGAACAGGAGACGAACTCCTTAGATTGGACCAAGAAGTGACAAACAACCTAAAGGAGGCGAACTCCTTAGATTGGACCAAGAGGAGACGAACTCCCTTAGATTGGACGAACAGGAAACGAACTCCTTAGATTGGACAGGAGGACACGAACTGCTAAGATTGGACGAAGAGAGGACGAACTCCCTCAGATTGGACCAACAGGAGACGAACTCCCTTAGATTGCACCAACTTGAGACGAACTCCTTTCATTGGGCCAAGAGAGGACGAACTCCTTAGATTGGATGAACAGAGGACGAACTCCCTTAGATTGGACGAACAGGAGACGGCCTCCTTAGATTGGACCAAGAGGACACGAACTCCTAAGATTGGAACAAGAGAGGACGAACTCCCTCAGATTGGACCAACAGGAGACGAACTCCTCATATTGGACCAAGAGAGGACGAACTACCTTAGATTGCACCAACATGAGACGAACTCCTTAGATTGGACCAAGAGAGGACGAACTCTCTTAGATTGGACCAACAGGAGACGAACTCTTTAGATTGGACCAAGAGAGGACGAACTCCTTTCAATTGGACTACCAGGAGACGAACTCCTTAGATTGGACCAAGAGAGGACGAATTCCCTTAGATTGGACCAAGAGGTGACGAACTCCCTTAGATTGGACCAATAGGTAACGAACTCCTTAGATTGGACCAAGAGAGGACGAACTCCCTGATATTGCACCAACAGGAGACGAACTCCTTAGACTGGACCAAGAGAGGACGAACTCCCTCAGATTGGACCAAGAGGAGACGAACTCCTTAGATTGGACCAAGAGAGGACGATCTCCCTCAGATTGGACCAACTGGTGACGAACTCCTTAGATTGGACCGAGAGAGCACGAACTCCCTGAGATTGCACCAACAGGAGACGAACTCCTTAGATTGGACCAAGAGAGGACGAACTCCTTTAGATTGGACCAAGAGGTGACGAGCTCCTTAGATTGGACAAAGAGAGGACGAACTCAGTTGGATTGGACCAACAGGAGACGAACTCCTTAGATTGGACCAAGAGGTGACGAACTACCAATAGGAGGCACAGTTGTGTTTAGGGGTCGAGTTACGCGAGCTGGGTTCTTTCGGTACTGTTCATTGAAGGTGGCACTGTTCATGGAAGCTCGATTTTCTGAATGAACTGACTTTCTTGGGTTGGACTACTCGATGAATACTTCTCGTCTACCTTCCTCTTTGTTTGGAATTGAGTCTTACAATGATTCGTCATGTTGATGGATAGGATTGGGGTGATCCTCGGTTCGGCATTCTGCTGGTTAGGATTTTGATGATATTCTGACTGCTGTTTTGTGGTTTTCGGGGGAGTTCTCATTACCCTTGAGTACTATTCGAACTGGATTTCTTGTGCTTTTCGACTCTCCATCTACTACTCAGAGTTGATTTACTTGATCTGGACTACTCGAAGGAAACTCGGGTACTATTCATTGAAGGCGCACTGTTCATGCCTTTCACGATGTTCCTTATCTCTTTGTTCGGGTGTTTCGTTTAAGGGGCTCTCCTCCTTGTACGAATGTTCGATCATACATGAGTTGAAGCGTCGATTGTAAGGCAAGAATCTATTTCAACTTCCTCCTTGGTTCTCTGATTTCTGGGTTGAATGTACTGACCCAATGAAGAATAACGACTTTATGGAACTACAACCCATGCCAAGGTCAGATGGGGCTCGTGCTGGGGGAAAGAACACTGCTGCATCGGTTGTTGAAATTGGCCATTCTTTAAGTTTGAGCAGGAGAGGACGTAGCAAGAGTAGGGTCGCCTTTAGCAAACCACCTGTTCGAGAAAAGTCCCCATTGAATCGTCAGGCTGGAAGGATTGAAGGGGTGGATCATTCACTTCAGGTTCCTCAAGAAATAGGGGAACAGTCAAAATTACCTGAAAACTTGACTGCTCCTAATTCCTCAAGGGGCAGATTGTTGAGCCAAAGTAGGAATAGGCGATCTAGTAGTTCACTGAGGATTCACAATAGGGTGCCGCCTAGTACTACCCCTCTTGCTGATCGGGGGATTGCAACACCAAAACCCCCAGCTCCAACTAAATCCTGGGCCAATGTTGCTTGTGCTAGTGCAGCCATCGGTTACGACCTGACTTTTATACCTCCCTCTTTCAAGGATGGTAAACCATGTGTTCATATATCTGATGACATCCTTCAGGATACGGATAAAGTGTGGCACGAATCAATCGTGGGTTATTTTATTGGAAAGAGACTCCCCTTTAAACTAATTGAGGCATCCTTAAAACACCTATGGGGTCAGCACCTCCAAGATATTATAGCTAATGACGATGGCTTCTATTTCTTTCATGTTCCTGATGATGAATTTCGCAGGAAAATCTTGGAAAGAGGACCTCTTACCGTGGCTCGAGTACCTCTTATCTTGCAGCAGTGGCACCCTTCGCTTGTATTAAGGAAGGAGAAACATGATAAGGTACCGGTGTGGGTCAAGCTGAGAAATATTCCCTATTCTGCATGGTCTCCAAAAGGTATTAGCTCCATAGCCAGCACTATTGGGATGCCGTTGTATGTTGATCAACATACTCAGAACAGTAGAATGATCTCCTTTGCTAGAGTCTGTATAGAAATCAATGCAAAGAACCCAATCTATGATAATGTGTCTGTCTTTCAGGAGGAGGAAGAAATTCTGGTGGAAGTGGAGTATGAGTGGAAACCCTTACTTTGTCAAAAATGTAAGATCTTTGGACACAAGTGTCCTGACCCAGCCGTGTCCAAACAGAATGTGGCTGACAAACCACAGGAGCAATCACAACCTCCGTTAGCGCCTGAATCGGCCCCAGCTCCCAAGTCCTCATTCGTGGGAACCCCCTCGGCTCCTAACCAAGAGTGGACAGTGGTGCAACCTAAGAGTAAAAAATACTCTAACTCTCAAGCTTTGAAATCAGTTGTTGTGGAAGCTGACTCTTCTGCAGGTGGGCGTCTAGAAGCCACCCCCTCAGTGGCTCGAATAATCAACTCTTCCTCTACTTCTGAAGGGGAATTGTATAAGGATTTGGATGTTGCTCTGGACAGTCAAGAAGAGAGCTCATCAGAGGACTCTTCCCATGAGCTTTTTCAGTTAAGGGATTCGGACCCAGCTCCTGCACCTGTTCTGCACTTATCAGAGGAAGCTGTTGATCAGGCGGATGGGACCTCCACCCCACCAGGTGGTTCAGTAAAGATATCTACGGCTAGGAAGAAGGGCCATCCAAAAAAGAGGTGAAAGTTCCCTTCCTTTCCACTGTATATATGTTTTTTGGTGTGTGGAATATAAGGGGTCTAACTAACCCTGTTCGTCAGGCGGAGGTGAGATATTTTGTGCAAACAAATAATCTCGTTTGTGTAGGAATTTTGGAAACCAAAGCCCCTTTGAATGGCTTTGAGGAGATTTCTCTGAACTTGATCCCAGGGTGGTGTTGGGAAACGAATTATGTACATAGTGTGATTGGAAGGATTTGGTTTGGATGGAACCCCCAGCTAGTGCATTTTGAACTTGAAACTTCTTCCTTCCAAGCTATCCATGGAAATTTAAAGATGCTGGACTCTAATACTTGCTTTGCTATCTCAGTAATATGTGCTGCACATACCTTTGTTGCTAGACGTTCTTTGTGGACAGAATTGATTACTAGAAGTGGATCAATGCAAGAAACACCCTGGGTCGTTGCTGGTGACTTTAATGCGATAAGATATCCTACAGACCGAGTAGGAGGCACCCTTGTCTGGCCCCCCTCATTTGATGAATTTCATAAGTGTTTGCTGGATTCTGACCTTGATGATCTCCACTATATTGGTAACAGATTTACTTGGTCCACCTTTGAAGGGGAGTGTAGAATCCAAAGGAAGATTGATAGGGTATTAGTTAATCTGAAATGGGTTATGAACTATACCTTCTCTGAAGCCTCCTTTCTTTCTCCCGGAATATCTGATCACTCCCCGATGGTAATTCGTGTCTTGCCGTTGACACAGGTGAAGCGTCCCTTTAAGTTTTATAACTTTTGGATGCTGGATTATGGTTTCTTGCCTTTACTTACTCAGGTTTGGGAGCTGGAAATTTTGGGTTCCCCCATGTATCAACTATGCACAAAACTGAAAATACTGAAGGCTAAGCTGAAGCTCTTCAATAGGCAATCCTTCTCTGATATTTTGAAAAGGACCCTGTTGGCTAGGCATCAACTTAAACTTATACAAGATGCTCTTCTACTAGAACCGACCAACCTAGCCCTTGCTCAGGAAGAGAAGTTGGCAAGTGAATCCTTCTCTAGACTTCGCCTTCAGGAGGAGTTATATTACAAACAAAAGTCCAGAATTCGTTGGTTGGAAGAAGGTGACCGCAATACCAAATTTTTCCATTACTCGGTCAAGAAAAGGCAACTCAATAACCGAATCATCTCAATCTACAATGACTCCGGAGCCTGCATTTCTTCAGGCCTTGAAATCGGTACAACTTTTGTTGATTACTTTACACAGCGCTTTGCAAGTTCTGAACAGTTGCCTCGGCCATCTCCACAAGCCATTGCTGGCTTTCTCCAACGCAAGTTGAACTCCTCCCAGCAAACTTCCTTAATGGCACCATTCACGGAGCTTGAAGTGCGAACCACTCTATTCTCCTTGGCTTCGGGTAAGGCTCCTGGACCCGATGGTTTTAACGCTGATTTTTTCAAGAGAAACTGGGATATTGTGGGACCTCTAGTCACCTCCGCTATTTTGGATTTCCTCCATTCTGGAAACTTGCTACGACAATTGAATACTACCATCATTGCCTTAGTCCCCAAGTGTCCCAATGCATCCTCGGTGAGTGACTTTAGACCGATTGCGTGCTGCAACACAATCTATAAATGCATCACGAAGTTATTGGCAAACCGCATTGCCATGGTCCTTCCTTCTTTAATTGGGGAGTCTCAAGCAGCTTTTGTCAAAGGAAGAAAAATCTCCGACAATATCTTACTAGCACAGGAATTATTTGCGAGTTTCTATTGTGACACCTACTCTCCAAAATGTGCCATTAAGGTTGATTTTAGGAAAGCATATGATACCGTTGACTGGGCGTTCTTGGAGGCGACTCTTATTGCATTTGGCTTTCCTCCAATGATCATCAAACTCCTAATGGTATGTGTTCAAACTCCTAAGTTTTCTATTTCCATTAATGGAGAGTTGCATGGGTTTTTTTCAAGTTCCAGGGGACTAAGACAAGGGGATCCGGTCTCTCCATATTTATTCACCTTGATCATGGAAGTATTTTCTGGTTTAATTCATAATAGAACCGGAGGCAATGACTTCAGTTATTTTTGGAGATGCAAATCTACTAAATTGACTCATCTCTTCTTCGCTGATGATGTCTTGCTGTTTTGCCAAGCCAATAGTGCCTCGGTAGCCTGTTTGAAGTCAGCAATTACCACTTTCTCGGAGTGGTCTGGTTTGTTCCCTAATCCTTCCAAGAGTGAACTTTATCTCTCTAGTAACTCCAATGAACAGCAGCATATTGTGGAGCTCTTAAACTTTACTTTGGGCACTTTACCATTTCGATACCTTGGAGTACCCGTGGTAGCGGCTAGGTTGGGGAAAGCTGATTGTATCTCTTTGGTGAATGCCATTACCAAGAGAGTTCAATCCTGGACCCAGCGCTTCTTATCATTTGCTGGTCGGCTCCAGTTGATAAAATCTGTCCTCCATGCAATTCAGGTTTTCTGGTCTAATATTTTTATCCTGCCTATATCAGTCCTCGAATGCATTGAAAAGATCATAAGGCAGTTTCTATGGAAGGGCCCGGCTCTAGGTGTGGGTGGTGCCAAAGTTTCATGGAGAGACGTTTGCCTCCCAAAAAAGGAAGGAGGCCTTGGTATTAGACGCCTAAAGGAGAGTAATAAAGCGTCTATGCTTAAGCACATTTGGTCCTTATTTTCGGACAAAGAGTCACTTTGGTGTAGGTGGATCCATTCTAACTTCCTCAAGATTCGCAGCTTCTGGGAGGTACGTAAACCTACCATATGTTCGTGGTCTTGGAAGAAACTTATTGACTTGGGGAAAGAATTTAGACATATGTTCCATTGGCGTGTGGGGAATGGACTATCTACTTCATTGTGGTTTGATTCTTGGCATATTCGTGGCCCTCTGAACTTGCTTTTCACGAATAGACAAATCTACTTGTCCGGTTACTTGAGAAGAGCGACTCTTGCGGATTTCTTGCAGAATCATGACTCTCATTCTAACCTCATAGAAACACTTGTCCAATGGGGTGATGTACTGCCTATACTTACCAACCAACAGGATAAATTTTTATGGAAGGGCTGCGCCTCTTGCAAATTCTCAGCCTCCTCGGCTTGGGAGGTAGTAAGACCAAGGAGTACAGTAGTTCCATGGGCTAAGTTCATATGGGATAAGCATATAACTCCTAGACATCAATTCCTCTTGTGGTTGATGACGAAGAAAAGACTTCCAACTCAGGTTCTTCTCTTATCCTATGGTCGTATTACTAATGCTACTTGCGGATTTTGTCACTTGAGACCGGATTCGGTGGATCATCTTTTTTTTGGTTGCTCATTTACTAATCATCTAGCTCGGTTCTGGGCAAGAAATTGTTTAGTTGACTGGCATAATGGTGATTGGCTTGACACACTTAGATGGGCGACAACCCACATTTCCGACAATCAATTCTCTCAAAGAATTGCGAGGTTCTCTCTTGGGGCAATGTGCCATATTATTTGGAACACTCGGAATAACATACTCTTTAGGAATCGTGATAGGTTCCTTCCAGTGATGAAGATGCGACTAGTTAAGCTAGTCCGGGATTTTGCTCGTTCTCAAAGGAATATTATTGACACTTCCAGGAATAGGAGAATTCAACACAACTGGGGATTGGATGACTCTATTTTTTTGTGATTGTTTTGTAACCTTTTATGATCGGTTGTATGTCTTTCTAATTATGTTCCCAATTTTGTCTAGTAGGTGAGATCCATGGTACTCCTTCACTTAACTCATTCGGGTGTAAGTGTGGTTTGTGGTACCAGGCTCTCTTTCTTGTACATTTGGCTTCTAAAGATCAATATAATACTTACTTTACCAAAAAAAAAAAAAAACTACCAACAGGAGGCGAACTCCTTAGATTGGACCAAGAGGTGACGAACTCCCTTAGATTGGACCAAGAGAGGACGAACTCCCTTAGATTGGACGAACAGGAGATGGCCTCCTTAGATTGGACAAAGAGGACACGAATTCCTAAGATTTGAACAAGAGAGGACGAACTCCCTCAGATTGGACCAATAGGAGACGAACTCCTCAGATTGGACCAAGAGAGGACGAACTCCCTTAGATTGCACCAACATGAGACGAACTCCTTAGATTGGACCACGAACTCCCTTAGATTTAGTGACGAACTAGAACAGGAGACGAACTCTTTAGATTGGACCAAGAGAGGACGAACTCCTTAGATTGGAACTAGGAGACGAACTCTTAGATTGGACCAAGAGAGGACGAATTCCTTAGATTGGACCAAGAGAGGACGAACTCCCTTAGATTGGACCAATAGGTAACGAACTCCTTAGATTGGACGAAGAGGTGACGAACACCATAGATTGGACGAAGAGAGGACGAACTCGGTTGGATTGGACCAACAGGAGACGAACTCCTTAGATTGGACGAAGAGGTGACAAACAACCAAAAGGAGGAAGAAATAGGAGAGCCATTTTTCCCCCACGGGTACTGTTCACTTTAACGCTCTCTAGCTTGGCACTGTGCATGGCTGGGTTCGTGTGCTGATTCGAATGCTCTTCTGGCTTTGATCGTTTGATTGCTGGTTGGGATGGAAGAATCACTTCAACTGGCCCTTCACTATAGCTCGTGGTTCCCTTCTTCTCGATTTACTTGATTTGATCGGCTCTTCTCAGCTAGGGCTCTGAAACTCGATTTTCTCTCGATTGGCTGCATGGGTGAGGCCCTACGAAGTTGCTCCCAGCTCGCCCGTGTGTTCTGATGGTCTCCCGTTGAGGTATTTCAGCTCCTTTCTCCCTTGCACTACGATTTTGAACTGATTCGTGGAATCTGGATTTTCGGAGCACTGTTCATTGAAGATCCACTGTTCATTTTCATCGTGAATCAATGGATTAAGCTGATTATGTGACTCTGCTAGCTTCTTGGGTACTCTGTGGCCTCGGTTGTGCTCTAATATTATTGATGTATGGTCGGTGAACTTCTGGAGGATGTCGGGTTTTCTGGATTTCTGGTTTCACGTACTGTTCATCGAAGTACCTATTAGTAGGTGGGAGTATAGTGGCCTGGAGCTGTTCGTGGTTTCTGTGCTGAGTTCGTGGGTTCTTTTTGGGTGATGGAAAAACACGAGGCCATTGAGATGCAGTCCCTAACCTCGGCACCCCCTCCTCACAAGGAGGGGGGAGAGGATCCTAATCCTGAAATTATTGTGTCCACTCATGTTGGTCCTTCTGCGGTGAGAGGTAGGAAGGCCAGGAGCAAAAGCAGATTGGCTAGGAGAGTGGAAGTGTTGCCTCCTTCTACGGAATTCTCAGCCCCTTCCATCGGACTCCTTAAATGATCAAGCTCGTCTGGGTGCTTCTTCTGCTCCATGTCCGAATCTAGTCAAGGGAAAAGGTGTGCTTCAACCTCAGCCACAACGGTTTTCTCCTTCTAAATTGGCTGGTGATGGTGCTATAAGACGTAAGTCGAGATCTCAGAGTCATGGTCGTTCTAGAAGTAAATTCAGGGACGATTCTACAGGGGCAGGTTCCAAAGGGCCTCCTTCACAGCCCATGGCTGCACCGGGTGCTGCTGATGGTGTTCAGGATAAGACTAAGATCCCCCAACAAAAGTCCTGGGCTAATGTGGCTCGGGCTACTGCTGCTATAGGGTATGATCTACCCTTTATATCCCCTTCTTTTAATAACGGTAAACCTTGTATGCATATTTCTGAGGAGATCCTTCAAGCCACGGATAGGGTGTGGCACGAATCGGTGGTGGGTTATCTCGTTGGGAAGAAACTACCATTTAAGCTGATTGAAGCTGCGCTAAAACATTTGTGGGGAAATTTCTTGGTAGATATGAAGGCCAACGATGATGGCTTCTTCTTTTTTCACATCCCGGATGCGGAATTCCGTAGGAAAATCTTGGAGAGAGGACCCATCACGGTGGCAAGGATCCCTCTAGTTCTTCAACAATGGCATCCTATGCTAGTGCTAAAAAAAGAAAGACATGATAAAGTCCCGGTATGGGTTAAGCTCAGGAACCTACCTTATTCTGCTTGGTCCTCCAAGGGTATTAGTGCTATTGCTAGCACACTTGGCAAGCCCCTCTATGTTGATCAACATACACAACATAGGAGAGTCATTTATTTTGCACGTGTTTGTGTGGAGATTAGTGCAAAAAATCCCATCTATGACTCGATTTCAGTCTTTCAGGATGATTAGGAGATTATAGTTACCGCAGAGTATGAATGGAAACCACTCCTCTATCCTAAATGTGAAACTTTCGGACATAGATGTCCTGAGTTGAAGTCGACAGCTCCAGAGGATGTCTCGGCTTCTCGGGAGGAACATACAATCCCAATTAATGTTCAGGCAACTCCAACTCCATTGGGTGACACGGCTAAGTCACAAACTAATTGGACTACGGTCCACTCCAAGCATACCAAGAAGAAGGCAGCCACTGCTGAGTTGTTACCTTCAGAGCAAAGGGCTAATCCTTTGATCCCCACGACACCCAGCTCGCACCATTCTGTCTCCTCTCACAATGAGACCCAACGAATTGATGTACATCCTGCGAGCTGCCCTGCATCCATTCCTTCTCCTTGCGTATCCAATGAGGACTCGGCTGAGGCTTCTAAGGCGCTGAGTTCATTACCCGATAGTTGTGATGATACCTCCTCCACGGACTCCTCTCACGAATTATTTCAAGTGGTAAACCCTAAGCTAAATTCTGTAGTTGGTGCACTTTTGAGGAGTGGGAAAGCACTCCAAAATGATGAACACCCCCCTGATGCCGTGAGTCCTCCTATTGTTGCTTGTTCCCCTCCTTCTGTGGAGGTACTGAAAAAATCCACGGCCAAGAAGAAAGGTCGCAGTGCCAAAAGGAGGTAAGTCCCTCTCCTCCTAGCAACTTGTAAATATGATTTTGGGTGCTTGGAATATCAGGGGTCTATGTGATCCTGTTAAACAAGCAGAAGTCAGGTTTCTTGTACGGTCTAACAACCTTCTTTGTATTAGTATATTGGAAACCAAGGTCAACCCCGGAAATTTTGGTGAAATCTCTTCAAACTTGATTCCGGGCTGGACTTGGAAGTCAAATTACGATTATTCTGACCTTGGGCGCATTTGGATCGGTTGGGATCCGCAGCATGTTTGGTTTGATCTCATAGCTTCTTCGCCGCAAGCTATGCATGGGTTCATTCGCCTTGTTGACTCGACTACGTTTTTTGCCATCTCTTTTGTATATGCTGGTCATACCTTTGTGGATAGGCGCTTGCTATGGACTGATTTGGCCTCGAGAAAGAATTCTTTTCTGGACACACCGTGGGTTGTACTTGGTGACTTCAATGCCATTCGATTCCCATCCGATCGTGAAGGGGGAACTCTAGCTTGGCCACCGTCTTTTGATGAGTTCCACTCTTGCTTGTTGGAGGCTGAACTAGACGATCTCAGGTATATCGGGAGGAGATTCACTTGGGCTGCTTATGAAGGTCCCAATCGCATACAGAGGATAATAGATAGAGTTCTTGTTAACCCCAAATGGGCTATGGATTTCAGTTACTCGGAAGCAACTTTTCTATCACCTGGTATCTCGGATCATACACCCATGGTGGTGAGAGTTTTGCCTTCAATCCAGGTCAGAAAACCTTTTAAATTCTACAACTTCTGGAAGTCAGATCCTGGGTTCTTGCCTTTAGTATCTCAGATTTGGGAGCTTGATGTTAGAGGATCACCGATGTTCCAGCTATGCACCAAACTGAAACTATTAAAAGCTAAGCTTAAAGTGTTCAACCGACAGTCCTATTCTGATAATTCTAGACGCACTTTGCTAGCTAGACAAAGCCTGAAGTCTATTCAAGACAATCTTATGCAAGATCCGACCAACTCCCTACTTGCGCTAGAGGAGAAGACTGCTGGTGATTTATTTTATAGCCTGCGCCTCCAGGAGGAACTTTTCTACAAGCAGAAATCCAGAATCCGCTGGCTTCAAGAGGGAGACCGTAACACTAAGTTCTTTCATTATTCTGTGAAGAGGAGGCAGCTCAATAACAGAATTTTATCAATCATTGATGATTCTGGCTCTCGGACTTCTTCGGCGAATCAAGTAGTTGAGGCATTTGTGAATTATTATAAACATCTTTTCGAGAGCCCTCCTCAAATGTCCCCCCGTCCCTCGGCACAGAATGTTGCCGTCCATTTAAGAAGTAAGTTAAACACTTCTCAGTTGACTATTCTTACTTCTCCTTACACGGAACAAGAAGTACGTGCCACTTTATTCTCCTTGACCTCTGGGAAGGCCCCGGGACCGGACGGATTCAATGCTGATTTTTTTAAGAGATCTTGGGATGTTGTTGGTGAGTTAGTTACCTCCGCTATTTTAGAATTCCTTAACTCCGAAAACTTGCTACGCCAACTCAATACCACTATTATTGCATTAATTCCCAAGTGCTCTAATGCCTCATCAGTAAGTGATTTCAGGCCTATTGCTTGCTGCAACACCATTTACAAATGTATCACCAAAATGTTGGCGAATCGGCTTGCTAAGGTACTCCCCTCTCTCATTGACGGGTCTCAAGCAGCTTTTGTAAAAGGGAGGAAAATCTCGGATAACATCTTGCTAGCCCAAGAACTCTTTGCGGGTTTCCATCATGACACGTACTCTCCAAAGTGTGCGATCAAGGTCGACTTCAAGAAAGCTTACGATACGGTGGATTGGGCCTTCCTAGAGGCGACCCTCATTGGTTTCGGTTTCCCGATGCAATTCATTAAATTGATGATGGTATGTGTCCAAACCCCAAAATTTTCTATATCAATCAATGGTGAGTTGCATGGTTTCTTCTCAAGTTCAAGAGGACTAAGACAAGGCGATCCCCTCTCTCCATATTTATTTACTTTGGTCATGGAAGTATTCTCTGGGCTTATATCCACTACAACTGCATGTTCTCAGTTTAACTACCATTGGCGATGTAAATCCACGAAGTTGACCCATCTCTTCTTTGCTGATGATGTCTTGCTATTTTGCCGAGCTGATATGGCTTCGGTCTCTTGCTTGAAGTCTGCACTTGACACATTCTCGGAGTGGTCGGGCCTTTTCCCAAACTCTTCTAAGAGTGAGGTATATATTTCAGGTAACTCTATTTCTTCACAAGACATCATTGGTCTTTTGAACTTTAGGGTGGGATCCTTACCTTTTCGATATCTTGGAGTGCCGTGGTAGCAACTAGACTTGGGAAAGCCGATTGTGTCTCTTTGGTGAACTCCATCACCAAGAGAGTTCAATCTTGGACTCAACGGTTTCTATCATTTGCTGGCCGTCTCCAATTGGTTAAATCTGTCCTCCATGCAATTCAGGTCTATTGGTCCAATATTTTCATCTTACCTATTTCGGTTCTGGATTGCATTGAGAAGATCATTAGGCAGTTCTTGTGGAAAGGCCCTTCCTTAGGCCCCGGGGGTGCAAAAGTCTCATGGCATGATGTATGCTTCCCAAAATAAGAGGGAGGACTCGGTATAAGGCACCTAAAACCAAGCAACAAAGCTTCCATGCTCAAACATATTTGGGCCCTTTTCTCGGACAAAGAATCGCTCTGGTGCATTTGGATACATTCTAATTTCATCAAGAACCGGAGTTTTTGGGAGGTACGTAGACCTACGTTCTGTTCTTGGTCTTGGAAGAAGATCATTGACTTAGGGAAAGAATTCAGACATATGTTTCATTGGCGTGTGGGGGATGGGCTTTCTATTTCCTTATGGTTCGATGCTTGGCATCCAAATGGCCCGCTCAATATGCTGTTTAGTAACCGACAAATTTATCTGTCAGGTTACCCAAGAGATGCCTCACTTGCTGAATTACTAGATAACCAGGCTCCTAATTCGAATCTTATGGAGACATTGATTGATTGGGGGGCTGACCTACCTACACCTACTGCTCATCCAGATCGGTTTTTGTGGAAAGGTTCAAATTCTGGAAAATTTTCGTCTTCTTCAGCTTGGGAAGCTATAAGACCGAAGAAACCTCGGGTTCATTGGTTCGAATTTATTTGGGATTCATCCATCGCCCCTACACACCAATTCCTCCTATGGTTGATGACAAAAAGAAGACTCCCTACCCAGGTTTTTCTTCTAACTTATGGTAGAATCACTAATGCTACGTGTGCATTTTGCCATCTAAGGCCGAACTCGATTGACCATCTTTTCTTTGGATGTCCCATAACTAAACACTTAGCCCTTTTTTGGTCGCGGAATTGTCTTCTTGATTGGCAAGAGGGTGGCTGGAATACCACCCTTAATTGGGCTATTACTCATATATCCGACAATCAATTTTCCGAAAAGATTGCGAGGTTCGCTCTTGGAGCTGTGTGCCACATCATTTGGAAGTCTAGGAACAACATCTTATTCAGGAACTGCGACAGTTTCCTCCCGGCAATGAAGATGCAACTTTTGAAACTTGTCAAGGACTTCGCTAGAACTCAGAAGAATGTCATTGACACTACTAGGAATAGAAGAATTCAGCATAATTGGGGCTTCGATGACTCCATTTTTTGTAATTGACTTGTTGTTTTGCCCTTTTTGTTGGTACCTTCTAGTCTTTGAGATTCATCGTACTCCTCCACTTACCTCATTTAGAGTGTAAGTGCAGGTCTGTAGTACCGGTCTCTCCCTTTCTTCTTATCTCCTCCTTATGTACATTTTCTAGTTTTTGAGACTCACGATACTCATTCACTTAGCTCACATGAGTGTAAGTGTAGGTTTGTAGTATCGGTTTCTCCATCTCATGTACTTTTGGCTCTAAAGATCAATATACTTTTATCCTACCAAAAACAAAAAACAACCAAAAGGAGGCGAACTCCTTAGATTGGACCAAGAGGAGACGAACTCCTTAGATTAGATCAAGAGAGGACGAACTCCTTTAGATTGGTCCAAGAGGAAGCGAACTCTTTAGATTGGACCAAGAGAGGACGAACTCCTTTAGATTGGACTACCAGGAGACGAACTCCTTAGATTGGACCAAGAGAGGACGAATTCCCTTAGATTGGACCAAGAGGTGACGAACTCCCTTAGATTGGACCAATAGGTAACGAACTCCTTAGATTGGATGAAGAGGTGACGAACACCATAGATTGGACGAAGAGAGGACGAACTCGGTTGGATTAGACCAATAGGAGACGAACTCCTTAGATTGGACCAAGAGGTAACAAACAACCAAAAGGAGGCGAACTCCATAGATTGGACCAAGAGGAGACGAACTCCTTAGATTGGACCAACAGAGGACGAACTCCCTTAGATTGGAGGAGACGAACTCCTTAGATTGGACGAACTCCCTCAGATTGGACCAACAGGAGACGAACTCCTTAGATTGTACCAAGAGAGGACGAACTCCCTTAGATTGCACCAACTTGAGACTAACTCCTTAGATTGGGCCAAGAGAGGACGAACACCCTTAGATTGGACGAACAGGAGGCGAACTGCTGAGATTGGACCAAGAGGAGATGAACTCCTTAGATTGGACCGAGAGAGGACGAACTCCCTCAGATTGGACCAATAGGAGACGAACTCCTTAGATTGGACCAAGAGAGGACGAACTCCCTTAGATTGGACCAACAGGAGACGAACTCCTTAGATTGGACCAGAGAGGACGAACTCCCGTAGATTGGACCAAGAGGTGACGAACTCCCTTACATTGGACGAACTCACCTTAGATTGGACCAAGAGGAGACGAACTCCTTAGATTGGACCAGAGAGGACGAACTCCCTTAGATTGGACCAACAGGAGAGGAACTCCCTTAGATTGGTCCAGAGGAGCGAACTTTAGATGGACCAAGAGAGGACGAAATCCTTAACAGGAGACGAACTCATTGGGCCAAGAGAGGACGAACTCCTTAGATTGGACCAAGAAAGGAGGAACTCCATTAGATTGGACCAACAGGAGACGAACTCCTTAGATTGGACCAAGACAGGACGAACTCCCTTAGATTGGACCAACAGGAGACAAACTCCTTAGATTGGACCAAGAGGAGACGAACTTCATAGATTGGACCAAGAGAGGATGAACTCCCTTAGATTGGCCCAACACCAACGAACTCCTTAGATTGGACCAAGAGAGGACGAACTCCCTTATATTGGATCAAGACAGGACGAACTCCTTAGATTAGACCAAGAGAGGACGAACTCCCTTAGATTGGACGAACAGGAGACGAACTCCTTAGATTGGACCAAGAGGAGACGAACTCCTTAGATTGGACCAAGAGAGCACGAACTCCCTCAGATTGGACGAAGAGGAGACAAACTCCATAGATTGGTCCAAGAGGAGACGAACTCCTTAGATTGGACCAAGAGAGGACTAACTACCTCAGATTGGACCAACAGAAGACGAACTCCTTAGTTTGGACCGAGAGAGGACGAACTCCCAGAGATTGCACCAACAGGAGACAAACTCCTTAGATTACACCAAGAGAGGACGAACTCCCTTAGATTGGACCAAGAGAGGACGAACTCCCTTAGATTGGACCACCAGGAGACGAACTCCTTTGATTGGACCACGAGAGGACGAACTTCCTGATATTGCACCAACAGGAGACGAACTCCTTAGATTGGACCAAGAGAGGACGAACTCCCTCAGATTGGACCAAAAGGAGACGAACTCCTTAGATTGGACCAAGAGAGAACGATCTCCCTCAGATTGGACCAACCGATGACGAACTCCTTAGATTGGACAAAGAGAGCACGAACTCCTTGAGATTGCACCAACAGGAGACGAACTCCTTAGATTGGACCAAGGGAGGACGAACTCCCTTAGATTGGACGAAGAGGTGACGAGCTCCTTAGATTGGACTAAGAGAGGACGAACTCAGTTGGATTGGACCAACAGGAGATGAACTCCTTAGATTGGACCAAGAGGAGACGAACTCCTTAGATTGGACCAAGAGAGGACAAACTCCCCTAGATTGGACGAACAGGAGACGAACTTCTTAGATTTACCAAGAGGAGACGAACTGCTTAGATTGGACCAAGAGAGCACGAACTCCCTGAGATTGCACCAACAGGAGACGAACTCGTTAGAATGGACCAAGAGGAGACGAACTCCTTAGATTGGACCAAGAGAGCACGAACTGGCCTAGATTGGAGGAACAGGAGACGAACTTCTTAGATTTGACCAAGAGGAGACGAACTCCTTAGATTGGACCAAGAGAGGACGAACTCCCTTAGATTGGACCAAGAGGTGACGAGCTCCTTATATTGGACAAAGAGAGGACGAACTCAGTTGGATTGGACCAACAGGAGACGAACTCCTTAGATTGGACGAAGAGGTGACGAACTCCTTAGATTAGACAAAGAGAGGATGAACTCCCTTAGATTGGTCCAAGTGGAGAACTCTTTAGATTGGACCAAGGGAGGACGAACTCCTTTAGATTGGACTAACAGGAGACGAACTCCTTAGATTGGACCAAGAGAGGACGAACTCCCTTAGATTGGACAAAGAGAGGACGAATTCCCTCAGATTGGACCAACAGGAGACGAACTCCTTAGATTGTACCAAGAGATAACGAACTCCCTTAGATTGCACCAACTTGAGACGAACTCCTTAGATTGGACCAAGAGAGGACGAACTCCCTTAGATTGGACCAAGAGGAGACGAACTCCTTAGATTGGACCAATAGAGTACGATCGCCCTCAGATTGGACCAACCGGTGATGAACTCCTTAGTTTGGACCAAGAGAGCATGAACTCCCAAAGATTGTACCAACAGGAGATGAACTCCTTAGATTGGACCAAGAGGTGACGAACTACCAACAGGAGACAAAACTCCTTAGATGGACCAAGGGAGACGACCTTTAGATGGACCCAGAGAACGAATTCCATAGATTGGACAACAGGAGACGACCTCCTTAGATTGGACCAAGAGAGGCGTACTCCTAGATTGGCAACATGAGACAACTCCTTAGATGGACCAAGAGAGGACGTACTCCCTTAGATTGCAGCAACATGAGACGAACTCCTTAGATTGGACCAAGAGAGGACGAACTCCCTTTGGACCAACAGGAGAGGAACTCCTTAGATTTGACCAAGAGGAGACGAACTCCTTAGATTGGACCAACAGAGGACGAACTCCCTTAGATTGGACTAACAGGAGACGAACTCGTTAGATTGGACAGGAAGACACGAACTCCTAATATTGGACCAAGAGAAGACGAACTCCCTCAGATTGGATCAACAGGAGACGAACTCCTTAGATTGGACCAAGAGAGGACGAATTCCCTTAGATTGCACCAACTTGAGACGAACTCGTTAGATTGGGCCAAGGGAGGACGAACTCCTTATATAAGACCGGCGGGAGACGAACTCCTTAGATTGGACAAAGAAAGGATGAACTCTCTTAGATTGGACCAACAGGAGACGAACTCATTATATTGGACCAAAAGAGGACGAACTTTCTTAGATTGGACGAATAGGGGACGAACTACTTAGATTGGACCAAGAGGAGATGAACTCCTTAGATTAGATCGAGAGAGGACGAACTCCCTCCGATTGGACCTACAGGAGACGAACTCCTTAGATTGGCCAAGAGGAGACGAACTCATTAGATTGGACCAAGAGGTGACAAACAACCAAAAGGAGGCGAACTACTTAGATTGGACCAAGAGGTGACAAACAACCAAAAGGAGGCGAACTACTTAGATTGGACCAAGAGGAGACGAAGTCCTTAGATTGGACCAACAGAGGACGAACTCCCTTACATTGGGCTAATAGGAGATGAACTCATTAGATTCGACCAAGAGGTGACAAACAACCAAAAGGAGGCGAAATCCTTATATTGGACCAAGAGGAGACGAACTCCATAGATTGGACCAACAGAGGACGAACTCCCTTACATTGGACGAACAGGAGACGAACTCCTTAGATTGGACCAAGAGAGGACGAACTCCCTTAGATTGGACCAACAGGAGACGAACTCCTTAGATTGGACCATGAGAGGACGTACTCCCTCAGATTGGACCAACCGGTGACGAACTCCTTAGATTGGACCAAGAGAGGACGAACTGCCTGAGATTGCACCAACTGGAGACGAACTCCTTAGATGGGACCAAGAGAGGACGAACTCCCTTAGATTGGACCAAGAGGTGACGAGCTCCTTAGATTGGACTAAGAGAAGACGAACTCAGTTGGATTGGACCAACAGGAGACCAACTCCTCTTAGATTGGACCAAGAGGTGACGAACTACCAACAGGAGGCGAACTCCTTAGATTGGACCAAGAGGAGACGAACTCCTTAGATTGGACCAACAGAGGACGAACTCCCTTAGATTGGACCAAGAGGTGACGAACTCCCTTAGATTGGACCAATAGGTAACGAATTCCTTAGATTGGACGAAGAGGTGACGAACACCATAGATTGGACGAAGAGAGGACGTACTCCCTTCGATTGGACCAAGAGGAGACCAGCTCCTTAGATTGGACCAAGAGAGGACGAACTCGGTTGGATTGGACCAACAGGAGACGAATTCCTTAGATTGGACCAAGAGGTGACGAACTACCAAAAGGAGGCGAACTCCTCAGATTGGACCAACAGAGAACGAACTCCCTAAATTGGACCAAGAGGAGACGAACTCCTTAGATTAGACAAAGAGAGGACGAACTCCCTTAGATTGGTCCAAGAGGAGACGAACTCTTTAGATTGGACTAAGAGAGGACGAACTCCTTTAGATTGGAATAACAGGAGACGAACTCCTTAGATTGGACAAAGAGAGGACGAACTTCTTTAGATTGGACCAATTGGTTAGAAACGCCTTAGATTGGACGAAGAGGTGACGAAGAGAGGACGAACTCCCTTTGATTGGACCAAGAGGAGACAAGCTCCTTAGATTGGACCAAGAGAGGACGAACTCGGTTGGATTGGACTAACAGGAGACGAACTCCTTAGATTGGACCAAGAGGTGATGAACTACCACAAGGAGACGAACTCCATAGATTGGAGCAAGAAGAGAAGAACTCCTTAGATTGGACCAACAGAGGACGAACTTCCTTAGATTGGACGAACAGGAGACGAACTCCTTAGATTGCACCAAGAGGAGACGAACTCCTTAGATTAGACCAAGAGAGGACGAACTCCCTTAGATTGGTCCAAGAAGACACGAATTCTTTAGATTGGACCAAGAGAGGACGAACTCCCGTAGATTGGACCAAGAGGTGACGAACTACCTTAGATTGGACGAACAGGAGATGAACTCCTTAGATTGGACCAATAGCAGACGAACTTCTTAGATTGGACCAAGAGCAAACGAACTCCTTAAATTGGACTAAGAGAGGACGAACTCCCTCAGATTGGACGAATAAGAGATGAACTCCTTAGATTGGACCAAGAGAAGACGAACTCCTTAGATTGGACTACCAACAGGAGGCGAACTCCTTAGATTGGACCAAGAGGAGACGAACTCCTTAGATTGGACTACCAACAGGAGGCGAACTCCTTAGATTGGACCAAGAGGAGATGAACTCCTTAGATTGGACCAACAGAGGACGAACTCCCTTAGATTGGACGAACAGGAGACGAACTCCCTAGATTGGACAGGAGGACACGAACTCATAAGATTGGACGAAGAGTGCATGAACTCCCTCAGATTGGACTAACAGGAGATGAACTCCTTAGATTGTACCAAGAGAGGACGAACTCCCTTAGATTGCACGAACTTGAGACGAACTCCTTAGATTGGACCAAGAGAGGACGAACTCCCTTAGCTTGGACCAACAGCAGACGAACTCCTTAGATTGTACTTAGAGAGTACGAACTCCTTTAGATTGGACCAACAGGAGACGAACTCCTTTGATTGGACCAACAGAGGACGAACTCCATTAGATTGGACGAACAGAAGACGAACTCCTTAAATTAGGCAGGAGGACACGAACTCCTAAGATTGGACGAAGAGAGGACGACTTGCCTCAGATTGGACCAACAGGAGACGAACTCCTTATATTGTACCAGGAGAGGACGAACTCCCTTAGATTGCACCAACTTGAGACGAACTCCTTAGATCGGACCAAGAGGAAACGAACTCCTTAGATTCGACCGAGAGAGGACAAACTCCCTCAGATTGGACCAATAAGAGACGAACTCCTTAGATTGGACCAAGAGAGGACGAACTCCCTTAGATTGGACCAACAGGAGACGAACTCCTTAGATTGGACCAAGAGAGGACGAACTCCCCTTGATTGGACCAACAGGAGATGAACTCCTTAGATTGCACCAATAGGAGACGAACTCCTTAGATTGGACCAAGAGAAGTCGAACTCCCACAGATTGGACCAAGAGGAGACCAGCTCCTTATATTGGACCAAGAGAGGACTAACACCCTCAGATTGGACCAACAGGAGGAGAACTCTTTAGATTGGACGAAGAGAGGACGTACTCCCTTAGATTGGACAAACAGGAGACGAACTCCTTAGATTGTACCAACAGAGGACGAACTCCCCTAGATTGGACCAACAGGAGACAAACTCCATAGATTGGACCAAGAGGAGACGAACTCCTTAGATTGGACCAAGAGAGGACGAACTCCCTCAGATTTGACAAAGAGGAGACGGACTCCTTAGATTGGACCAAGAGGCGACAAACTCCCTTAGATTGGACGAACAGGAGACGAACTCCTTAGATTTGACCAAGAGGAGACGAATTCCTTAGATTGGACCAAGAGAGGACGAAATCCCTCTGATTGGACCAACCGGAGACGAACTCCTTAGATTGGACCAGGAGAGGACGAAATCCCTCTGATTGGACAAAGAGAGGACGAAATCCCTCAGATTGGACGAACAGGAGATCAACTCCTTAGATTGGACCAAGAGGAGACGAACTCCTTAGATTGGACCAAGAGAGGACGAACTCCCTTAGATTGGACCAACAGGAGATGAACTCCTTAGATTTGACCAAGAGAGGACGAACTCCCCTAGATTGGACCAAGAGGTTGAGTCTCCTTAGATGGCCAACAGAGAGGCCGAACTCAGTTGATTGGGGCCAATAGGAGACGAATGTTAGATTTGGCTTAAAAGTGCCGAACTACATACAGGAAGGCGAAACTCCTCAGATTGGACCAAAGGGACGAACTCCTAAGATGGACGAACAGGAACGAATTCGTAATTGACAGGCGGACACGAACTCTAAGATTGCACGAGAGAGGACCGAAAGGCCTCAGATTGGACAAACAGGAGACGAACGCCTTATATGGTACAGGAGAGGAGAACTCGCTTAGATGGCACCAAACTTGAGACGAACTTAGATTGGACCGAGAGAGAGAGACGAACTCCCTTAGATGAAACCAAACGTGGAAACGAACTCCTTAGATTAGACCAAAAGAGGACGAACTCCCTTAGATTGGACCAACAGGAGACGAACTCCTTAGATTGGACCAAGAGAGAACAAACTTTCTGAGATTGCAGCAACGGGAGATGAACTCCTTAGATTGGACCAAGAGAGGATGAACTCCCTCAGATTGGACCAAGAGGTAACTATCTCCTTAGATTGGCCCGAGAGAGGACGATCTCCTTAGATTGGACCAAGAGGAGACGAACTCCTAGATTGGACCAACAGAGGACGAACACCCTTAGATTGGACCAAGAGGAGGGGAACTCATTAAATTGGACCAACAGGAGACGAACTCCTTAGATTGGACCAAGAGAGGACGAACTCCCTTTGATTGGACGAACAGGAGACGAACTCCTTAGATTAAACCAAGAGGACACGAACTCCTAAGATTGTACGAAGAGAGGACGAACTCCCTCAGATTGGACCAATAGAAGACGAACTCCTTAGATGGGAACAAGAGAGGACGAACGCCCTCCTGTTGGAGCAACAGGAGACGAACTCCTTAGATTGGACCAAGAGAGGACGAACTCCCTCAGATTGGACCAACCGGTGACGAACTCCTTGGATTGGACCAAGAGAGCACGAACTCCCTGAGATTGCACCAACAGGAGACGAACTCCTTATATTGGACCAAGAGAGGACGAACTCCCTTAGATTGGACCAAGAGGTGACGAGCTCCTTAGATTGGACAAAGAGAGGTCGAACTCAGTTGGATTGGACCAACAGGAGACGAACTCCTTAGATTGGACCAAGAGAGGACGAACTCCCCTAGATTGGACCAACAGGAGGCGAACTCCTTAGAATGGACCAATAGAGGACGAACTCCCTTAGATTGGACCAACAGGAGAGGAACTCCTTAGATTGGGCCAAGAGAGGACGAACTCCCTTAGATTGCAGCCAACGGAGACCGAACTCTTAGATTGCGACCGGAGAAACTCTTCGGAGATTGCAAACCACACAGAGACGAACCCTTGAGATGTACCAAGAAGGTGAACTCCCCAGATTGGACCAATGGTGACTATCTCCCTTCGATTTGACCAGAAGATGGAACTCCGCTTAGACTGGTACCAACAAAGACGAACTCCTTAGATTGGACCAAGAGAGGACGAACTCCCTCAGATTGGACCAACCGGACACGAACTCCTTAGATTGGAGCAAGAGAGGACGAACTCCCGTAGATTGGACCAACAGGAGACGAACTCCTTAGATTGGACCAATAGAGGACGAACTACCCTAGATTGGACCAACAGGAGAAGAACTGCTTAGATTGGACCAAGAGGAGACCAACTCCTTAGATTGGACCAAGAGAGGACGAACTCCCTCAGATTGGTCCAACAGCAGATGAAGTCCTCAGATTAGACCAACAGAGGACGAACTCCCTTAGATTGGAGCTAGAGGAGACGAACTCCTTAAAATGGACCAAGAGGAGACGAACTCCTTAGATTGGACCAAGGGAGGACGAACTGCCTTAGATTGGGCCAAGAGGAGGCGAACTCACTAGATTGGTCCAAGGGAGGACGAACTCCCTTAGATTGGACCAACAGGAGACGAACTCCCTAGATTGGACGAAGAGAGGACTAACTCAATTAGATTGGACCAACAGGAGACGAACTCCTTAGATTGGATGAAGAGGTGTTGAACACCATAGATTGGAAGAAGAGAGGACGAACTCCCTTAGATTGGACCAACAGGAGACGAACTCCTTAGATATTTACCAAGAGGTGACCGAACTCCAAAAGGAGGCGAACTCCTTAGATTTGGACCAAGCGAGAACGAACTCCTAATGGACCAAGCAGAGGATGAACTCCCTTAAGATTTAGAACCAACTTCAGACACCCCTTAGATTGGCCGAAGAGGAGACGAACTCCCTTATATAGGACAAACAGGAGACGAACTCCTTAGATTGGACCAAGAGGAGACGAACTCCATAGATTGGACCATGAGGAGTCGAACTTCCTAAGATTGGACCAAAAGGAGACGAACTCCTTAGATTGGACCGCAGAGGAACAACTCCCTTAATGGATCGATAGAGGACTGAACTCCCCAGAATTGACCAAGAGGAGACGAACTCCTTAGATTGGACCAAGAGAGGACGAACACCCTTAGATTGGACCAACAGGAGACAAACCCCTTAGATTGGACCAAGAGAGGACGAACTCCCTTAGATTGGACCAACAGGAGACGAACTCCTTAGATTGGACCAAGAGAGAACAATCTTTCTGAGATTGCACCAACAGGAGACGAACTCCTTAGATTGGACCAAGAGAGGATGAACTCCCTCAGATTGGACCAAGAGGTAACTATCTCCTTAGATTGGACCGATAGAGGACGTACTCCCTTAGATTGGACCAAGAGGAGTCGAACTCCTTAAATTGGACCAACAGGAGACGAACTCCTTAGATTGGACCAAGAGAGGATGAACTCCCTTAGATTGGACCAACAGGAGACGAACTCCTTAGATTGGACCAAGAGAGAACAATCTTTCTGAGATTGCACCAACAGGAGACGAACTCCTTAGATTGGACCTGGAGAGGATGAACTCCCTCAGATTGGACCAAGAGGTAACTATCTCCTTAGATTGGACCGATAGAGGACGTACTCCCTTAGATTGGACCAAGAGGAGTCGAACTCCTTAAATTGGACCAACAGGAGACGAACTCCTTAGATTGGACCAAGAGAGGACGAACTCCCTTAGATTGGGCCAAGAGGAGGCGAACTCATTAGATTGGTCCAAGAGAGGACGAACTTCCTCAGATTGGACCAACAGGAGACGAACTCCCTAGATTGGACGAAGAGAGGACGAATTCAATTAGAGTGGACCATCAGGAGACGAACTTCTTATATTGGACGAAGAGGTGTTGAACACCATAGATTGGATGAAGAGAGGACGAACTCCCTTAGATTGGACCAACAGGAGACGAACTCCTTAGACTGGACCAAGAGAGGACGAACTCACCTAGATTGGACCAAGAAGAGACAAGCTCCTTAGATTGGACCAAGAGAGGACGAACTCGGTTGGATTGGACCAACAGGAGACGAACTCCTTAGATTGGACCAAGAGGAGACGAACTACCAAAAGGAGGCGAACTCGGTTGGATTGGACCAACAGGAGACGAACTCCTTAGATTGGACCAAGAGGAGACGAACTACCAAAAGGAGGCGAACTCCTTAAATTGGACCAAGAGGAGACAAACTCCTTAGATTGGACCAACAGAGGACGACCTCCCTCAGATTGAACCAACAGGAGACAAACTCCTTAGATTGGACCAAGAGGAGACAAACTCCTTAGATTGGACCAAGAGAGGACTAACTCACTCAGATTGGACCAAGAGGAGACGAACTCCTTAGATTGGACCAAGAGAGGACGAACTCCCTTAGATTGGACCAAGAGACGACGAACTCCCTGAGATTGGACCAACAAGACCAACTCCTAATTGGACCAAGAGAGACAACTGCACCTAGATTGGACCAAGAGAGGATGAACTCCCTTAGATTGGACGAACAGGAGACGAACTCCTTAGATTTGACAAAGAGGAGACGAACTCCATAGATTGGACAAATAGAGGACGAACTCCCTCAGATTGGACCAACCGGAGACGAACTCCTTAGATTGGACCAAGAGAGGACGAACTCCCTTAGATTGGACCAATAAGGATACAACTCCTTATATTGAAACCATAGAGGGCTAGGTCCCAGATTGGACCGCACAGGATACGAACTCCGTACCTTGGACGAAGAGAGGACGAACTCACTTACGATGGGACCAAGATAGTACGACCTCCCTCAACTGGACCAACAAGAGACAAACTCCTTAGATTGGACCAAGAGGAGACGAACTCCTTAGATTGGACCAAGAGAGGACTAGGTCACTCAGATTGGACCCACAGGAGACGAACTCCTTAGATTGGACGAAGAGAGGACGAACTCCCTTAAATTGGACCAACAGGAGACGAACACCTTAGATTGGACGAAGAGAGGACGAACTCCCTTAGATTGGACCAACAGGAGATGATCTCCCTAGATTGTACCAAGTGAGAACGAACTACCTCAGATTGGACCAAGAGGTAACGATCTCCTTAGATTGGACCGACAGATGACGAACTCCCTTAGATTGGACCGAGAGGAGACGAACTCCTTAGATTGGTCCAAGAGAGGATGAACTGCCTTTGATTAGATCAACAGGAGACGAACTCCTTAGATTCGACCAAGAGAGGACGAACTCCCTTAGATTGGACCAACAGGAGACGAACTCCTTCAATTGGACCAAGACAGAACGAACTTTCTAAGATTGCACCAACAGGAGACGAACTTCTTAGATTGGATCAAGAGAGGACGAACACCCTCAGATTGGACCAAGAGGTAACTATCTGCTTAGATTTGACCGACAAAGGATGAACTCCCTTAGATTGGACCATGAGGAGACGAACTCCATAGATTGGACCAAGAGAGGACGAACTCCCTTAGATTGCACCAACTTGAGACGACCTCCTTAGATTGGCGAAGATTGGACCAAGAGAGAACGAACTTTCTAAGATTGCACCAACAAGAGACGAACTCCTTAGATTGGATCAAGAGAGGACGAACTCCCTCAGATAGGACCAAGAGGAAACTATCTCCTTAGATTTGACCAAAAAAGGACGAACTCCCTTAGATTGGACCATGATGAGGACAAAACTTAGATTGACCAAAAATACGAACTGCCTTGTGAGATTTTGGACCAAGAGAGGACACCCCTTAGATTGCAACCAACTGAAAGGACCTCCTTATATTGGCGACGAGTAGACGAACTCCTTAGATTGGACCAAGAGTAGGACTAACCCTCCTGAGATTGGCACCCAACAAAGACGACCCCATATTGACCAAGAAAGGATGAACTCCCTTAGATTGGACGATACAGGAGACGAACTCCTTAGATTGGACCAAAAGGAGACGAACTCCTTATATTGGATCGACAGAGGACGAACACCCTTAGATTGGACCAACAGGAGACGAACCCCTTAGATTGGACCAAGAGAGGACGAACTCCCTTCGATTGGACCAACAGGAGACGAACCCCTTAGATTGGACCAGAGAGGACGAACTCTCCTAGATTGGACCAACAGGAGACGAATTCCTTAGATTGGACCAAGATGACACGAACTCCTTAGATTGGACCAAGAGAGGACGAACTCCCTTAGATTGGATCAAGAGAGGACGAACTCCATAGATTAGACCAAGAGAGGACGAACTCCCTGAGATTGGACGAACAGGAGACGAACTCCTTAGATTGGACCAAGAGGAGACGAACTCCATAGATTGGACCAAGAGAGGACGAACTCCCTGAGATTGGACGAACAGGAGACGAACTCCTTAGATTGGACCAAGAGGAGACGAACTCCATAGATTAGACAAAGAGAGGACTAACTCCCTCAGATTGGACGAACAGGAGACGAACTCCTTAGATTGGACCAAGAGGAGACGAACTCCATAGATTGGACCAACAGTAAACTACACCATAGATTTGTGCGAGTAGAGAGGACAAACTCCCTTAGATTGACCAACTGGGAAACGATCTCCTATATTGTAACACACGAGAGGACGAACTCCTCAGATTGGACAAGAGGTAACGAATCGTTAGATTGGACCAAGAGAGGACGAACTGACGGTCACTTATACATTGTACCAAGACGAGAACGAACTGTTAGATTGACCAACGAAAGGACTAACTCCCTCAGATTGGACCAACAGAAGACGAACTCCTTAGATTGGACCAAGAGAGGACGAACTCACTGAGATTGCACCAACAGAAGACGAACTCCTCAGATTGGACCAAGAGAGGACGAACTCCGTTAGATTGGACCAACAGGAGACGAACTCCCTAGATTGGACCAAGAGAGAACGAACTTTATAATATTGCACCAACAGGAGACGAACTCCTTAGATTGAACCAAGAGGAGACGAACTCCTTAGATTGGACCAAGAGAGGACGAACTCAGTCAGATGGACCAACAGGAGACAAACTCCTTAGATTGGACCTAGAGGAGACGAACTCCTTAGATTGGACCAAGAGAGGACTAACTCACTCAGATTGCACCAACAGGAGACGAACTCCTTAGATTGGATGAAGAGAGGACGAACTCCCTTAGATTGGACCAACAAGAGACGATCTCCCTAGATTGTACCAAGAGAGAACAAACTACCTCAGATTGGACCAAGAGGTAACGATCTCCTTAGATTGGACCGAGAGAGGACGAACTCCCTTAGATTGGACCAAGAGGAGACGAACTCCTTAGATTGGTCCAAGAGAGGACGAACTCCCTTTGATTAGACCAACAGGAGACGAACACCTTAGATTAGACCAAGTGAGGAAGAACTCCCTCATATTGGACCAAGTGGTAACTATCTCCTTAGATTGGGCCGACAGAGGACGAACTCCCTTAGATTGGACCATGAGGAGACGAACTCCTTAGATTGGACCAACAGGAGACGATCAGCTTAGATTGTACAAAGAGAGGACGAACTCCCTTAGATTGGACCAAGAGAGGACGAACTGCCTTAGATTGGACCAAGAGAGGACGAACTCCCTGAGATTGGACCAACAGGAGACGAACTCCTTAGATTGGACCAAGAGAGGACGAACTCCCTCAGATTGGACCAACCAGAGACGAACTCCTTAGATTGGAGCAAGAGAGGACGAACTCCCGTAGATTGGACCAACAGGAGACGAACTCCTTAGATTGGACCAATAGAGGACGAACTCCCCTAGATTGGACCAACAGGAGAAGAACTCCTTAGATTGGACCAAGAGGAGACCAACTCCTTAGATTGGACCAAGAGAGGACAAACTCCCTCAGATTGGTCCAACAGGAGATGAACTCCTCAGATTAGACCAACAGAGGACGAACTCCCTTAGATTGGAGCTAGAGGAGACGAACTCCTTAGATTGGACCAAGCGTGGACGAACTCCTTAGATTGGACCAAGAGAGGACGAACTCCTGTAGATTGGACCAACAGGAGACGAACTCCTTAGATTGGACCAATAGAGGACGAACTCCCCTAGATTGGACTAACAGGAGAAGAACTCCTTGGACCAAGAGGGGACCAACTCCTTAGATTGGACCAAGAGAGAACGAACTCCCTTAGATTTGTCCAACAGGAGATGAACTCCTTAGATTAGACCAACATAGGACGAACTGCCTTAGATTGGAGCTAAAGGAGACGAACTCCTTAGATTGGACCAGGCGAGGACGAACTCCCGTAGATTGGACCAACAGTCACGAACTCCTTAGATTGGACCAAGAGAGGACGAACTCCCTTTGATTGGATCAAGAGAGGCCGAACTCCTTAGATTAGACCAAGAGAGGACGATCTCCTTCAGATTGGACGAACAGGAGACGAACTCCATAGATTGGACCAAGAGGAGGAGAACTCCTTAGATCGAACCAAGAGGGGACGAACTCCCTCAGATTGGACGAACAGGAGACGAACTCCTTAGATTGGACCAAGAGAGGACTAAATCCCTCAGATTGCACGAACAGGAGACGAACTCCTTAGATTGGACCAAGAAAGGATGAACTCCCTTAGATTGGACCAACAGGAGACGAACTCCTTAGATTGGACCATGAGAGGACGAACTCCCGTAGATTGGACCAAAAGGAGACGAACTCCCTTAGATTGGACGAAGTGGAGACGAACTCATTAGATTGGGCCAAGTGGAGACGAACTTCTTACATTAGACCAATAGAGGACGAACTCCCTTAGATTGGTCCAAGAGGAGATGAACTATTTAGATTGAACCAAGAGAGGACGAACTCCTTTAGATTGGTCTAACAGGAGTCGAACTCCTTAGATTGGACCAAGAGGTGACGAACTCCCTTAGATTGGACCAATAGGTAACGAACTCCTTAGATTGGACGAAGAGGTGACGAATACCATAGATTAGACGAGGAGAGGATGAACACCCTTTGATTGGACCAAGACGAGACAAGCTCCTTTGATTGGAC
>JAGKPW010003051.1:0-19386 GCA_019926035.1 Melaleuca alternifolia
TAGATTGGACCGAGAGGTGACGAACTCCCTTAGATTGGACCAAGAGGGGACGAACTGACTTAGAATAGAAAAAGAGGAGACGAACACCTTAGATTGCTCCAAGAGGAGACTAATTCCTTAGATTGGACCATGAGTAGACGAACTCACTTAGATTGGACAAACAGGAGACCAACTCGTTAGAGAGGTCCAAGAGGAGACGAACTCCTTTGATTGGTCCAAGAGGAGACGAACTCACATAGATTGGACAAAAACGAGACGAACTCCTTAGATTGGAGAAAGAGGGGATGACCTCCTTAGATTGGACAAAGAGGACACGAACTTCTTAGATTGGTCCACGAGGAGACAAATTCCTTAGATTGGACAAAGAGGAGACGAACTTCTTAGATTGGACCTAAAGTTGACGAACTCACTTAGATTGGACCAAGAGGAGAACAACTCATTAGATTGGACCAAGAGGTGAGGAATTCCCTTAGATTGGACCAAAAGGGGACGAACTCACTTAGAATGGACAAAGAGGAGGCGAACTCCTTAGATTGGTCCAAGAGGAGACTAACTCCTTAGATTGGACGAAGAGGAGACGAACTCACTTAGATTGGACAAATAGGAGACCAACTTGTTAGAGTGGACCAAGAGGAGACGAACTTCTAAATTGGTCCAAGAGGAGACGAACTCACAAAGATTGGACAAAGAGGAGACGAACTCCTTAGATTGGAGCAAGAGGGGAAGAACTCCTTAGATTGGACAAAGAGGAGACGAACTCCTTAGATTGGTCGACGAGGAGACGAACTCCTTAGATTGGACAAAGAGGAGACGAACTCCTTAGATTGGACCAAGAGGGGACGAACTCACTTAGATTGGACCAACAGGTGCAGAACTCATTAGATTGGACCAAGAGGTGACGAACTACCTTAGATTGGATCAAGAGGAGACGAACTCTCTTAGAAACGACAAAGAGGAGACGAACTCCTTAGATTGGTCAAAGAGGAGACGAACTCGTTAGATTGGACCACGAGGAGACGAACTCCCTTATATAGGACATAGAGGAAACGAACTCATATAGATTGGACAAAGAGGAGACGAACTGGCTTAGATTGGAGCAAGCGGGGATGAACTCCTTAGATTGGACGAAGAGGAGACGAACTCCCTCATATAGGACAAAGAGGAGACGAACTCCTTAGATTGGACAAAGAGGAGACGATCTGCTTAGATTGGACCAAGAGGTGACGAACTCACTTAGATTTGACAAGGAGGAGACGAAGTCATTAGATTGGACCAAGAGGTGACGAACTCCCTTAGATTGGACCAAGAGGGGACGAACTCACTTAGAATGGACAAAGAGGAGACGAACTCTTTAGATTGGTCCAAGAGGAGACGAACTCCTTAGATTGGACCAAGAGGAGATGAACTCACTTAGATAGGACATACAGGAGACCAACTCGTTAGAGTGGACCAAGAGGAGACGAACTTCTTAAATTGGTCCAAGAGGGGACGAACTCACATAGATTGGACAAAGAGGAGGCGAACTCCTTAGATTGGAGCAAGAGGGGATGAACTCCTTAGATTGGACGAAGAGAAGACGAACTTCGTAGATTGGTCCAAGAGGGGACAACCTCACTTAGATTGGACCAAGAGGAGAAGAACTCATTATATTGGACCAAGAGGTGACAAACTCCCTTAGATTGGACCAAGAGGGGACGAACTCACTTAGAATGGACAAAAAGGAGACGAACTCCTTAGATTGGTCCAAAGAGGAGATGAACTCTTAGATGAACAAAGAGGAGACGAAACTCAAATTAGATGGACAAGAGGAGAGAATCTTTAGAGTGGACCAAGACAGGTGAAGAAACTCCCTTAGATTGGCCAAGAGGGGACGAATAATCACTTAGAATGTGACCAAGAGGAGACGAACTCCTAGATTTGGTCCAAGAGGAGATCAACTCCTTAGATTGACCAAAGAGGAGACGAAACTCACATAGATTGGACAAAGGAGGAGGAGACGAAGTCTTTAGATTGACCAAGCGGTGACGAAACCCTTAGCGGGACATAGAGGGGACGAATCATTAGAATAGGAAAAGAGGAGACGAACTCCTTAGATTGGTCTAAAGGAGACGAACTCCTTAGATGATCAAGGGAGACAAACCACTTAGATGGGACAAACACAGGAGACAAACTCGTTAGAGGACATAGATAACACGAAACTCCTTGCTATTGGACAAAGAGGGAGACGAACTCCGTAGGAAGACCAAGAGGTGACGAAATCACTTAGGTTGGGACCAAGAGGAGAAGAATATTAGATTAGACCAAGAGGTGTACGAACTCCCTAGATTGGACCAAAGAGGGATCGAACTCACTTAATGACAAAGAGAGCACGAACTCCTTCAGGATGGGTCCAAGAGGAGACTACTCTTAGATTGGGACCAAGAGGAGGACGAAACTCACTTGATAGGATACACAAGAGGACCAACTCGTTAGAGTGGACCAAGAGGAGACGAACTTCTAGATTGGACGAAGAGAAGACGAAACTCCTAATATAGGACCAAAGAGGAGACAAACTCTTAGAGTTGGACAAAGAAGGACGCCAAACTCCTTAGATTGGACCAAGAAGAGAAGAACTCATTAGATTGGACCAAGAGGTGACGAACTCCCTTAGATTGGACCAAGAGGGGACGAACTCACTTAGAATGGACAAAGAGGAGACGAACTCCTTAGATTGGACAAAGCGGAGACGAACTCCTTAGATTGGACCAAGAGGGGACGACCTCACTTAGATTGGACCAAGAGGAGAAGAACTCATTAGATTGGACCAAGAGGTGACAAACTCCCTTAGATTGACCAAGAGGGGACGAACTCACTTAGAATGGACAAAGAGGAGACAAACTCCTTAGATTGGTCCAAGAGGAAATGAACTCCTTAGATTGGACAAAGAGGAGACGAACTCACTTAAATTGGACAAGAAGGAGACGAAGTCTTTAGATTGGACCAAGAGGTGACGAACTCCCTTAGATTGGACCAAGAGGGGACGAACTCACTTAGAATGGACAAAGAGGAGACGAACTCCTTAGATTGGACAAAGAGGAGACGAACTCACATAGATTGGACAAAAACGAGATGAACTCCTTAGATTGGAGCAAGAGGGGATGAACTCCTTAGATTGGACAAAGACGACACGAACTTCTTAGATTGGTCCACGAGGAGACAAATTCCTTTGATTGGACCAAGAGGAGAAGAACTCATTAGATTGGACCAAGAGGTGACAAACTCCCTTAGATTGACCAAGATGGGACGAACTCACTTAGAATGGACAAAGAGGAGACGAACTCCTTAGATTGGTCCAAGAGGAGATAACTCCTTAAATTGGACAAAGAGGAGACGAACTCACTTAAATTGGACATGGAGGAGACGAAGTCTTTAGATTGGACCAAGAGGTGACGAACTCCCTTAGATTGGACCAAGAGGGGACGAACTCACTTAGAATGGACAAAGAGAAGACGAACCCCTTAGATTGGACAAAGAGGAGACGAACTCTAAGCTAAGAGGGGACGACCTCACTTAGTTTGGACCAAGAGGAGAAGAACTCATTAGATTGGACCAAGAGGTGACAAACTCCCTTTGATTGGACCAAGAGGGGACGAACTCACTTAGAATGGACAAAGAGGAGACGAACTCCTTAGATTGGTCCAAGAGGAGATGAACTCCTTAGATTGGACAAAGAGGAGACGAACTCACTCAAATTGGACAAGGAGGAGACGAAGTCTTATATTGGAACAAGAGGTGACGAACTCCCTTAGATTGGACCAAGAGGGGACGAACTCACTTAGAATGGACAAAGAGGAGACGAACTCCTTAGATTGGTCAAAGAGGTGACGAACTCCTTAGATTGGACCAAGAGGAGACAAACTCACTTAGATTGGACAAACAGGAGACCAACTCGTTAGAGTGGACCAAGAGGAGACGAACTTCTTAGATTGGTCCAAGAGGAGACAAACTCACATAGATTGGACAAAGAGGAGACTAACTCCTTAGATTGGAGCAAGAGGGGATGAACTCCTTAGATTGGACGAAGAGGAGACGAACTCCCTCATATAGGACAAAGAGGACCAAACTCCTTAGATTGGACAAAGAGGAGACGAACTCCTTAGATTGGACCAAGAGGAGACGAACTCACATAGATTGGACAAAGAGAGATGAAACCCTTAGATTGGGAACAAGAGGAGACGAAAACCACACTTAGATTGGACAAGGAGGAGACGAAGACTTTAGATTGGACCAAGAGATGACGAACTCCCTTAGATTGGACCAAGAGGGGACGAACTCACTTAGAATGGACAAAGCGGAGACGAACTCTTAGATTGGACCAAGAGGTGACGAACTCACTTAGATTGGACCAACAGGAGAAGAACTCATTAGATTAGACCAAGAGGTGACGAACTCCCTTTGATTGGACCAAGAGGGGACGAACTCCCTCATAAAGGACAAAGAGGAGACGAACTCCTTAGATTGGACAAAGAGGAGACAAACTCATATAGATTGGACCAAGAGGTGACGAGCTCACTTAGATTGGACAAGGAGGAGAGGAAGTCTTTAGATTGGACCAAGAGGTGACGAACTCCCTTAGATTGGACCAAGAGGGGATAAACTCACTTAGAATGGACAAAGAGGAGGCGAACTCCTTAGATTGGTCCAAGAGGAGACTAACTCCTTAGATTGGACCAAGAGGAGACGAACTCACTTTGATAGGACAAACAGAAGACCAACTCGTTAAAGTGGACCAAGAGGAGACGAACTTCTTAAATTGGTCCAAGAGGAGACGAACTCACATAGATTGGACATAGAGGACACGAACTCCATAGATTGGAGCAAGAGGGGATGAACTCCTTAGATTGGACGAAGAGAAGACGAACTCCCTCATATAGGACAAAGAGGAGACAAATTCCTTAGATTGGACAAAGAGGAGACGAACTCCTTAGATTAGACCTAGAGGTGACGAACTCACTTAGATTGGACAAACAGGAGACCAACTCGTTAGAATGGACCAAGAGGAGACGAAATGCTTAGATTGGTCCAAGAGGAGACGAACTCCTTAGATTGGAGCAAGAGGGGATGAACTCCTTAGAATGGACAAAGAGGAGACGAACTCCTTAGATTGGTCCAAGAGGAGACTAACTCCTTAGATTGGACGAAGAGGAGACGAACTCACTTAGATTGGACAAATAGGAGACCAACTCGTTAGAGTGGACCAAGAGGGGACGAACTTCTAAATTGGTCCAAGAGGAGACGAACTCACATAGAATGGACAAAGAGGAGACGAACTCCATAGATTGGACACGAGGGTATACTCCTTAGATTGGACGAATAGAAGACAACTCCCCTCCTCTAGGCAAAGAGGAGACAAACTCCTTAGATTGGACAAAGAGGAGACGAACTCCTTAGATTGGACCAGAGTGTACGAAAGCACTTAGAATGGGAAAAGCGGAGACAACCTCCTAGATTGAGGGACAAGAGGACAAACTCCTATAGATGGACCAGAGGTACAACTCACTTGATTGGGACAAGGTGAGAGACGTCTTTAGATTGGACCAAGAGGTGACGAGCTCCCCTAGATTGGACATAGAGGGGATGAACTCACTTAGAACGGACACGGAGGAGACGAACTCCTTAGATTGGTCCAAGAGGAGACGAACTCCTTAGATTGGACCAAGAGGAGACAAACTCACTTAGATTGGACAAACAGGAGACCATCTCGTTAGAGTCGACCAAGAGGAGACGAACTCCTTCTATTGGATAAAGAGGAGACGAACTCCTTAGATTAGACCAAGAGGTGACGAACTCACTTAGATTGGGCCAAGGGGAGAAGAACTCATTAGATTGGACCAAGAGGTGACGAACTCCTTAGATTGGACCAAGAGGAGAAGAACTCCTTAGATTAGACCAAGAGATGACGAACTCCCTTAGATTGGACCAACAGCAACGAACTCCTTAGATTGGACCAAGAGAGGACGAACTCCCTTAGATTGGACCAGAGGAGATGACCTCCTTAGATTGGACCAAGAGGCAACGAACTCCTTACAGACCCATAGGTACTAACGCACTAGATTGGACCAAGAGGAGACGAACTCCCGCATATAGGACAAAGAGGAGACGAACTCCTTAGATTGGACCAAGAGGTGACGAACTCACTTAGATTGGACAACGAGGAGACGAAGTCTTTAGATTGGACCAAGAGGGGACGAACGCACTTAGATTGGACCAAGAGGAGATGAACTCTTCACATTGGAACAAGAGGGGACGAACTCCTTAGATTGGACCAAGAGGAGACAAACTCACTTAGATTGGACAAACAGGAGACCAACTCGTTAGAGTCGATCAAGAGGAAACGAACTCCTTCTATTGGACAAAGAGGAGACGAACTCGTTAGATTAGACCAAGAGGTGACGAACTCACTTAGATTGGACCAAGAGGAGAAGAACTGATTAGATTGGACCAAGAGGTGACGAACTCCCTTAGATTGGACCAAGAGGGGACGAACTCACTTAGAATGGACAAAGAGGAGACGAACTCCTTAGATTGGTCCAAGAGGAGACTAACTCCTTAGATTGGACCAAGAGGAGACGAACTCACTTTGATAAGACAAACAGGAGACCAACTCGTTAAAGTGGACCAAGAGGAGACGAACTTCTTAAATTGGTCCAAGAGGAGACGAACTCACATAGATTGGACAAAGAGGAGACGAACTCCATAGATTGGAGCAAGAGGGGATGAACTCCTTAGATTGGACGAAGAGAAGACGAACTCCCTCATATAGGACAAAGAGGAGACATACTCTTTAGATTGGACAAAGAGGAGACGAACTCCTTAGATTGGACCTAGAGGTGACGAACTCACTTAGATTGGACAAACAGGAGACCAACTCGTTAGAGTGGACCAAGAGGAGACGAACTTATTAGATTGGTCCAAGAGGAGACGAACTCCTTAGATTGGTCCAAGAGGAGACGAACTCACATGATGGACAAAGACGAGACGACTACGTTAGATTGGCGCAAGAGGGGATGAACTCAGATGGGACGAAGAGGAGACGAACCTCCTCATTAATAGGACAAAGCGGACCCAAACTCACTTAGAATGGACAAAGAGGAGACGAACTCCTTAGATTGGACAAAGCGGAGACGAACTCCTTAGATTGGACCAAGAGGGGACGACCTCACTTAGATTGGACCAAGAGGAGAAGAACTCATTAGATTGGACCAAGAGGTGACGAATTCCCTTAGATTGGACCAAGAGGGGACGAACTCACTTAGAATGGACAAAGAGGAGACACACTCCTTAGATTGGTCCAAGAGGAAATGAACTCCTTAGATTGGACAAAGAGGAGACGAACTCACTTAAATTGGACAAGAAGGAGACGAAGTCTTTAGATTGGACCAAGAGGTGACGAACTCCCTTAGATTGGACAACGAGGAGACGAAGTCTTTAGGGGGGGGGAGACAATTGGACCAAAGGTGACGGAACTCCTTAGATTGAGACCAAGAGGGACGAATTGATTAGAATGGAACAAAGAGGAGGACGGACAAATTGGATTGCTCAAAGAGGAGGACTAATCATTAGATTGGTCCAAGAGGAGACGAACTCACTTAGATTGGACAAACAGGAGACCAACTCGTTAGAGTGGTCCAAGAGGAGACGAACTTCTTAGATTGGTCCAAGAGGAGACGAACTCACATAGATTGGACAAAAACGAGACGAACTCCTTAGATTGGAGAAAGAGGGGATGACCTCCTTAGATTGGACAAAGAGGACATGAACTTCTTAGATTGGTCCACGAGGAGACAAATTCCTTAGATTGGACAAAGAGGAGACGAACTTCTTAGATTGGACCTAAAGGTGACGAACTCACTTAGATTGGACCAAGAGGAGAACAACTCATTAGATTGGACCAAGAGGTGACGAACTCCCTTAGATTGGACCAAGAGGGGATAAACTCACTTAGAATGGACAAAGAGGAGGCGAACTCCTTAGATTGGTCCAAGAGGAGACTAACTCCTTAGATTGGACGAAGAGGAGACGAACTCACTTAGATTGGACAAATAGGAGACCAACTTGTTAGAGTGGACCAAGAGGAGACGAACTTCTAAATTGGTCCAAGAGGAGACGAACTCACATAGATTGGACAAAGAGGAGACGAACTCCTTCGATTGGAGCAAGAGGGGAAGAACTCCTTAGATTGGACAAAGAGGAGACGAACTCCTTAGATTGGTCGACGAGGAGACGAACTCCTTAGATTGGACAAAGAGGAGACGAACTCCTTAGATTGGAGCAAGAGGGGATGAACTCCTTAGATTGGACAAAGAGGAGACGAACTTCGTAGATTGGTCCAAGAGGGGACGACCTCACTTAGATTGGACCAAGAGGAGAAGAATCATTAGATTGGACCAAGAGGTGACAAACTCCCTTAGATTGGACCAAGAGGGGACGAACTCACTGAGAATGGACAAAGAGGAGACGAACTCCTTAGATTGGTCCAAGAGGAGATGAACTCCTTAGATTGGACAAAGAGGAGACGAACTCACATAGATTGGACAAGGAGTAGACGAAGTCTTTAGATTGGACCAAGAGGTGACGAACTCCCTTAGATTGGACCAAGAAGGGACGAACTCACTTGGAATGGACAAAGAGGAGACGAAATCCTTAGATTGGTCCAAGAGGAGATGAACTCCTTAGATTGGACAAAGAGGAGACGAACTCACTTAGATTGGACAAGGAGGAGACGAAGTCTTTAGATTGGACCAAGAGGTGACGAGCTCCCTTAGATTGGACATAGAGGGGATGAACTCACTTAGAATGGACAAAGAGGAGACGAACTCCTTAGATTGGTCCAAGAGGAGACGAACTCCTTAGATTGGACCAAGAGGAGACAAACTCACTTAGATTGGACAAACAGGAGACCAACTGGTTAGAGTGGACCAAGAGGAGACGAACTCCTTAGATTGGTCCAAGAGTAGACGAACTCACATAGATTGGAGAAAGACGAGACGAACTACGTAGATTGGAGCAAGAGGGGATGAACTCCTTAGATTGGACGAAGAGGAGACGAACTCCCTCATATAGGACAAAGTGGACCAAACTCCTTAGATTGGACAAAGAGGAGACGAACTCCTTAGATTGGACCAAGAGGAGATGAACTCCTTAGATTGGACAAAGAGGAGACGAACTCACTTAGATTGGACAAGGAGGAGACGAAGTCTTTAGATTGGACCAAGAGGTGACGAACTCCCTTAGATTGGACCAAGACGGGACGAACTCACTTAGAATGGACAAAGCGGAGACGAACTCCTTAGATTGGACCAAGAGGTGACGAACTCACTTAGATTGGACCAAGAGGAGAAGAACTCATTAGATTAGACCAAGAGGTGACGAACTCCCTTTGATTGGACCAAGAGGGGACGAACTCCCTCATATAGGACAAAGAGGAGACGAACTCCTTAGATGGGACAAAACGAGGCGACAAAACAAAACTCCTATAGATTGACCAAGAGGTGATGAGCGCACTTGGATTGGACAAGGAGGAGCGGAAGTGTTTTAGATTGGACCAAGAGGTGACGAAAATCCCTAGGATTGGGACAAAGAGGGGACGAACTCCACTTAGAATGGGGACAAAGCGGAGACGAACGCGAGATGGACAAGAGGTGACGAAACTCAACTTAGATGGACCAAGAGGAGAAGAACTAGGAGAAGAAACTCATGATTAGACCAAGAGGTGACGACCCCTCCCTTTGATGGACCAAGAGGGGACGAACTCACTTAGAATGGACAAAGAGGAGACGAACTCCTTAGATTGGTCCAAGAGGAGACGAACTCCTTAGATTGGACCAAGAGGAGACAAACTCACTTAGATTGGACAAGGAGGAGACGAAGTCTTTAGATTGGACCAAGAGGTGACGAACTCCCTTAGATTGGACCAAGAGGGGACGAACTCACTTAGAATGGATAAAGAGGAGACGAACTCCTTAGATTGGCCCAAGAGGAGACGAACTACTTAGAATGGAGCAAGAGGGGATGAACTCCTTAGATTGGACAAAGAGGAGACGAACTTCTTAGATTGGTCCACGAGGAGACGAACTCCTTCTATTGGACAAAGAGGAGACGAACTCCTTAGATTAGTCCAAGAGGTGACGAACTCACTTAGATTGGACCAAGAGGAGACAAACTCACTTAGATTGGACAAACAGGAGACCAACTCGTTAGAGTCGACCAAGAGGAGACGAACTCCTTCTATTGGACAAAGAGGAGACGAACTCCTTAGATTAGACCAAGAGGTGACGAACTCACTTAGATTGGACCAAGACGAGAAGAACTCATTAGATTGGACCAAGAGGTGACGAACTCCCTTAGATTTGACCAAGAGGGGACGAACTCACTTAGAATGGACAAAGAGGAGAAGAACTCCTTAGATTGGTCCAAGAGGAGAATAATCCTTAGTGGACCAAGAGGGAGAAGAACGGCACTTAGATCACTTTGATAGGACAAACAGAAGACCAACTCGTTAAAGTGGACCAAGAGGAGACGAACTTCTTAAATTGGTCCAAGAGGAGACGAACTCACATAGATTGGACAAAGAGGAGACGAACTCCATAGATTGGAGCAAGAGGGGATGAACTCCTTAGATTGGACGAAGAGATGACAAACTCCCTCATATAGGACAAAGAGGAGACAAACTCCTTAGATTGGACAAAGAGGAGACGAACTCCTTAGATTGGACCTAGAGGTGACGAACTCACTTAGAATGGACAAAGCGGAGACGAACTCATTAGATTGGACCAAGAGGCGACGAACTACCTTACATAGGACCAAGAGGGGACGAACTCACTTAGATTGGACCAAGAGGAGATGAACTCTTCACATTGGACCAAGAGGAGACGAACTTCTTAGATTGGTCCAAGAGGAGACGAACTCCTTAGATTGGAGCAAGAGGGGATGAACTCCTTAGAATGGACAAAGAGGAGACGAACTCCTTAGATTGGTCCAAGAGGAGACTAACTCCTTAGATTGGACCAAGAGGAGACGAACTCACTTTGATAGGACAAACAGAAGACCAACTCGTTAGAGTGGGCCAAGAGGAGACGAACTGCTTAGATTGGTCCAAGAGGAGACGAACTCCTTAGATTGGTCCAAGAGGAGACGAACTCACTTAGATTGGACCAAGAGGAGACGAACTCATTAGATTGGACCAAGAGGCGACGAACTACCTTACATAGGACCAAGAGGGGACGAACTCACTTAGATTGGACCAAGAGGAGATGAACTCTTCACATTGGAACAAGAGGGGACGAACTCCTTAGATTGGACCAAGAGGAGACGAACTCCCGCATATAGGACAAAGAGGAGACGAACTCACTTAGAATGGACAAAGAGGAGACGAACTGCTTAGATTGGTCCAAGAGGAGATGAACTCCTTAGATTGGACAAAGAGGAGACGAACTCACTTAAATTGGACAAGGAGGAGACGAAGTCTTTATATTGGACCAAGAGGTGACGAACTCCCTTATATTGGACCAAGAGGGGACGAAGTCACTTAGAATGGACAAAGAGGAGACGAACTTCTTAGATTGGACAAAGAGGAGACGAACTCACATAGATTGGACAAAAACGAGACGAACTCCTTAGATTGGAGCAAGAGGGGATGACCTCCTTAGATTGGACAAAGAGGACACGAACTTCTTAGATTGGTCCACGAGGAGACAAATTCCTTAGATTGGACCAAGAGGAGAAGAACTCATTAGATTGGACCTAGAGGTGACGAACTCCCTTAGATTGGACCAAGAGGGGACGAACTGACTTAGAATGGACAAAGAGGACACGAACTCCTTAGATTGGTCAAAGAGGAGACGAACTCCTTAGATTGGACCAAGAGGAGACAAACTCACTTAGATTGGACAAACAGGAGACCAACTCGTTAGAGTGGACCAAGAGGAGACGAACTCCTTAGATTGGTCCAAGAGTAGACGAACTCACATAGATTGGAGAAAGACGAGACGAACTACGTAGATTGGAGCAAGAGGGGATGAACTGCTTAGATTGGACGAAGAGGAGATGAACTCCCTCATATAGGACAAAGAGTACCAAACTCCTTAGATTGGACAAAGAGGAGACGAACTCCTTAGATTGGACCAAGAGGAGATGAACTCCTTAGATTGGACAAAAAGGAGACGAACTCACTTAGATTGGACAAGGAGGAGACGAAGTCTTTATATTGGACCAAGAGGTGACGAACTCCCTTAGATTGGACCAAGAGGGGACGAACTCACTTAGAATGGACAAAGCGGAGACGAACTCCATAGATTGGACCAAGAGGTGACGAACTCACTTAGAATGGACAAAGCGGAGACGAACTCCTTAGATTGGACAAAGAGGAGACAAACTCATATAGATTGGACCAAGAGGTGACGAGCTCACTTAGATTGGACAAGGAGGAGAGGAAGTCTTTAGATTGGACCAAGAGGTGACGAACTCACTTAGAATGGACAAAGCGGAGACGAACTCCTTAGATTGGACAAAGAGGAGACAAACTCATATAGATTGGACCAAGAGGTGACGAACTCACTTAGATTGGACAAGGAGGAGACGAAGACTTTAGATTGGACCAAGAGATGACGAACTCCCTTAGATTGGACAAAGAGGGAGGACAAGAGGGGACGAACTCACTTAGAATGGAACAAAGCGGAGACGAACTCAGATTGGACCAAGAGGTGACGACTCACTTAGATTGGACCAAGAGGAGAAGAACTCATTAGATTAGACCAAGAGGTGACGACCTCCCTTTGATTGGACCAAGAGGGGACGAACTCCCTCATATAGGACAAAGAGGAGACGAACTCCTTAGATTGCACAAAGAGGAGACCAACTCATATAGATTGGACCAGGAGGTGACGAGCTCACTTAGATTGGACCAAGAGGAGAAGAACTCATTAGATTAGACCAAGAGGTGACGAACTCCCTTTGATTGGACCAAGAGGGGACGAACTCCCTCATAAAGGACAAAGAGGAGACGAACTCCTTAGATTGGACAAAGAGGAGACAAACTCATATAGATTGGACCAAGAGGTGACGAGCTCACTTAGATTGGACAAGGAGGAGAGGAAGTGTTTAGATTGGACCAAGAGGTGACGAACTCCCTTAGATTGGACCAAGAGGGGACGAACTCACTTAGAATGGACAAAGCGGAGACGAACTCCTAGATTGGACCAAGAGGTGACGAACTCACTTAGATTGGACCAAGAGGAGAAGAACTCATTAGATTAGACCAAGAGGTGACGACCTCCCTTTGATTGGACCAAGAGGGGACGAACTCCCTCATATAGGACAAAGAGGAGACGAACTCCTTAGATTGCACAAAGAGGAGACCAACTCATATAGATTGGACCAGGAGGTGACGAACTCACTTAGATTGGACAAGGAGGAGACGAAGTCTTTAGATTGGACCAAGAGGTGACGAACTCCCTTAGATTGGACCAAGAGGGGACGAACTCACTTAGAATGGACAAAGAGGAGACGAACTCCTTAGATTGGCCCAAGAGGAGACGAACTACTTAGATTGGAGCAAGAGGGGATGAACTCCTTAGATTGGACAAAGAGGAGACGAACTTCTTAGATTGGTCCACGAGGAGACGAACTCCTTCTATTGGACAAAGAGGAGACGAACTCCTTAGATTAGTCCAAGAGGTGACAAACTCACTTAGATTGGACCAAGAGGAGACAAACTCACTTAGATTGGACAAACAGGAGACCAACTCGTTAGAGTCGACCAAGAGGAGACGAACTCCTTCTATTGGACAAAGAGGAGGCGTACTCCTTAGAATAGACCAAGAGGTGACGAACTCACTTAGATTGGACCAAGACGAGAAGAACTCATTAGATTGGACCAAGAGGTGACGAACTCCCTTAGATTGGACCAAGAGGGGACAAACTCACTTAGAATGGACAAAGAGGAGACGAACACGCTAGATTGGTCAAAGAGGAGACGAACTCCTTAGATTGGACCATGAGGAGACGAACTCACTTGATAGGACAAACAGGAGACAACTCGTTTAAGTGGACAAGAGGGAGACGAACTTCTTAAATGGTCAAGAGGGGACGAAACTCACATAGATTGGACAAAAGAGGAGACGAACTCCATAGATGGGAGCAAGAGGGTGATGAAACTCCTAGATGGCGAAGAGATGACAAACCTCCCCATATAGGGACAAAGAGGAGACAAAAATCATTAGATGGACAAAGAGGAGACGGAAAACTCCTTAGATTGGAAATAGAGGTGACGAACCAATTAGATGGACAAACAGGAGACCAACTCGTAGACTGGACCAGGAGGAGACGAACTGCTTAGATTGGACCAAGAGGCGACGAACTCCCTTAGATTGGACCAAGAGGGGACGACCTCACTTAGAATGGACAAAGAGGAGACGAACTCCTTAGATTGGTCCAAGAGGAGACTAACTCCTTAGATTGGACCAAGAGGAGACGAACTCACTTTGATAGGACAAACAGAAGACCAACTCGTTAAAGTGGACCAAGAGGAGACGAACTTCTTAAATTGGTCCAAGAGGAGACGAACTCACATAGATTGGACAAAGAGGAGACGAACTCCATAGATTGGAGCAAGAGGGGATGAACTCCTTAGATTGGACGAAGAGAAGACGAACTCCCTCATATAGGACAAAGAGGAGACAAACTCCTTAGATTGGACAAAGAGGAGACGAACTCCTTAGATTGGACCTAGAGGTGACGAACTCACTTAGAATGGACAAAGCGGAGACGAACTCCTTAGATTGGACAAAGAGGAGACAAACTCATATAGATTGGACCAAGAGGTGACGAACTCACTTAGATTGGACAAGGAGGAGACGAAGTCTTTAGATTGGACCAAGAGGTGACGAGCTCCCTTAGATTGGACATAGAGGGGATGAACTCACTTAGAATGGACAAGGAGGAGACGAACTCCTTAGATTGGTCCAAGAGGAGACGAACTCCTTAGATTGGACCAAGAGGAGACAAACTCACTTAGATTGGACAAACAGGAGACCAACTTGTTAGAGTCGACCAAGAGGAGACGAACTCTTTCTTTTGGACAAAGAGGAGACGAACTCCTTAGATTAGACCAAGAGGTGACGAACTCACTTAGATTGGACCAAGAGGAGAAGAACTCATTAGATTGGACCAAGAGGTGACGAATTCCCTTAGATTGGACCAAGAGGGGACGAACTCACTTAGAATGGACAAAGAGGAGACGAACTCTTTAGATTGGTCCAAGAGGAGATTAACTCCTTAGATTGGACCAAGAGGAGACGAACTCACTTAGATTGGACAAACAGGAGACGGAACTCATTAGATGGGACAAGAGGGCGAACTACCTTATAGGGACCAAGACGGGGACGAAATCACTTAGATGGACCAAGAGGAGATTGAACTCTTCACTATTGGAACAAGAGGGGACGAACTCCTTAGATTGGACCAAGAGGAGACGAACTCCCGCATATAGGACAAAGAGGAGACGAACTCCTTAGATTGGACCAAGAGGTGACGAACTCACTTAGATTGGACAACGAGGAGACGAAGTCTTTAGATTGGACCAAGAGGGGACGAACGCACTTAGATTGGACCAAGAGGAGATGAACTCTTCACATTGGAACAAGAGGGGACGAACTCCTTAGATTGGACCAAGAGGAGACAAACTCACTTAGATTGGACAAACAGGAGACCAACTCGGTTGAGAGTCGACGAGTGAGAGGAGACGAACTCTTATATTGACAAAGAGGAGACGAACTCCAGTTAGGATTAGGACAAGAGGTGACGAACACTTAGAGGGGACCAAAGACGAGAAGAATCATTGTAGATTGGAACCAAAGAGGAGACGAACTCCTTTGATTGGACCAAGAGGAGACGAACTCACTTAGATTGGATAAAGAGGAGACGAACTCCTTAGATTGGTCTAAGAGGAGACGAACTCCATAGATGGGACCAAGAGGAGACGAACTCATGTGATGGACAAAAGGAGACAAACCGTTAAAGTGGACCAAGAGGAGACGAACATCTTAGATTGGTCCAAGAGGAGACAAACTGACATAGCTTGGACAAAGAGGAGACGAACTCCTTAGATTGGAGCAAGACGGGATGAACTCCTTAGATTGGATAAAGAGGAGACGAACTCCCTCATATAGGACAAAGAGGGCCAAACTCCTTAGATTGGACAAAGAGGAGACGAACTCCTTAGATTGGCCCAAGACGAGACGAACTCACTTGGATTGGACAAACAGGAGACCAACTCGTTAGAGTGGACCAAGAGGAGACGAACTTATTAGATTGGTCCAAGAGGAGACGAACTCCTTAGATTGGTCCAAGAGGAGACGAACTCACATAGATTGGACAAAGGGGAGACGAACTCCTTAGATTGGAGCAAGAGGGGATGAACTCCTTAGATTGAGACGAAAGAGGGAGACGAAACTCCCTATATAGGACAATAGGGACCAAACTCATAGATTGGACAAAGAGAGACGGAACTCTTAGAGGACCAAAGAGGAGATGAACCCTTAGATTGGACAAAGAGGAGGGACGAACTCACTAATGGACAAGGAGGAGACGAAGTCTTTGATGGGACCAAGAGGTGACGAAATCCCTAGATTGGACCAAAGATGGGACGAACCTCACTTAGAATGGACAAAGAAGTAGACAACTCCTTAGATAGGACAAAGAGGTGACGAAACTCGCTTAGATTGGGACCAAGAGGAGAGAATCATAGGATGAAACAAGAGGTGACGAACTCCCTTTGATTGGACCAAGAGGGGACGAACTCCCTCATATAGGACAAAGAGGAGACGAACTCCTTAGATTGGACCAAGAGGTGACGAACTCACTTAGATTGGACAACGAGGAGACGAAGTCTTTAGATTGGACCAAGAGGTGACGAACTCCCTTAGATTGGACCAAGAGGGGACGAACTGACTTAGAATGGACAAAGAGGATACGAACACCTTGGATTGCTCCAAGAGGAGACTAATTCCTTAGATTGGACCATGAGGAGACGAACTCACTTAGATTGGACAAATAGGAGACCAACTCGTTAGAGTGGTCCAAGAGGAGACGAACATCTTAGATTGGTCCAAGAGGAGACGAACTCACATAGATTGGACAAAAACGAGACGAACTCCTTAGATTGGAGAAAGAGGGGATGACCTCCTTAGATTGGACAAAGAGGACATGAACTTCTTAGATTGGTCCACGAGGAGACAAATTCCTTAGATTGGACAAAGAGGAGACGAACTTCTTAGATTGGACCTAAAGGTGACGAACTCACTTAGATTGGACCAAGAGGAGAACAACTCATTAGATTGGACCAAGAGGTGAGGAATTCCCTTAGATTGGACCAAAAGGGGACGAACTCACTTAGAATGGACAAAGAGGAGGCGAACTCCTTAGATTGGTCCAAGAGGAGACTAACTCCTTAGATTGGACGAAGAGGAGACGAACTCACTTAGATTGGACAAATAGGAGACCAACTTGTTAGAGTGGACCAAGAGGAGACGAACTTCTAAATTGGTCCAAGAGGAGACGAACTCACATAGATTGGACAAAGAGGAGACGAACTCCTTAGATTGGAGCAAGAGGGGAAGAACTCCTTAGATTGGACAAAGAGGAGACGAACTCCTTAGATTGGTCGACGAGGAGACGAACTCCTTAGATTGGACAAAGAGGAGACGAACTCCTTAGATTGGAGCAAGAGGGGATGAACTCCTTAGATTGGACAAAGAGGAGACGAACTTCGTAGATTGGTCCAAGAGGGGACGACCTCACTTAGATTGGACCAAGAGGAGAAGAATCATTAGATTGGACCAAGAGGTGACAAACTCCCTTAGATTGGACCAAGAGGGGACGAACTCACTGAGAATGGACAAAGAGGAGACGAACTCCTTAGATTGGTCCAAGAGGAGATGAACTCCTTAGATTGGACAAAGAGGAGACGAACTCACATAGATTGGACAAGGAGTAGACGAAGTCTTTAGATTGGACCAAGAGGTGACGAACTCCCTTAGATTGGACCAAGAAGGGACGAACTCACTTGGAATGGACAAAGAGGAGACGAAATCCTTAGATTGGTCCAAGAGGAGATGAACTCCTTAGATTGGACAAAGAGGAGACGAACTCACTTAGATTGGACAAGGAGGAGACGAAGTCTTTAGATTGGACCAGGAGGTGACGAACTCCCTTAGATTGGACATAGAGGGGACGAACTCACTTAGAATGGACAAAGAGGAGACGAACTCCTTAGATTGGTCCAAGAGGAGACGAACTCCTTAGATTGGACCAAGAGGAGACAAACTCACTTAGATTGGACAAACAGGAGACCAACTTGTTAGAGTCGACCAAGAGGAGACGAACTCTTTCTTTTGGACAAAGAGGAGACGAACTCCTTAGATTAGACCAAGAGGTGACGAACTCACTTAGATTGGACCAAGAGGAGAAGAACTCATTAGATTGGACCAAGAGGTGATGAACTCCCTTAGATTGGACCAAGAGGGGACGAACTAACTTAGAATGGACAAAGAGGAGACGAACTCCTTAGATTGGTCCAAGAGGAGACTAACTCCTTAGATTGGACCAAGAGGAGACGAACTCCTTAGATTGGTCCAAGAGGAGACTAACTCCTTAGATTGGACCAAGAGGAGACGAACTCACTTAGATTGGAGAAGGAGGAGACGAATACTTTAGATTGAACCAAGAGGCGACGAACTCATTAGATTCGACCAAGAGGAGACGAACTCCTTAGATTGGAGCAAGAGAGGACGAATTCATTAGATTGGACGAAGAGGAGATGAACTCCCTTATATGGGACCAAGGAAAGACGAACTCCTCAGATTGGACAAAGAGGTAACGAACTCCTTAAATTGGACCAAGAGGAGACGAACTTACTTAGATTGGACAAAGAGGAGACGAACTCCTTAGATTGGACAAACAAGAATCGAGCTCCTAAGATTGGTCCGAGAGGAGACGAACTCTCTCATATAGGACAAAGAGAAGACGAACCCCTTAGATTGGACCAAGACGGAACGAACTCCCTTTGTTTCGACAAACAGGAGACAAACTCCTTAGAATGGACCAAGAGGAGACGAACTCACATAGATTTGAGAATGAGGAGACGAATTCTTCAGATTGGACCAAGAGGCGACAAACTCCCTTAGATTGGACCAAGAGGAGACGAACTCACTTCGTTTGGACAAAGAGGAGACGAACTCCTTAGATTGGACAAAGGGGAGTCAAACTCCTTAGATTGGTCCAAGAGGAGACGAACTCTCTCATATAGGACAAAGAGAAGACGAACTCCTTAGATTGGACCAAGAGGGGACG
>JAGKPW010003053.1:0-36386 GCA_019926035.1 Melaleuca alternifolia
CTTGGTGCAATATAAGGGAGTTGGTCCTCTCTTGGTCCAATATAAGGAGTTCGTCGCCTCTTGGTCCAATCTGAGGGAGCGCGTTCTCTCTTGGTCCAATCTAAGGAGTTCGTCTCCTCTTGGTCCAATCTAAGGGAGTTCGGCCTCTCTTGGTCCAATCTAAGGAGTTCGCACCTCTTTGTTCAATCTAAGAGAGTTCGTCCTCCCCTCGTCCAATCTAAGGGAGTTCGTCCTATCTTGGTCCAATATGAGGAGTTCATCTCGTCTTGGTCCAATCTAAGGACTTCGTCACCTCTTGGTCCAATCTAAGGCAGTTCGTCCTCTCCTGGTCCAATCTAAGGGAGTTCGTCTCCTCTTGGTGCAATCTAAGGTGCAGTTGGTGTTCATCTCTTGTTGGTGCAATCTAAGGGAGTTGGTCCACTCTTGGTCCAATATAAGGAGTTCGTCGCCTCTTGGTCCAATCTGAGGGAGCGCGTTCTCTCTTGGTCCAATCTAAGGGAGTTCGTCCTCTCCTGGTCCAATCTGAGGGAGCGCGTCCTCTCTTGGTCCAATCTAAGGGAGTTCGTCCTTTCTTGGTCCAATCTAAGGAGTTCGTCTCCTCTTGGTCTGATCTAAGGGAGTACGGCCTCTTTTGGTCAAATATAAGGAGTTCGCCACCTCTTGTTCCAATCTAAGGGAGTTCGTCTCCTCTTGGTCCAATCAAAGGAGTTCGTCTCTTCTTGGTGCAATCTAAGGGAGTTGGTCCTCTCTTGGTCCCATCTAAGGAGTTCGTCGCCTCTTGGTCCAATCTGAGGGAACGCGCATTCTCACTTGGTCCAATCTAAGGGAGATCGTCCTCTCTTGGTCCAATCTAAGGATTTCGTCACCTCTTGGTCCAATCTAACGGAGTTCGTCCTCTCCTGGACCAATCTAAGGCAGTTCGACCTCTCTTGGTCCAATATAAGGAGTTCATCTCCTCTTGGTCCAATCTAGGGGAGGTCGGCCTCTCTTGGTCCAAGCTAAGGAGTTCGCTACCTCTTTGTCCAATCTAAGGGAGTTCGTCCTCCCCTGGGGTCCAATCTGAGGGAGTTCATCCTCTCTTTGTCCAATATATGGACTTCGTCTCCTCTTGGTCCAATCTCAGGACTTCGTCACCTCTTGGTGCAATCTAAGGCAGTTCGTCCTCTCTTGGTCCAATCTGAGGGAGCGCGTCCTCTCTTGGTCCAATCTAAGGGAGTTCGTCCTTTCTTGGTCCAATCTAAGGAGTTCGTCTCCTCTTGGTCCAATCTAAGGGAGTTCGGCCTCTCTTGGTCCAATCTAAGGAGTTCGCACCTCTTCGTCCAATCTAAGAGTTCGTCCTCCCCTCGTCCAATCGTTCGTATCTTGGTCCAATATGAGGAGTTCATCTCGTCTTGGTCCAATCTAAGGACTTCGTCACCTCTTGGTCCAATCTAAGGCAGTTCCTCCTCTCCTGGTCCAATCTAAGGGAGTTCGTCTCCTCTTGGTGCAATCTAAGGAGTTCATCTCTTCTTGGTGCAATATAAGGGAGTTGGTCCTCTCTTGGTCCAATATAAGGAGTTCGTCGCCTCTTGGTCCAATCTGAGGGAGCGCGTTCTCTCTTGGTCCAATCTAAGGAGTTCGTCTCCTCTTGGTCCAATCTAAGGGAGTTCGGCCTCTCTTGGTCCAATCTAAGGAGTTCGCACCTCTTTGTTCAATCTAAGAGAGTTCGTCCTCCCCTCGTCCAATCTAAGGGAGTTCGTCCTATCTTGGTCCAATATGAGGAGTTCATCTCGTCTTGGTCCAATCTAAGGACTTCGTCACCTCTTGGTCCAATCTAAGGCAGTTCGTCCTCTCCTGGTCCAATCTAAGGGAGTTCGTCTCCTCTTGGTGCAATCTAAGGTGTTCATCTCTTGTTGGTGCAATCTAAGGGAGTTGGTCCACTCTTGGTCCAATATAAGGAGTTCGTCGCCTCTTGGTCCAATCTGAGGGAGCGCGTTCTCTCTTGGTCCAATCTAAGGGAGTTCGTCCTCTCCTGGTCCAATCTGAGGGAGCGCGTCCTCTCTTGGTCCAATCTAAGGGAGTTCGTCCTTTCTTGGTCCAATCTAAGGAGTTCGTCTCCTCTTGGTCTGATCTAAGGGAGTACGGCCTCTTTTGGTCAAATATAAGGATTTCGCCACCTCTTGTTCCAATCTAAGGGAGTTCGTCCTCTCCCGGTCCATTCTAAGGGAGTTCGTCTCCTCTTGGTCCAATCAAAGGAGTTCGTCTCTTCTTGGTGCAATCTAAGGGAGTTGGTCCTCTCTTGGTCCCATCTAAGGAGTTCGTCGCCTCTTGGTCCAATCTGAGGGAACGCGCATTCTCACTTGGTCCAATCTAAGGGAGATCGTCCTCTCTTGGTCCAATCTAAGGATTTCGTCACCTCTTGGTCCAATCTAACGGAGTTCGTCCTCTCCTGGACCAATCTAAGGCAGTTCGACTTCTCTTGGTCCAATATAAGGAGTTCATCTCCTCTTGGTCCAATCTAAGGACTTCGTCACCTCTTCGTCCAATCTAAGGGAGTTCGTCCTCTCCTGGTCCAATTTGAGGCAGCGCGTCCTCTCTTGGTCCAATCTAAGGGAGTTCGTCCTTTCTTGGTCCAATCTATGGAGTTCGTCTCCTCTTGCTCCAATCTAAGGGAGGTCGGCCTCTCTTGGTCCAATCTAAGGAGTTTGCCACCTCTTTGTCCAATCTAAGGGAGTTAGTCCTCCCCTGGGGTCCAATCTAAGGGAGTTTGTCCTCTCTTTTTCCAATATAAGGACTTCATCTCCTCTTGGTCCAATCTAAGGATTTCGTCACCTCTTGGTTCAATCTAAGGGAGTTTGTCCTCTCCTGGTCCAACCTAAGGGAGTTCGTCTCCTGTTGGTCCAATCTAAGGAGTTCGTCTCCTCTTGGTCCAATCTAAGGGAGTTCGTCGCCTCTTGGTCCAATCTGAGGGAGCGCGTTCTCTCTTGGTCAAATCTAAGGGAGTTCATCCTCTCTTGGTCTAATCTAAGGAGTTCGTCTCCGCTTGGTCTATTCTAAGGGAGTTCGGCCTCTTTTGGTCCAATCTAAGGAGTTCAGCACCTCTTGGTCCAATCTAATGGAGTTCGTCCTCTCCTAGTCCAATCTATGGGAGTTCGACCTCTCTTGGTCCAATCTAAGGACTTCATCACCTCTTGGCCCAATCTAAGGGAGTTCGTCCTCTCCTGGTCCAATCTGAGGGAGCGCGTCCTCTCTTGGTCCAATCTAAGGGAGTTCGTCCTTTCTTGGTCCAATCTAGGGAGTTCGTCTCCTCTTGGTCTGATCTAAGGGAGTGCGGCCTCTTTTGGTCCAATATTGGACCAAGAGGAGACGAAATCCTTAGATTGGACCAAGATAGGACAAACTACCTTAGATTGAACCAAGAAGAGACGATCTCCTTAGATTGGACCAAGAGAGGACGAACTCCCTTAGATAGGACCAAGAGGAGACGAACTCCCTTAAATTGGACCAAGAGAGGACGAACTCCGTAAGATTTGACCAAGAGGCGACGAACTCGTTACATTGGACCAAGAGAGGAAAAATTACCTTAGATTGGGACCAAGAGGAGACGAACTCCCTTACATTAGTCCAACAGGAGACAAACTACCTCAAATTGGAGCAAGAGAGGACGAACTCCATTAGATTGGGCGAAGGGACGACGAACTCCTTATATTGGACCAAGAGAGGATGAAGTCCCTTAGATTTGAACAAGAGAGGACGAACTCCCTTAAATTGGACCAAGAGGAGACGATCTACCTAAGAATGGACCATGAGGAGACGAACTACTTTGATTGGACCAAGAAAGGATGAACGCCAATAGATTGGACCAAGAGGCGACGAAGTCCTTAGATTGGACCAAGAGAGGACAAATTCCCTTAGATTGAACCAAGAAGAGACGATCTCCTTAGATTGGACCAAGAGAGGACGAACTCCCTTATATAGGACCAAGAGGAGAAGAAATCCCTTAAATTGCACCAAGAGAGGACGAACTCCGTTAAATTCGACCAAGAGGCGACGAACTCGTTAGACTGGACCAAGAGAGGACAAATTCCCTTAGATTGGACCAAGAGGAGACGAACTACCTTAAATTGGACCAAGAGAGGACGAACTCCCTTAGACTGGGCCAAGAGACGACGAACTCCTTTGATTGGACCAAACAAGGACGAACTCCGTTAGATTGGACCAATATGCGATCAACTACCTAAGAATGCACCAAGAGCAGACGAACTCGTTAGATTGGAACAAGAGGAGACGAAATCCTTTTATTCGACCAAGAGAGGACGAACTCCCCTAGAATGATGAAGAAGGGACGAACTTCCTTTGATTGGATCATGAGGAGACGAACTCATTAGATTGGACCAAGAGGAGACGAACACCTTAGATTTGACCAATAGAGGACGAACTCCCTTAAATTGGGCCAAGAGACGACGAACTCCATAGATTGGACCAAGCGAGGACGAACTCCCTTAGATTGGACCAAGATGTGACGAACTACCTAAGATTGCACCAAGAGCAGACGAACTCCTTAGATTGGAACAAGAGTAGACGAAATCCTTTTATTGGACAAAGAGGGGACGAACTCCCTTTGATTGGATCATGACGAGACGAACTCATTAGAATAAACCAAGAGGAGACGAACTCAATAGATTGGACCAAGAGGAGACGAACACCTTAGATTTGACGAAGAGAGGACGAACTCCCTCAGATTGGACCAAGATGCGACGAACTACCTAAGAATAAACCAAGAGGCGACGAACTCCCTCAGATAGCACCAAGAGGAGACGAACTCACTTAAATTGGACCAAGGGAGGACGAACTCCCCTAGAATGGACGAAGAGGGGACGAACTCACTTAAATTGGACCAAGAGAGGACGAATTCCCTTATATTGGACCAAGAGTAGACGAACTCCCTTAGATTGGACCAAGAGGAGACAAACTACCTTAAATTGGACCAAGAGAGGACGAACTCCCTTATATTGGGCCAAGAGATGACGAACTCTATAGATTGGACCAAGAGAGGACGAACTCCCTTAGATTAGGCCAAGAGACGACGAACTCCCTAGATTGGACCAAGATAGGACGAACTCCCTTATATTTGACCAAGAGAGGACGAATTCCCTTAGATTGGACCAAGAGGGGACGAACTCCCTTAGATAGGACCAAGAGGAGACGAACTTCCTTAAATTGGACAAAGAGAGGACGAACTCCCTTAGAATGGACCAAGAGGTGACAAACTTCTTAGATTGGACCAAGAGAGGACGAACTCCTTTAGATTGGACCAAGAGGAGATGAACTTCTTAGATAGGACCAAGAGAGGACGAAATCCCTTAGATTGCACCAAGAGGAGACGAAGTCCCTTAAGTTAGACCAAGAGACGACGAACTCCCTTAGATTGGACCAACAGACGATGAACTCCTTAGATTGGACCAAAAGAGGACGAATTCCTTTAGATTGGACCAAGAGGAGACGAACTCCCTTAGATTGGACCAAGAAACGACGAACTACATTAAATTGGACCAAGAGACGACGAACTCCCTTAGATTGTGCCAAGAGACGACGAACTCCTTAGATTAGACCAAGAGAGGAGGAACTCCCTTAGATTGGACCAAGTTAGGACGAACTCCTTTAGATAGGACCAAGAGGAGACGAACTCCCTTAAATTTGACCAAGAGTGGACGAACTCCCTTAGATTGGACCAAGAGGCGACGAACTCCATAGATTGGAACAAGAGAGGACGAACTCCCTTAGATTGGACCAAGAGAGGACGAACTCCATTAGATTAGATCAAGAGGCGACGAACTCCTTAGATTGAACCAATAGGAGACGTACTCCCTTAGATTGGACCAAGAGAGGGCGAACTCCCTTAGATTGGACCAAGAGAAGACAAACTGCCTTAGATTGAACCAAGAAGAGACGAGCTCCTTAGATTGGACCAAGAGAGAACGAACTCCCTTAGATTGGACCAAGTGGGGACGAACTCCCTTAGATAGGACCAAGAGGAGACGAACTCCCTTAAATTGGGCCAAGAGAGTACGAACTCCCTTAGATTGGACCAAGAGGCGACGAACTCCTTCGATTGGACTTAGAGAGGACGAATTCCCTTAGATTGCACCAAGAGGCGACGAACTACCTAAGAATGGACCAAGAGGAGACGAACTCCTAAGATTGGACCAGGAGGAGACGAAATGCTTTTATTCGACCAAGAGAGGATGAACTCCCTTAGATTGGAGCAAGAGAGGACGAACTCCCTAAGATTCGAGCAAGCGGCGACAAACCCCTTAGACTGGACCAAGAGAGGATTAATTCCGTTGGATTGGACCAAGTTGCGAGGAACTACCTAAGAATGGACCAAGAGGCGACGAACTCCCTCAGATAGCACCAAGAAGAGACGAACTCACTTAAATTGGACCAAGAGAGTACGAACTCCCTTAGATTGGACCGAGAGGCGACGAACTCCTTAGATTGGACCTAGAGAGGACGAATTCCCTTAGATTGGACCAAGAGAGACGAACTCCTCAGATTGGACCAAGAGAGAACGAACTCCTTTTTAGATTGCAACAAGAGGCGACGAACTACCTAAGAATGGACCAAGTGGAGACGAACTCCATAGATTGGACCAGGAGGAGACGACATCATTTTATTCGACCAAGAGAGGACGAACTCCCTAAGATTCGAGCAAGGAAGGACGAACTCCCTTAGATTCGACCAAGAGGCGACGAACTCATTAGACTGGACCAAGAGAGGATGAATTCCCTTAGATTGGACCAAGATGCGAAGAACTACCTAAGAATGGACCAAGAGGCGACGAACTCCCTTAGATAGCACCAAGAGGAGACGAACTCACTTAAATTGGACCAAGAGAGTACGAACTCCCTTAGATTGGACCGAGAGGCGACGAACTCCTTAGATTGGACCTAGAGAGGACGAATTCCCTTATATTGGACAAAGAGAGACGAACACCTCAGATTGGACCCAGAGAGGACGAACTCCTTTAGATTGCACCAAGAGGCGACGAACTACCTAAGAATGGACCAAGAGGAGACGAACTCCTTAGATTGGACCAGGAGGAGGCGAAATCTTTTTATTCGACAAGAGAGGATGAACTCCCTTAGATTGGAGCAAGAGGCGTCAAACTCCTTAGATTGGACCAAGAGAGGACGAATTCCTTTACATTGGACCAAGAGAGACGAACTCCTTAGATTGGACCAAGAAAGGACCAACTCCCTTAGATTGGACCAAGATGCGACGAACTACCTAAGAATGGAGCAAGACGGGACGAAATCTTTAGATTGGACCAAGAGGTGACGAACTCCTTAGATTGGACCAAGAGGAGACGAACTCCTTAGATTAGACCAAGAGAGGACAAACTCCCTTGGATTGCACCAAGAAGAGACGAACTCCTTAGATTGGACCGAGAGGAGACGAACTACCTTAAATTGGACCAAGAGAGGACGAAATCCCTTAGATTGGCCCAATAGACGATAAACTCCTTAGATTGGACCAAGAGAGGACGAACTCCCTTAGATTGGACCAAGAGGAGAGGAACTCCTTAGATTGGACCAAGAGAGGACCAACTCCCATAGATTGCACTAAGAAAAGACGAACTCCTTAGATTGGACCAAGAGAGGACGAAATCCCTTAGTTGAACCAAGAGGGGACGAACTCCCTTAGATAGGACCAAGAGGAGACGAACTCCTTAGATTGGACCAAGAGGAGACGAACTCCTTAGATTGGACCAAGAGGAGACAAACTCCTTAGATTGGATCAAGAAAGGACAAATTCCCTTAGATTGGACCAAGATGCGACGAACTACCTAAGAATGGAGCAAGAGGGGACGAAATCCTTAGATTGGACCAAGAGGCAACGAACTCATTAGATTAGACCAAGAGGAGACGAACTCCTTAGATTAGACCGAGAAAGGACAAACTCCCTTGGATTGAACCAAGAAGAGACGAACTCCTTAGATTTGACCAAGAGGAGACGAACTACGTTAAATTGGACCAAGAGAGGACGAACTCCGTTAGAATGGGCCAAGAGACGACGAACTCCTTAGATTGGACCAAGAGAGGACGAACACCGTTAAATTGGACAAAGAGGAGACGAACTCCTTCGGTTGGACCAAGAGAGGACCAATTCCCATAGATTGCACCACGAAAAGACGACCTGCTTAGATTGGACGAAGAGCGGACGAACTCCCTTAGATTGAACCAAGAAGGGACGAACTCCCTTATATAGGACCAAGAGGAGACGAACTCCTTAGATTGGACCAAGAGGAGACGAACTCGTTAGATTGGATCAAGAAAGGACAAACTCCCTTACATTGTACCAAGATGCGACGAACTACCTAAGAATGGAGCAAGAGGGGACGAAATCCTTAGATCGGACCAAGAGGCGACGAACTCCTTAGATTAGACCAAGAGGAGACGAACTCGATAGATTAGACCGAGAGAGGACAAATTCCCTTGGATTGAATCAAGAAGAGACGAACTCCTTAGATTGGACCAAGAGGAGACGAACTACCTTAGATTGGATCAAGAAAGGACAAACTCCCATAGATTGGACCAAGAAGCGACGAACTACCTAAGAATGGAGCAAGAGGGGACGAAATCCTTAGATTGGACCAAGAGGCGACAAACTCCTTAGATTGGACCAAGAGGAGACGAACTCCTTAGATTAGACCAAGAGAGGATAAACTCCCTTGGATTGAACCAAAAAGAGACGAAGTCCATAGATTGGAGCAAGAGGAGACGAACTACCTTAAATTGGACCAAGAGAGTACGAACTCCAATAGATTGCACCAAGAAAAGACGAAATCCTTAGATTGGACCAAGAGAGGACGAACTCCCTTAGATTGACCAAGAGAGAGACTCCTTAGTTGCCCAAGTCCCTTAGATTGGGCCAAGAGACGACAACTCCTTAGATTGGACCAAGAGAGGACGAACTCCCTTAGATTGGACCAAGAGGAGACGAACTCCTTAGATTGACCAAGAGAGGACCCACTCCCATAGATTGCACCAAGAAAAGTCGAACTCCTTAGATTGGACCAAGAGAGGACGAACTCCCTTAGATTGAACAAAAAGGGGACGAACCCCCTTAGATAGGACCAAGAGGAGACGAGCTCCTTAGATTGGACCAAGAGGAGACGAACTCCTTAAATTGGATCAAGAATGGACAAACGCCCTTAGATTGGACCAAGATGCGACGAACTACCTAAGAATGGAGCAAGAGGGGACGAAATCCTTAGATTGGCCCAAGAGGCGACGAACTCCTTACATTGGACCAAGAGGAGACGAACTCCTTAGATTGGAACAGGGGGAGGTGAACTCCCTTAGAATGGACAAAAAAGTGACGAACTCCTTAGATTGGACCAAGAGGAGAGGAACTACCTTAAATTGGACCAAGAGAGGACGAACTCCCTTAGATTGGGCCAAGAGGAGATGAACTCCTTAGATTGGACCAAGAGAAGACGAACTCCTTAGATTGGATCAAGAAAGGACGAACTACATGAGATTGGACCAAGAGTCGACGAACTCCTTAGATTGGACCAGGGGTAGGTGAACTCCCTTAGAATGGACAACAAAGCGACGAACTCCTTACATTGGACCAAGAGGAGACGAACTACCTTAAATTGGACCAAGAGAGGAGGATGAACTCCCTTAGATTGGGCCAAGAGACGACGAACTCCTTAGATTGGACCAAGAGAGGACGAACTCCCCTAGATTGGACCAAGAGGAGACGGACTCCATAGATTTGACCGAGAGAGGACAAACTCCCTTGGATTAAACCAAGAAGAGACGAACTCCTTAGATTGGACCAAGAGGGACGAACTCCCTTAGATTGGACCAAGAGAGGACGAACTCCCTTAGATTGGACCAAGAGGAGACGAACTCCTTAGATTAGAACCAGATTGGACCAAGAGGACGAACTCCTTAGATTGAACCAAGAGAGGACCCACTCCCGTAGATTGCACCAAGAAAAGACGAACTCCTTAGATTGGACCAAGAGAGGACGAACTCTCTTAGATTGAACCAAAAGGGGACGAACTCCCTTAGATAGGACCAAGAGGAGACGAACTCCTTAGATTGGACCAGGAGGAGACGAACTACCTTAAATTGGACCAAGAGAGGACGAACTCCCTTAGATTGGGCCAAGAGACGATGAACTCCTTAGATTAGACCAAGAGAGGACGAACTCCCTCAGATTGGACCAAGGGGAGGCGAACTCCTTAGATTGAACCCAGAGAGGACCCACTCCCATAGATTGCACCAAGAAAAGACGAACTCCTTAGATTGGACCAAGGGAGGACGAACTCCCTTATATTGAACCAAAAGGGGACGAACTCCCTTAGATAGGACCAAGAGCAGACGAACTCCTTAGATTGGACCAGGAGAAGATGAACTCCTTAGATTGGATCAAGAAAGGACAAACTCCCTTAGATTGGACCAAGATGCGACGAACTACCTAAGAATGGAGCAAGAGGGGACGAATTCCTTAGATTAGACCAAGAGGCGACGAACTCCTTAGATTGGACCAAGAGGAGACGAACTCCTTAGATTAGACCAAGAGAGGACAAACTTCCTTAGATTGAACCAAGAAGAGACGAACTCCTTAGATTTGACCAGGGGGAGGCGAACTCCCTTAGAATGGACAAAAAAGCGACGAACTCCTTAGATTGGACCAAGAGGAGACGAACTACCTTAAATTGGACCTAGACAGGACGAACTCGCTTAGATTGGGCCAAGAGACGACCAACTCCTTAGATTGGACCAAGAGAGGACGACCTCCCTTAGATTGGACCAAGAGGAGACGGACTCCTTAGATTGGCCCAAGAAAGGACCAACTCCCTTAGATTGCACCAAGAAAAGACGAACTCGTTAGATTGGGCCAAGAGAGGACGAACTCCCTTAGACTGAGCCAAGAGGGGACGAACTCCCTTAGATAGGACCAAGATGCGACGACCTACCTAAGAATGGAGCAAGAGGGGACGAAATCCTTAGATTGGACCAAGAAAGGATGAACTACTTGAGATTGGACCAAGAGGTGACGAACTCCTTAGATTGGACCAAGAGAGGACGAACTCCCTTAGATTCGGCCAAGAGACGACGAACTCCTTAGATTGGACCAAGAGAGAACGAACTCCCTTAGATTGGACCAAGAGAAGACGAACTCCTTAGATGGGTCCAAGAGAAGACGAACTCCTTAGATTGGACCAAGAGAGGACGAACTCCCTTAGATTGGGCGAAGAGATGACAAACTCCTTAGATTGGACCAAGAGGAGACGAACTCCTTAGATTGGCTCAAGAAAGGACGAACTTGATGAGATTGGACCAAGAGTCGACGAACTCCTTAGATTGGACCAGGGGGAGGTGAACTCCCTTAGAATGGACAAAAAAGCGAGATTGGACCAAGAGGAGACGAACTACCTTAAATTCGACCAAGAGAGGACGAACTCCCTTAGATTGGGCCAAGAGACGACGAACTTCTTTGATTGGTCCAAGGGAGGACGAACTCCCCTAGATTGGACCAAGAGGAGACGAACTCCATAGATTTGACCGAGAGAGGACAAACTCCCTTGGATTGAACCAAGAAGAGACGAACTCCTTAGATTGGACCAAGAGGAGACGAACTACCTTAAATTGGCCCAAGAGAGGACGAACTCCCTTAGATTGGGCCAAGAGACGACAAACACCTTAGATTGGACCAAAAGAGGACGAGCTCCCCTAGATTGGGCCAAGAAAGGACGAACTACATGAGATTGGACCAAGAGGCGACGAACTACTTAGATTGGACCAAGAGGAGACGAACTCCTTAGATTGGACCAAGAGTGGACGAACTCCCTTAGATTGGACCAAGAGAGGACGACGAGACTCCCTAGATCGACCAAGATGTGACGAACTACCTAAGAATGGAGCAAGAGGGGACGAAATCCTTTGATTGGACCAAGAAAGGACGAACTACAAGAGATTGGACCGACAGGCGACAAACTCCTTAGATTGGACCAAGAGAGGACGAACTCCCTTAGATTGGGCCAAGAGATAACGAACTCCTTAGATTGGACCAAGAGAGGACGAACTCCCTTAGATTGGACCAAGAGAAGACAAACTCCTGAGATGGGTCCAAGAGAAGACCAACTCCCGTAGATTGCCCCAAGAAAAGACGAACTCCTTAGATTGGACCAAGAGAGGACGAACTCCCTTAGATTGGGCCAAGAGACGACGAACTCCTTAGATTGGACCAAGAGGAGACGAACTCCTTAGATTGGATCAAGAAAGGACGAACTACATGAGATTGGACCAAGAGTCGACGAACTCCTTAGATTGGACCAGGGGGAGGTGAACTCCCTTAGAATGGACAAAAAAGCGACGAACTCCTTAGATTGGACCAAGAGGAGACAACTACCTTAAATTGGACCAAGAGAGGACGAACTCCCTTAGATTGGGCCAAGAGACGACGAACTCCTTAGATTGGACCAAAGGAGGACGAACTCCCCTAGAATGAACCAAGAGGAGACGAACTCCATAGATTTGACAGAGAGAGGACAAACTCCCTTGGATTGAACCAAGAAGAGACGAACTCCTTAGATTGGACCAAGAGGAGACGAACTACCTTAAATTGGCCCGAGAGAGGACGAACTCCCATAGATTGGGCCAAGAGACGACGAACTCCTTAGATTGGACCAAGAGAGGACGAACTCCCCTAGATTGGGCCAAGAAAGGACGAACTACATGAGATTGGACCAAGAGGCGACGAACTACTTAGATTGGACCAAGAGGAGACGAACTCCTTAGATTGGACCAAGAGAGGACCAACTCCCTTAGATTGCACCAAGAAAAGACGAACTCCTTAGATTGGACCAAGAGAGGACCAACTCCCTTAGATTGAACCAAGAGGGGACGAACTCCCTTAGATAGGACCAGGAGGAGACAAACTCCTTAGATTGGACCAAGAGGAGACGAACTCCTTAGATTGGATCAAGAAAGGACAAACTCCCTTAGATTGGACCAAGATGCGACGAACAACCTAAGAATGGAGCAATAGGGGACGAAATACTTAGATTGGACCAAGAGGCGAGGAACTCCTTAGATTGGACCAAGAGGAGACGAACTCCTTAGATTTGACCAAGAGAGGACAAACTCCCTTGGAATGAACCAAGAAGAAACGAACTCCTTAGATTGGACCAGGAAGAGACGAACTCCTTAGATTGGACCAAGAGGAGACGAACTACCTTAAATTGGACAAAGAGAGGACGAACTCTCTTAGATAAGGCCAAGAGACGACAAACTTCTTAGATTGGACCAAGAGAGGACGAACTCCCTCAGATTGGACCAATAGGAGACGAACTCCTTAGATTGGACCAAGAGCGGACCGACTCCCATAGATTGCACGAAGAAAAGACGAACTCCTTAGATTGGACCAAGAGAGGACGAACTCCCTTAGACTGAACCAAGAGGGGACAAACTCCCTTAGATAGGACCAAGAGGAGACGAACTCCTTAGATTGGACCAAGAGGAGACGAACTCCTTAGATTGGATCAAGAAAGGACAAACTCCCTTAGATTGGACCAAGATGCGACGAACAACCTAAGAATGGAGCAATAGGGGACGAAATCCTTAGATTGGACCAAGAAAGGACGAACTACATAAGATTGGACCAAGATGCGACGAACTCCTTAGATTGGACCAAGAGACGACGAACTCCCTTAGATTGGACCAAGATGCGACCAACTACCTAAGAATGGAGCACAAAGGGACGAAATCCCTAGATTGGACCCAGAAAGGACGAAATACATGAGATAGGACCAAGAGGAGACGAACTCCTTAGATTGGACCAAAAGGAGACGAACTCCTTAGATTGGATCAAGAAAGGACAAACTTCCTTAGATTGGACCAAGATGAGACGAACTACCTAAGAAAGGAGCAAGAAGGGACGAAAATCCTTTTATTGGACCAAGAGGCTACGAACTCCTTAGATTGGACCAAGAGGAGACGAACACCTTAGATTAGACCAAGAGAGGACAAACTCCCTTGGATTGCACCAAGAAGAGACGAACTCCTTAAAATGGAGCAAGAGGAGACGAACTCCTTAGATTGGACCAAAAGGAGACGAACTCCTTAGATTGGATCAACAAAGGACAAACTTCCTTAGATTGGACTAAGATACGACGAACTACCTAAGAATGGAGCAAGAAGGGACGAAATCCTTATATTGGACCAAGAGGCGACGAACTCCTTAGATTGGACCAAGAGGAGACGAACTCCTTAGATTAGACCAAGAGAGGACAAACTCCCTTGGATTGAACAAGAAGAGACGAACTCCTTAGATTGGACCAAGAGGAGACGAACTACCTTAAATTGGACCAAGAGAGGACGAACACCCTTAGATTGGGCCAAGAGACGACGAACTCCTTAGATGGACCAAGAAGGACGAACTCCCTTAGATTGGACCAAGAGGAGACGAACTCCTTAGTTTGGACCAAGAGAGGACCAATCCCATAGATTGCACCAAGAAAAGACGAACTCCTTAGATTGGACCAAGAGAGGACGAACTCCATAGATTGGACCAAGAGGCGACGAACTCCTTAGATCAGACCAAGCGGAGCCGAACTCCATAGATTAGACCGAGAGAGGACAAATTCCTTTGGATTGAACCAAGAAGAGACGAACTCCTTAGATTGGACTAAGAGGGGACAAACTCCCTTGGATTGCACCAAGAAGAGACGAACTCCTTAAAATGGAGGAAGAGGAGACGAACTCCTTAGATTAGACCAGGAGGAGGCGAACTCCCTTAGAATGGACAAAAAAGCGACGAACTCCTTAGATTGGACCAAGAGGAGACGAACTACCTTAAATTGGACCAAGAGAGGACGAACTCCCTTAGATTGGGCCAAGAGACGACGAACTCTTTAGATTGGACCAAGAGGGGACGAACTCCCTTAGATGGGACCAAGAGGAGACGAACTCCATAGTTCGGACCAAGAGAGGACCAACGCCCATTGATTGCACCAAGAAAAGACGAACTCCTTAGATTGGACCAAGAGAGGACGAACTCCCTTAGACTGAACCGAGAAGGGACGAACTCCCTTAGATAGGACCAAAAGAAGACGAACACCTTAGATTGGACCAAGAGGAGACGAACTCCTTAGATTGGATCAAGAAAGAACAAATTCCCTTAGATTGGAGCAAGATGCGATGAACTACCTAAGAATGGAGCAAGAGGGGACGAAATCCTTAGATTGGACCAAGAGGCGACGAACTCATTAGATTGGACCAAGAGGAGACGAACTCCTTAGATTAGACCGAGAGAGGAGCAACTCCCTTACATTGGACCAAGATGCAACGAACTACCTTAGATTGGAGCAAGAGGGGACCAAATCCTTAGATTGGACCAAGAGGCGACGAACTCCTTAGATTGGACCAAGAGGAGACGAACTCCTTAGATTAGACCAAGAGAGGACAAACTCGCTTGGATTGAACCAAGAAGAGACGAACTCCTTAGATTGGACCAAGAGGAGACGAACTAGCTTAAATTGGACCAAGAGAGGACGAACTCCCTTAGATTGGGGCAAGAGACGACGAACTCCTTAGATTGGACCAAGAGAGGACGAACTCCCTTAGATTGGACCAAAAGAGACGAACTCCTCAGTTTGGACCAAGAGAGGACCAACTCCTATAGATTGCAGCAAGAAAAGACAAACTCCTGAGATTGGACCAAGAGAGGACGAACTCCCTTAGACTGAACCAAGAGGGGACGAACTCCCTTAGATAGGACCAAGAGGATACGAACTCCTTAGATTGGACCAAGAGGAGACGAACTCCTTAGATTGGATCAAGAAAGGACAAACTCCTTTAGATTGGACCAAGAGTAGACGAACTACCTGAAATTGGACCAAGAGTGAGCGAACTCCCTTAGATTGGGCCAAGAGACGACGAACTCCTTATATTGGACCAAGAGAGGACGAACACCCTTAGATTGGACCAAGAGGACACGACTTCCTTAGATTGGACCAAGATGCGACGAACTACCTAAGAATGGAGCAAGAAGGGACGAAAATCCTTATATTGGACCAAGAGGCTACGAACTCCTTAGATTGGACCAAGAGGAGACGAACACCTTAGATTAGACCAAGAGAGGACAAACTCCCTTGGATTGCACCATGAAGAGACGAACTCCTTAGAATGGAGCAAGAGGAGACGAATTCCTTAGATTGGACCAAAAGGAGACGAACTCCTTAGATTGGATCAACAAAGGACAAACTTCCTTAGATTGGACCAAGATGCGACGAACTACCTAAGAATGGAGCAAGAAGGGACGAAATCCCTATATTGGACCAAGAGGCGACAAACTCCTTAGATTGGACCAACAGGAGACGAACTCCTTAGATTACCAAGAGACAAAACAAGAAGAGGAACAAGACTCCCCAAGAGAGGACGAACTCCTGATTGGGCCAAGAGACGACGAACTCTTTAGATTGGACCAAGAGGGGACGAACTCCCTTAGATGGGACCAAGAGGAGACGAACTCCTTAGTTCGGACCAAGAGAGGACCAACTCCCATAGATTGCACCAAGAAAAGACGAACTCCTTAGATTGGACAAAGAGAGGACGAACTCCTTAGATTGGACCAAGCGGCGACGAACTCCTTAGATTAGACCAAGCGGAGACGAACTCCATAGATTAGACCGAGAGAGGACAAATTCCCTTGGATTGAACCAAGAAGAGACGAACTCCTTAGATTGGACCAAGAAGGGACAAACTCCCTTGGATTGCACCAAGAAGAGATGAACTCCTTAGTTTGGACCAAGAGAGGACCAACTCCCATAGATTGCAGCAAGAAAAGACGAACTCCTGAGAATGGACCAAGATAGGACGAACTCTCTTAGACTGAACCAAGAGGGGACGAACTCCCCTAGATAGGACCAAGAGGATACGAACTCCTTAGATTTGACCAAGAGGAGACGAACTCCTTAGATTGGATCAAGAAAGGACAAACTCCCTTAGATTGGATCAAGATTGGACGAACTACCTAAGAATGGAGCAAGAGGGGACGAAATCCTTAGATTGGTCCAAGAGGAGACGAACTCCTTAGATTGGATCAAGAAAGGACCCTTAGATGTACCAAGGCGCGACGAACTACCTAAGAATGGAGCAAGAGGGGACGAAATCCTTAGATTGGACCAAGAGGCGACGAACTCCTTAGATTAGACCAAGCGGAGACGAACTCCATAGCTTAGACCGAGAGAGGACAAATTCCCTTGATTTGAACCAAGAAGAGACGAACTCCTTAGATTGGACCAAGATGAGACGAACTACCTTAAATTTGATGAAGAGAGGACGAACTCCCTTAGATTAGGCCAAGAGACGACGAACTCCTTAGATTGGACCATGAGGAGACGAAATCCTTAGATTGGATCAAGAAAGGACAAACTCCCTTACATTGGACCAAGAGGAGACGAACTCTTTAGATTGGACCAAGAGGAGACGAACTACCTTAAATTGGACCAAGAGAGGACGACCTCCCTTAGATTGGGCGAAGAGAGGACGAACTCAATAGATTGGACCAAGAGAGGACGAATTCCTTAGATTGGACCAAGAGAGAACCAACTCCCATAGATTGCACCAAGAAAAGACGAACTCCTTAGATTGGACCAATAGAGGACGAACTCCCTTAGATTAAACCAAGAGGGGAAGAACTCCCTTAGATAGGACCAAGTGGAGATCAACACCTTAGATTGGACCAAGAGGAGACGAACTCCTTAGATTGGATCAAGAAAGGACAAACTCCCTTAGATTGTACCAAGATGCGATGAATTACCTAAGAATGGAGCAAGAGGGGACCAAATCCTTAGATTGAACCAAGAGGAGACGAACTCCTTAGATTGGATCAAGAAAGGACAAACTCCTTTAGATTGGACCAAGAGTAGACGAACTACCTGAAATTGGACCAAGAGTGAGCGAACTCCCTTAGATTGGGCCAAGAGACGACAAACTCCTTATATTGGACCAAGAGAGGACGAACACCCTTAGATTGGACCAAGAGGACATGACTTCCTTAGATTGGACCAAGATGCGACGAACTACCTAAGAATGGAGCAAGAAGGGACGAAAATCCTTATATTGGACCAAGAGGCTACGAACTCCTTAGATTGGACCAAGAGGAGACGAACACCTTAGATTAGAACAATAGAGGACGAACTCCCTTAGATTAAACCAAGAGGGGAAGAACTCCCTTAGATAGGACCAAGTGGAGATCAACACCTTAGATTGGACCAAGAGGAGACGAACTCCTTAGATTGGATCAAGAAAGGACAAACTCCCTTAGATTGTACCAAGATGCGACGAATTACCTAAGAATGGAGCAAGAGGGGACCAAATCCTTAGATTGGACCAAGAGGAGACGAACTACCTGAAATTGGACCAAGAGAGGACGAACTTCCTTAGATTGGGCCAAGAGATGACAAACTCCTTAGATTGGACCAAGAGAGGATGAACTCCCTTAGATTGAACCAAGAGGGGATCAACTCCCTTAGATAGGACCAAGAGGAGATCAACACCTTAGATTGGACCAAGAGGAGCCGAACTCCTTAGATTGGATCAAGAAAGGACAAACTCCCTTAGATTGTACCAAGATGCGACGAACTACCTAAGAATGGAGCAAGAGGGGACGAAATCCTTAGATTGGACCAAGAGGCGACGAAATCCTTAGATTGGACCAAGAGGCGACGAAATCCTTAGATTGGACCAAGAGGAGACGAACTCCACAGATTAGACCGAGAGAGGACAAACTCCCTTGGATTGAACCAAGAAGAGACGAACTCCTTAGATTGGACCAAGAGGAGACGAACTACCTTAAATTGGACCAAGAGGCTACGAACTCCTTAGATTGGACCAAGAGGGACAACTCCTCCAAGAGAGGACAAAAGCACCAAGAGACGAACTCCTTAGATGGAGCAAGAGGAGACGAACTCCTTAGATTGGACCAAAAGGAGACGAACTCCTTAGATTGGATCAACAAAGGACAAAGTTCCTTAGATTGGACCAAGATGCGACGAACTACCTAAGAATCGAGCAAGAAGGGACGAAATACCTATATTGGACCAAAAGGCGACAAACTCCTTAGATTGGACCAAGAGGAGACGAACTCCTTAGATTAGACCAAGAGAGGACAAACTCCCTTGGATTGAACAAAGAAGAGACGAACTCCGTAGATTGGACCAAGAGGAAACGAACAACCTTAAATTGGACCAAGAGAGGACGAACTCCCTTAGATTGGGCCAAGAGACGACGAACTCCTTAGATTAGACCAAGAGGGAACGACCTCCCTTAGATTGGACCAAGAGGAGACGAACTCCTTAGTTCGGACCAAGAGAGGACCAACTCCCATAGATTGCACCAAGAAAAGACGAACTCCTTAGATTGGACCAAGAGAGGACGAACTCCATAGATTGGACCAAGAGGCGACGAACTCCTTAGATTAGACCAAGCGGAGACGAACTCCATAGATTAGACCGAGAGAGGACAAATTCCCTTGGATTGAACCAAGAAGAGACGAACTCCTTAGATTGGACCAAGAAGGGACAAACTCCCTTGGATTGCACCAAGAAGAGATGAACTCCTTAGTTTGGACCAAGAGAGGACCAACTCCCATAGATTGCAGCAAGAAAAGACGAACTCCTGAGAATGGACCAAGATAGGACGAACTCTCTTAGACTGAACCAAGAGGGGACGAACTCCCCTAGATAGGACCAAGAGGATACGAACTCCTTAGATTTGACCAAGAGGAGACGAACTCCTTAGATTGGATCAAGAAAGGACAAACTCCCTTAGATTGGACCAAGATTGGACGAACTACCTAAGAATGGAGCAAGAGGGGACGAAATCCTTAGATTGGTCCAAGAGGAGACGAACTCCTTAGATTGGATCAAGAAAGGACCCTTAGATTGTACCAAGGCGCGACGAACTACCTAAGAATGGAGCAAGAGGGGACGAAATCCTTAGATTGGACCAAGAGGCGACGAACTCCTTAGATTAGACCAAGCGGAGACGAACTCCATAGCTTAGACCGAGAGAGGACAAATTCCCTTGATTTGAACCAAGAAGAGACGAACTCCTTAGATTGGACCAAGATGAGACGAACTACCTTAAATTTGATGAAGAGAGGACGAACTCCCTTAGATTAGGCCAAGAGACGAACTCCTTAGAACTCCCTTAGATTGACGAACTCCTTAGATTGGACCAAGAGGAGACGAACTCTTTAGATTGGACCTACCTTAAATTGGACCAAGAGAGGACGAACCTCCCTTTAGATTGGGCGAAGAGAGGACGAACTCCCTAGATTGGACCAAGAGAGGACGAATTCCTTAGATTGGACCAAGAGAGAACCAACTCCCATAGATTGCACCAAGAAAAGACGAACTCCTTAGATTGGACCAATAGAGGACGAACTCCCTTAGATTAAACCAAGAGGGGAAGAACTCCCTTAGATAGGACCAAGTGGAGATCAACACCTTAGATTGGACCAAGAGGAGACGAACTCCTTAGATTGGATCAAGAAAGGACAAACTCCCTTAGATTGTACCAAGATGCGACGAATTACCTAAGAATGGAGCAAGAGGGGACCAAATCCTTAGATTGGACCAAGAGGAGACGAACTACCTGAAATTGGACCAAGAGAGGACGAACTTCCTTAGATTGGGCCAAGAGATGACAAACTCCTTAGATTGGACCAAGAGAGGATGAACTCCCTTAGATTGAACCAAGAGGGGATCAACTCCCTTAGATAGGACCAAGAGGAGATCAACACCTTAGATTGGACCAAGAGGAGCCGAACTCCTTAGATTGGATCAAGAAAGGACAAACTCCCTTAGATTGTACCAAGATGCGACGAACTACCTAAGAATGGAGCAAGAGGGGACGAAATCCTTAGATTGGACCAAGAGGCGACGAAATCCTTAGATTGGACCAAGAGGAGACGAACTCCACAGATTAGACCGAGAGAGGACAAACTCCCTTGGATTGAACCAAGAAGAGACGAACTCGTTAGATTGGACCAAGAGGAGATGAACTACCTGAAATTGGACCAAGAGGCTACGAACTCCTTAGATTGGACCAAGAGGAGACGAACACCTTAGATTAGACCAAGAGAGGACAAACTCCCTTGGATTGCACCAAGAAGAGACGAACTCCTTAGAATGGAGCAAGAGGAGACGAACTCCTTAGATTGGACCAAAAGGAGACGAACTCCTTAGATTGGATCAACAAAGGACAAACTTCCTTAGATTGGACCAAGATACGACGAACTACCTAAGAATGGAGCAAGAAGGGACGAAATCCTTATATTGGACCAAGAGGCGACGAATTGCTTAGATTGGACCAAGAGGAGACGAACTCCTTAGATTACACCAAGAGAGGACAAACTCCCTTGGATTGAACAAAGAAGAGACGAACTCCTTAGATTGGACAAAGAGGAAACGAACAACCTTAAATTGGACCAAGAGAGGATGACCTCCCTTAGATTGGGCCAAGAGACGACGAACTCCTTAGATTGGACCAAGAGGGGACGAACTCCCTTAGATTGGACCAAGAGGAGACGAACTCCTTAGTTCGGACCAAGAGAGGACCAACTCCCATAGATTGCAAAAAGAAAAGACGAACTCCTTAGATTGGACCAGGAGGAGGCGAACTCCCTTAGATTGGACCAAGAGAGGACCAACTCCCATAGATTGCACCAAGAAAAGACGAACTCCTTAGATTGGACCAAGAGTGGACGAACTCCCTTAGATTGAACCAAGAGGGGACGAGCTCCCTTAGATAGGACCAAGAGGAGACGAACTCCTTAGATTGGACCAAGAGGAGACGAACTCCTTAGATTAGACCAAGATAGGACAAACTCCCTTGGATTGCACCAAAAAGAGACGAACTCCTTAGATTGGACCAAGAGGAGACGAACTCCTTAGATTAGACCAAGAGAGGACAAACTTCCTTGGATTGCACCAAAAAGAGACGAACTCCTTAGATTGGACCAAGAGGAGACGAACTACCTTAAATTGGACCATGAGAGGACGAACTCCCTTAGATTGGGCCAAGAGACGACAAACTCCTTAGATTGGAACAAGAGAGGACGAAACTGCCTTAGATTGGAACAAGAGGAGACGAACTCCTTAGATTGGACCAAGAGAGGACCAACTCCCATAGATTGCAGAAAAGACGAACTCCTTAACTCCCTTAGATTGGACCAAGAGAGGACGAACTCCCTTAGATTGCACCAAGAAAAGACGAACTCCTTAGATTGGACCAAGAGAGGACGAATTCCCCTAGATTGAACCAAGAGGGGACGAACTCCCTTAGATAGGACCCAGAGGAGACGAACTGCTTAGATTGGACCAAGAGGCGATGAACTCCTTATATTGGACCGGGAGAAGGCGAACTCCCTTACAATGGACAAAAAAGCGACAAACTCATTAGATTGGACCAAGAGGAGACGAACTACCTTAAGTTGGACAAAGAGAGGACGAACTCCCTTAGATTTGGCCAAGAGATGACGAACTCCTTAGATTAGACCAAGAGAGGACCAAGAGGAGACGAACTCCTTAGATTGGACAAGAGAGGACGAACTCCTTTAGATTGCACCAAGAAAAGACGAACTCCTTAGATTGGACCAAGAGAGGACGAACTCCCTTAGATTGAACCAAGAGGGGACAAACTCCCTTAGATAGGACCAAGAGGAAACGAACTCCTTAGATTGGATCAGGAAAGCACAAATTCCCTTAGATTGGACCAAGAGGAGACGAACTCCTTAGATTGGATCAAGAAAGGACAAACTCCCCCAGATTGGACCAAGATGCGACGAACTACCTAAGAATGGAGCAAGAGGCGACGAAATCCTTAGATTGGACCAAGAGGTGACGAACTCCTTAGATTGGACCAAGAGGAGACGAACTCCATAGATTGGACCAAGAGGAGACGAACTCCCTTGGATTGACCAAGAAGAGACGAACTCCTTAGATTGGACCAAGAGGAGACGAATTTCCTTAAATTGGACAAAGAGAGGACGAACTCCCTTTGATTGGGCCAAAAGACGACGAACTCCTTAGATTGGACCAAGAGGAGATGAACTCTTTAGATTGGATCAAGAAAGGATAAACTCCCTTAGATTGGACCAAGATGCGACGAACTACCTTAGATTGGACCAAGCGAGGACGAACTCCCTTTCATTGGGCCAAGAGACGACAAACTCCTTAGATTGGACCAAGAGAGGACAAACTCCCTTAGATTGGACCAAGAGGAGACGAACTCCTTAGATTGCACCAAAACGAGACGAACTCCTTAGATTGGACCAAGCGGAGACGAACTACCTTAAATTGGACCAAGAGAGGACGAACTCCCTTAGATTGGGCGAAGAGACGACAAACTCCTTAGATTGGACCAAGAGAGGACGAAACTTCCTTAGATTGGACCAAGAGGCGACGAACTCCTTAGATTGGACCAAGCGGAGACGAATTCCATAGATTAGACCGAGAGAGGACAAATTCCCTTGGTTTGACCAAGAAGAGGTGAACTCCCATAGATTGGACCAAGAGGAGACGAACTCCTTAGATTGGACCAAGAGAGGACCAACTCCCATAGATTGCACAAAGAAAAGACAAACTCCTTAGATTGGACCAAGAGAGGACGAACTCCCTTAGATTGAACCAAGAGGGGACGAAGTCCCTTAGATTGGACCAAGAGGCGACGAACTCCTTAGATTGGACGAGGAGAAGGCGAACTCCCTTACAATGGACAAAAAAGCGACGAACTCATTAGATTGGACCAAGAGGAGACGAACTACCTTAACTTGGACCAAGAGAGGACGAACTCCCTTAGATTTGGCCAAGAGATGACGAACTCCTTAGATTAGACCAAGAGAGGACGAACTCCCTTAGATTGGACTAAGAGGTGACGAACTCCTTCGATTGGACCAAGACAGGACCAACTCCCACAGATTGAACCACGAAAAGACGAACTCCTTAGATTGGACCAAGAGTGGACGAACTCCCTTAGATTGAACCAAGAGGGGACGAGCTCCCTTAGATAGGATCAAGAGGAGACGAACTCCTTAGATTGGACCAAGAGGACACGAACTCCTTAGATTGGATCAAGAAATGACAAACTCCCTTAGATTGTACCAAGATGCGACGAACAACCTAAGAATGGAGCAAGAGGGGATGAAATCCGTAGATTGGACCAAGAGGCGACGAACTCCTTAGATTGGACCAAGAGGAGACGAACAACCTTAAATTGGACCAAGAGAGGACGAACTCCCTTAGCTTGGGCCAAGAGATGACGAACTCCTTAGATTGGACCAAAAGGAGACGAACTCCTTAGATTGGATCAAGAAAGGAAAAACTTCCTTAGATTGGACCAAGATGCGACGATCTACCTAAGAATGGAGCAAGAGGGGACGAAATCCTTAGATTGGACCAAGAAAGGACGAACTACATGAGATTGGACCAAGAGGCGACGAACTACTTAGATTGGACCAGGAGGAGGCGAACTCCCTTAGAATGGACAAAAAAGTGACAAACTCCTTAGATTGGACCAAGAGGAGACGAACTACCTGAAATTGGAACAAGAGAGGACGAACTCCCTTAGATTGGGCCATGAGACGACGAACTCCTTAGATTTGACACAGAGAGGATGAACTCCCATAGATTGGACCAAGAGGAGACGAACTCCTTAGATTGGACCAAGAGAGGACCAACTCCCATAGTTTGCACCAAGAAAAGACGAACTCCTTAGATTAGACCAAGAGAGGACGAACTCCCTTAGATTGAACCAAGACAGGACGAACTCCCTTAGATTGGATGAAGAGGCGACGAAGTCCTTAGATTGGACCAGGAGAAGGCGAACTCCCTTACAATGGACAAAAAAGTGACGAACTCATTAGATTGGACCAAGAGGAGACGAACTACCTTAACTTGGACAAAGAGAGGACGAACACCCTTAGATTTGGCCAAGAGAAGACGAACTCCTTAGATTAGACCAAGAGAGGACGAACTCCCTTAGATTGGACCAAGAGGAGATGAACTCCTTAGATTGGACCAAGACAGGACTAACTCCCACAGATTGAACCAAGAAAAGACGAACTCCTTAGATTGGACCAAGAGTGGACGAACTCCCTTAGATTGAACCAAGAGGGGACGAACTCCCTTAGATTGGACCAAGAGGAGACGAACTCCTTAGATTAGATCAAGAAAGGAGAAACTCCCTTAGATTGGACCAAGATGTGACGAACTACCTAAGAATGGAGCAAGAGGGGACGAAATCCTTAGATTGGACCAAGGAGGCGAACTCCTTAGATTGGACCAAGAGGAGACGAACTCCTTAGATTAGACCAAGAGCGGACAAACTCCCTTGGATTGCACCAAGAAGAGACGAACTCCTTAGATTAGACCAAGAGGAGACGAACTACCTTAAATTGGACCAAGGGAGGACGAACTCCCTTAGATTGGGCCAAGATACGACAAACTCCTTAGATTGGACCAAGAGAGGACGAACTCCCTTAGATTGGACCAAGAGGAGACGAACTCCTTAGTTTCGACCAAAAGGAGACGAACTCCTTAGATTGGATCAAGAAAGGACAAACTTCCTTAGATTGGACCAAGATGCGACGAATAACCTAAGAATGGACCAAGAGGGGACGAACTCATTAGATTGGAACAAGAGTAGACGAACTCCTTAGATTAGACCGAGAGAGGACAAACTCCCTTGGATAGAACCAAGAAGAGACGAACTCCTTAGATTTGACCAAGAGGAGACGAACTACCTTAAATTGGACCAAGAGAGGACGAACTCCCTTAGCTTGGGCCAAGAGACGACGAACTCCTTAGATTGGACCAAGAGAGGACGAACACCCTTAGATTGGACCAAGAGGAGACGAACACCTTAGATTGGGCCAAGAGAGGACCAACTCCCATAGATTGCACCAAGCAAAGACGAACTCTTTAGATTGGACCAAGAGACGACGAACTCCCTTAGATTCAACCAAGAAGGGACGAACTCCCTTAGATAGGACCAAGATGCGACGAACTACCTAATAATGGAGCAAGAGGGGACGAAATCCTTAGATTGGACCAAGAGGCGAAGAACTCCTTAGAATGGACCAAGAGGAGACAAACTCCTTAGATTAGACCAAGAGAGGACAAACTCCCTTAGATTGAACCAAGAAGAGGAGAACTCCTTAGATTGGACCAAGAGGAGACGAACTACCTTAAATTGGCCCAAGAGAGGACGAACTCCATTAGATGGCCAAGAGACGACGAACTCCTTAGATTGGACCAAGACAGGACTAACTCCCACAGATTGAACCAAGAAAAGACGAACTCCTTAGATTGGACCAAGAGTGGACGAACTCCCTTAGATTGAACCAAGAGGGGACGAACTCCCTTAGATAGGACCAAGAGGAGACGAACTCCTTAGATTGGATCAAGAAAGGAGAAACTCCCTTAGATTGGACCAAGATGTGACGAACTACCTAAGAATGGAGCAAGAGGGGACGAAATCCTTAGATTGGACCAAGAGGCGACGAACTCCTTAGAATTTGGACCAAGAGAGTACGAACTCCTGAGATTAGGACCGAAGAGAGGCGGACGCAAACTCCCGTGAGAGTCTGCACCAAAGAAGAGACGAAAACTCCTAGATAGACCCAAGAGGAACGAAACTACCTTAATTGACCAAGGGAGGACGAAACTCCCTTAGATTGGCAAGATACGACAAACTCCTTAGAGTTGGGACCAAGAGAGGGACGAACTCACGTAGATTGGACAGCCAGAGGAAGACGAACTCCTAGTTTCGCCAAAAGGAGATCGAACTCATTAGATGGGATCAAGAACGGACAAACTTCCTTGGCTTAGATTGGTAACAGAGGCGGCGAATAAGCCAAGAAGTGGACCAAGAGGGGACGAGATCTTGGAAATGGGACACAAAACCAAGAGGCGGACCAACTTTTTTTTTTTTTTTTTTTTTCAAAAATTAAAAGGGGGGGGGGGGGAAGTGGAACAAGAGGAGACGAACTCCTTAGATTAGACCGAGAAAGGACAAACTCCCTTGGATTGAACCAAGAAGAGACGAACTCCTTAGATTTGACCAAGAGGAGACGAACTACCTTAAATTGGACCAAGAGAGGACGAACTCCCTTAGCTTGGGCCAAGAGACGACGAACTCCTTAGATTGGACCAAGAGATGACGAACACCCTTAGATTGGACCAAGAGGAGACGAACACCTTAGATTGGGCCAAGAGAGGACCAACTCCCATAGATTGCACCAAGAAAAGACGAACTCTTTAGATTGGACCAAGAGACGAAGAACTCCCTTAGATTGAACCAAGAAGGGACGAACTCACTTAGATAGGACCAAGATGCGACGAACTACCTAATAATGGCGCAAGAGGGGAGAAGCATTGTAGAGTGGACAGAGCGACGAACTCCTTAGATGGAGCAAAGAGGAGAACAAACTCCGTAGATTAGACCAAGAGAGGACAAACTCCCTTAGATTGAACCAAGAAGAGGCGAACTCCTTAGATTGGACCAAGAGGAGACGAACTACCTTAAATTGGCCCAAGAGAGGACGAACTGCATTAGATGGCCAAGAGACGACGAACTCTTTAGATTGGACCAAGAGAGGACGAACTCCCTTAGATTGGACCAAGAGGAGACGAACTCCTTAGATTTGACCAAGAAAGGACCAACTCCCGTAGATTGCACCACGAAAAGACGAACTCCTTAGATTGGACCAAGAGAGGACGAACTCCCTTAGACTGAACCACGAGGTGACAAACTCCCTTAGATAGGACCAAGAGGAGATGAACTCCTTAGATTGGACCAGGATGCGACGAACTACCTAAGAATGGAGCAAGAAGGGACGAAATCCTTCGATTGGACCACGAAAGGACGAACTACATGAGATTGGACCAAGAGACGACGAACTCCTTAGATTGGACCAAGAGAGGGTGAACTCCCTTAGATTGGATCAAGAAAGGACGAACTACATTAGATTGGACCAAGAGTCGACGAACTCCTTAGATTGGACCAGGGCGAGGTGAACTCCCTTAGAATGGACAAAAAAGCGACGAACTCCTTAGATTGGACCAAGAGGAGACGAACTACCTTAAATTGGACCAAGAGAGGATGAACTCCCTTAGATTGGGCCAAGAGACGACCAACTCCTTAGATTGGACCAAGAGAGGACGAACTCGCCTAGATTGGACCAAGAGGAGAGGAACAACATTAAATTGGAGCAAGAGAGGACGAAACGCCCTTGATTGGGCCAAGAAACTATCCGAAACTCCTAGATTGGACCAAGAGAGGAAGAAACTCCATAGATTGGACAAGAGGAGACGAAAACTCCTTGATTGGACAAGAGACGGAAAGAAGAAACTTGATTGGACCAAAGAGGAGACGAAAACTCCTTAGATTGATCACGACACGGCCGAACTACAGGAGATTGGGGACAAGAGTCGAGGAATCTTAGATTGGACCAAGAGAGGACGAACTCCCCTAGATTGGACCAACAGGAGACGAACTCCTTAGATTGGGCCAAGAAAGGACGAACTACAGAAGATTGGACCAAGAGTCGACGAACTCCTTAGATTGGACCAAGAGAAGACGAACTCCCTTAGATTGGACCAAGAGGAGACGAACTACCTTAAATTGGACCTAGAGAGGACGAACTCGCTTAGATTGGGCCAAGGGACGACCAACTCCTTAGATTGGGCCAAGAGAGGACCAACTCGCTTAGATTGCACCAAGAAAAGACGAACTCCTTAGATTGGACCAAGAGAGGACCAACTCCCTTAGATTGAACCAAGAGGGGACGAACTCGCTTAGATAGGACCTAGAGGAGACGAACTCCTTAGATTGGATCAAGAAAGGACGAACTACATGACATTGGACCAAGAGTCGACGAACTACTTAGATTGGAGCAGGGGGAGGTGAACTCCCTTAGAATGGACAAAAAAGCGACGAACTCCTTAGATTGGACCAAGAGGAGATGAACTACCTTAAATTGGACCAAGAGAGGACGAACTCCCTTAGATTGGGCGAAGAGACGACGAACTCCTTAGATTGGACAAAGAGGAGACGAACTACCTTAAATTGGACCTAGAGAGGACGAACTCGCTTAGATTGGGCCAAGAGCGACCATCCTTAGATGGGGCCAAGGGAGGAACCAACTCGCTTAGCTTGCCGACCAAGAAAAGACGAACTCCTTAGATTGGACCAAGAGAGGACCAACTCCCTTAGATTGAACCAAGAGGGGACGAACTCGCTTAGATAGGACCAAGAGGAGACGAACACCTTAGATTGGATCAAGAAGGACGAACTACATGACATTGGACCAAGAGTCGACGAACTCCTTAGATTGGACCAGGGGGAGGTGAACTCCCTTAGAATGGACAAAAAAGCGACGAACTCCTTAGATTGGACCAAGAGGAGAGGTACTACCTTAAATTGGACCAAGAGAGGACGAACTCCCTTGATTGGGCCAAAGAGCGACAACTCCTTAGATTGGACCAAGAGAGGCCGAACTCCCTTAGATTGGACCAAGAGGAGACGAACTCCTTAGATTGGACCAAGAGAGGACGAACTTCGTCAGATTGGACCAACCGGAGACGAACTCCTTATTTTGGACCAAGAGAGGACGAACTACCTTAGATTGCAACAACATGAGACGAACTTCTTAGATTGGACCAAGAGAGGCAAACTTCATGGAGTGAACCAAGAAGAGACGAACTCCTTAGATTGGACCAAGAGGAGACGAACTACCGTAAATTGGACCAAGAGAGGACGAACTCCCTTAGATTGGGCCAAGAGACGACGAACTCCTTAGATTAGACCAAGAAAGGACGAACTGCCTTAGATTGGACCAAGAGGAGACGAACTCCTTAGATTGAACCAAGAGAGGACCCACTCCCATAGATTGCACCAAGAAAAGTCGAACTCCTTAGATTGGCCAAGAGAGGACGAACTCCCTTAGATTGAACAAAAAGGGGACGAACCCCCTTAGATAGGACCAAGAGGAGACGAGCTCCTTAGATTGGACCAAGAGGAGACGAACTCCTTAGATTTGATCAAGAATGGACAAACTCCCTTAGATTGGACCGAGAGGAGACGAACTCCTTAAATTGGATCAAGAATGGACAAACTCCCTTAGATTGGACCGAGAGGAGACGAACTCCTTAAATTGGATCAAGAATGGACAAACTCCCTTAGATTGGACCAAGATGCGACGAACTACCTAAGAATGGAGCAAGAGGGGACGAAATCCTTAGATTGGCCCAAGAGGCGACGAACTCCTTACATTGGACCAAGAGGAGACGAACTCCTTAGATTGGACCAGGGGGAGGTGAACTCCCTTAGAATGGACAAAAAAGCGACGAACTCCTTAGATTGGACCAAGAGGAGAGGAACTACCTTAAATTGGACCAAGAGAGGACGAACTCCCTTAGATTGGGCCAAGAGGAGATGAACTCCTTAGATTGGACCAAGAGAAGACGAACTCCTTAGATTGGATCAAGAAAGGACGAACTACATGAGATTGGACCAAGAGTCGACGAACTCCTTAGATTGGACCAGGGGTAGGTGAACTCCCTTAGAATCGACAACAAAGCGACGAACTCCTTACATTGGACCAAGAGGAGACGAACTACCTTAAATTGGACGAAGGGAGGATGAACTCCCTTAGATTGGGCCAAGAGACGACGAACTCCTTAGATTGGACCAAGAGAGGACGAACTCCCCTAGATTGGACCAAGAGGAGACGGACTCCATAGATTTGACCGAGAGAGGACAAACTCCCTTGGATTAAACCAAGAAGAGACGAACTCCTTAGATTGGACCAAGAGGAGACGAACTACCTTAAATTGGACCAAGAGAGGACGAACTCCCTTAGATTGGGCCAAGAGAGGATGAATCCCTTAGATTAGACCAAGAAAGGACGAACTCCCTCAGATTGGACCAAGAGGAGACGAACTCCTTAGATTGAACCAAGAGAGGACCCACTCCCGTAGATTGCACCAAGAAAAGACGAACTCCTTAGATTGGACCAAGAGAGGACGAACTCTCTTAGATTGAACCAAAAGGGGACGAACTCCCTTAGATAGGACCAAGAGGAGACGAACTCCTTAGATTGGACCAGGAGGAGACGAACTACCTTAAATTGGACCAAGAGAGGACGAACTCCCTTAGATTGGGCCAAGAGACGATGAACTCCTTAGATTAGACCAAGAGAGGACGAACTCCCTCAGATTGGACCAAGGGGAGGCGAACTCCTTAGATTGAACCCAGAGAGGACCCACTCCCATAGATTGCACCAAGAAAAGACGAACTCCTTAGATTGGACCAAGGGAGGACGAACTCCCTTATATTGAACCAAAAGGGGACGAACTCCCTTAGATAGGACCAAGAGCAGACGAACTCCTTAGATTGGACCAGGAGAAGATGAACTCCTTAGATTGGATCAAGAAAGGACAAACTCCCTTAGATTGGAACAAGATGCGACGAACTACCTAAGAATGGAGCAAGAGGGGACGAAATCCTTAGATTGGACCAAGAGGCGATGAACTCCTTAGATTAGACCAAGCGGAGACGAATCAATTAGATTGACCAAGAGAGGACAAAACTTCCTTAGATTGAAACCAGAAGAGACAACTCCTTAGGAAAAAAAAAAAAATTTGGACCAGGGGGAGGCGAAACTCCACTTAGAATGGACAAAAACAGCGACGAGAACTCCTAGATTGGACCAAGAGGAGAGGGAAACTGTACCTGAAATTGGGAACATAAGGGAGGTGACGAACTCGTTAGATTGGGCAAGAGCGACCAATCCGTTTAGATTGGACCAAAGAGAGGACGAACTCCCTTAGATTGGACCAAGAGGAGACGGACTCCTTAGATTGCCCCAAGAAAGGACCAACTCCCTTAGATTGCACCAAGAAAAGACGAACTCGTTAGATTGGGCCAAGAGAGGACGAACTCCCTTAGACTGAGCCAAGAGGGGACGAACTCCCTTAGATAGGACCAAGATGCGACGACCTACCTAAGAATGGAGCAAGAGGGGACGAAATCCTTAGATTGGACCAAGAAAGGATGAACTACATAAGATTGGACCAAGATGCGACGAACTCCTTAGATTGGACCAAGAGAGGACGAACTCCCTTTCATTGGGCCAAGAGACGACGAACTCCTTAGATTGGACTAAGAGAGGACAAACTCCCTTAGATTGGACCAAGAGGAAACGAACTCCTTAGATTGGACCAAGAGAGTACCAACTCCCATAGATTGCACCAAGAAAAGACGAACTTCTTTGATTGGACCAAGAGAGGACGAACTACTTGAGATTGGACCAAGAGGTGACGAACTCCTTAGATTGGACCAAGAGAGGACGAACTCCCTTAGATTCGGCCAAGAGACGACGAACTCCTTAGATTGGACCAAGAGAGAATGAACTCCCTTAGATTGGACCAAGAGAAGACGAACTTCTTAGATGGGTCCAAGAGAAGACGAACTCCTTAGATTGGACCAAGAGAGGACGAACTCCCTTAGATTGGGCGAGGAGATGACAAACTCCTTAGATTGGAACAAGAGGAGACGAACTCCATAGATTTGACCGAGAGAGGACAAACTCCCTCTGGAATTGAACCAAGAAGAGCGAACTCCTTAGATTGGACAAGAGGAGCCAAACTACCTTAAATTGGACAAGAGACGACGAACTCCCTTAGATTGGGCCAAGAGACGAAAGAAACTCCTTTAGGATTGGCCAAGAGGAGACGAAACTTACGTAGAATTGGATTCAAGAAAGGACGAACTACAGGAGATTGGACCAAGAGAAGACGAACTCCCCTAGATTGGACCAAGAGGAGACGAACTCCTTAGATTGGGCCAAGAAAGGACGAACTACAGGAGATTGGACCAAGAGTCGACAAACTCCTTAGATTGGACCAAGAGAAGACGAACTCCCTTAGATTGGACCAAGAGGAGACGAACTACCTTAAATTGGACCTAGAGAGGACGAACTCGCTTAGATTGGGCCAAGAGACGACCAACTCCTTAGATTGGGCCAAGAGAGGACCAACTCGCTTAGATTGCACCAAGAAAAGACGAACTCCTTAGATTGGACCAAGAGAGGACCAACTCCCTTAGATTGAACCAAGAGGGGACGAACTCGCTTAGATAGGACCTAGAGGAGACGAACTCCTTAGATTGGATCAAGAAAGGACGAACCACATGACATTGGACCAAGAGTCGACGAACTCCTTAGATTGGAGCAGGGGGAGGTGAACTCCCTTAGAATGGACAAAAAAGCGATGAACTCCTTAGATTGGACCAAGAGGAGAGGAACTACCATAAATCGGACCAAGAGAGGACGAACTCCCTTAGATTGGGCGAAGAGACGACGAACTCCTTAGATTGGACCAAGAGGAGACGAACTACCTTAAATTGGACCTAGAGAGGACGAACTCGCTTAGATTGGGCCAAGAGACGACCAACTCCTTAGATTGGGCCAAGAGAGGACCAACTCCCTTAGATTGAACCAAGAGGGGACGAACTCGCTTAGATAGGACCAAGAGGAGACGAACACCTTAGATTGGATCAAGAAGGACGAACTACATGACATTGGACCAAGAGTCGACGAACTCCTTAGATTGGACCAGGGGGAGGTGAACTCCCTTAGAATGGACAAAAAAACAACAAACTCCTTAGATTGGACCAAGAGCAGATGAACTACCTTAAATTGGACCAAGAGAGGACGAACTCCCTTAGATTGGGCCAAGAGACGACCAACTCCTTAGATTGGACCGAGAGAGGACGAACTCCCTTAGATTGGACCAAGAGGAGAGGAACTACCTTAAATTGGACCAAGAGAGGACGAACTCCCTTAGATTGGGCCAAGAGACGACCAACTCCTTAGATTGGATCAAGAGAGGACGAACTCCCCTAGATTGGACCAAGAGGAGACGAACTCCATAGATTTGACCGAGAGAGGACAAACTTCCTTGGAGTGAACCAAGAAGAGACGAACTCCTTAGATTGGACCAAGAGGAGACGAACTACCGTAAATTGGACCAAGAGAGGACGAACTCCCTTAGATTGGGCCAAGAGACGATGAACTCCTTAGATTAGACCAAGAGAGGACGAACTCCCTCAGATTGGACCAAGGGGAGGCGAACTCCTTAGATTGAACCCAGAGAGGACCCACTCCCATAGATTGCACCAAGAAAAGACGAACTCCTTAGATTGGACCAAGGGAGGACGAACTCCCTTAGATTGAACCAAAAGGGGACGAACTCCCTTAGATAGGACCAAGAGGAGACGAACTCCTTAGATTGGACCAAGAGGAGACGAACTCCTTAGATTGGATCAAGAAAGGACAAACTCCCTTAGATTGGACCAAGATGCGACGAACTACCTAAGAATGGAGCAAGAGGGGACGAATTCCTTAGATTAGACCAAGAGGCGACGAACTCCTTAGATTGGACCAAGAGGAGACGAACTCCTTAGATTAGACCAAGAGAGGACAAACTTCCTTAGATTGAACCAAGAAGAGACGAACTCCTTAGATTTGACCAGGGGGAGGCGAACTCCCTTAGAATGGACAAAAAAGCGACGAACTCCTTAGATTGGACCAAGAGGAGACGAACTACCTTAAATTGGACCTAGACAGGACGAACTCGCTTAGATTGGGCCAAGAGACGACCAACTCCTTAGATTGGACCAAGAGAGGACGACCTCCCTTAGATTGGACCAAGAGGAGACGGACTCCTTAGATTGGCCCAAGAAAGGACCAACTCCCTTAGATTGCACCAAGAAAAGACGAACTCGTTAGATTGGGCCAAGAGAGGACGAACTCCCTTAGACTGAGCCAAGAGGGGACGAACTCCCTTAGATAGGACCAAGATGCGACGAAAAACTTAGATTGATCAGAAGGTACGAAATACATGACATTGGACCAAGAGGTCGACGATCCTTAGATTGGACCAGGCGCGGAGGTGAACTCCCTTTAGAATGGACAAAAAACAACGAATCCTTAGATTGGACCTATAGGAGACGAGCTCCTTAGATTGTACCAAGAGAGGACGAACTCCCTTAGATTGGACCAAGAGGTAACGATCTCCTTAGATTGGACCGAGAGAGGACGAACTCCCTTAGATTGGACCAAGAGGAGACGAACTCCTTAGATTGGACCAAGAGAGGACAAACTCCCTTAGGTTGCATCAAGAAAAGACCGACTCCTTAGATTGGACCAAGAGAGGACGAACTCCCTAGATTGGACCAAGAGGGAGACGAACTCCATAGATTTGGCCCGAGAGAGGCAACACTTCCTGGAGTGAACCCCGAAGAGAGAACTCCTTAGATTGGACCAAGAGGAGACGAACTACCGTAAATTGGACCAAGAGAGGACGAACTCCCTTAGATTGGGCCAAGAGACGACGAACTCCTTAGATTAGACCAAGAAAGGACGAACTCCCTTAGATTGGACCAAGAGAAGACGAACTCCTTAGATGGGTCCAAGAGAAGACCAACTCCCGTAGAGTGCCCCAAGAAAAGACGAACTCCTTAGATTGGACCAAGAGAGGACGAACTCCCTTAGATTGGGCCAAGAGACGACGAACTCCTTAGATTGGACCAAGAGGAGACGAACTCCTTAGATTGGATCAAGAAAGGACGAACTACAAGAGATTGGACCAAGAGTCGACGAACTCCTTAGATTGGACCAGGGGGAGGTGAACTCCCTTAGAATGGACAAAAAAGCGACGAACTCCTTAGATTGGACCAAGAGGAGACGAACTACCTTAAATTGGACCAAGAGAGGACGAACTCCCTTAGATTAGGCCAAGAGACGACGAACTCCTTAGATTGGACCAAAGGAGTACGAACTCCCCTAGAATGAACCAAGTGGAGACGAACTCCATAGATTTGACAGAGAGAGGACAAACTCCCTTGGATTGAACCAAGAAGAGACGAACTCCTTAGATTGGACCAAGAGGAGACGAACTACCTTAAATTGGCCCGAGAGAGGACGAACTCCCTTAGATTGGGCCAAGAGACAACGAACTCCTTAGATTGGACCAAGAGAGGACGAACTCCCCTTTATTGGGCCAAGAAAGGATGAACTACATGAGATTGGACCAAGAGGCGACGAACTACTTAGATTGGACCAAGAGGAGACGAACTCCTTAGATTGGACCAAGAGAGGACCAACTCCCTTAGATTGCACCAAGAAAAGACGAACTCCTTAGATTGTCCAAGAGAGGACCAACTCCCTTAGATTGAACCAAGAGGGGACGAACTCCCTTAGATAGGACCAAGAGGAGACAAACTCCTTAGATTGGACCAAGAGGAGAC
>JAGKPW010003054.1:0-24181 GCA_019926035.1 Melaleuca alternifolia
CGAACTCCTTAGATTGGACCAAGAGGTGACGAACTTCCTTAGATTCGACCAAGAGGAGACGAACTTCCTTAGATTGGACCAAAAGGAGACGAACTCCCCCTAGATTGGATCAAGAGGATACGAACTCGGTTAGATTGGACCAAAATGAGACTACCTACTTAGATTGGACCAAGAGGACACGAACTCGGTTAGATTGGACCAAAAGGAACCGAACTACTTATATTGGAACAAGAGGAGACGAACTTCCTAGGATTGGACCAAAAGGAGACGAACTCCCTAGATTGGACCAAGAGTAGACTAAGTCCCTCAGATTGGACCAAGAGGTGACGAGCTCGGTTAGAATGGACCAAAAGGATACGAACTCCTCAGATTGGATAAAGAGGAGACGAACTTCCTATGGTTGGACCAAAAGGAGACGAACTCCTTAGATTGGACCAAGAGGAGACGAAGTTCCTCAGATTGGACCAAGAGGAGAGGAACTCAGTTGGATTGGACCAAAATGAGACGAACTTCCCCAAATTGGACCAAGAGGAAACGAACTCGGTTAGATTACACCAAAAGGAGACGAACTCCTCAGATTGGATAAAGAGGAGACGAACTTCCTATGTTTGGACAGAAAGGAGACGAACTCCTTAGATTGGACCAAGAGGAGACGAAGTTCCTCTGATAGGACCAAGAGGAGAAGAACTCGGTTCGATTGGACCGAAAGATTGGACCAAAAGGAGACGAACTCCCCTAGATTGGACCAAGAGGAGACGATCTCGGTTAGATTGGACCAAAACGAGACTAATTAATTAGATTGGACCAAGAGGACACGAACTCGGTTAGATTGGACCGAAAGGAGCCGAACTACTTATATTGGACCAAGAGGAGATGAACTTCGTAGGATTGGAACAAAAGGAGACGAACTCCTTAGATTGGACGAAGAGGAGACGAAGTCCCTCAGAATGGACCAAGAGGAGACGAACTCGGTTAGATTAGGCCAAAAGGAGACGAACTCCTTAGATTGGACCAAGAGGAGACGAACTTCCTCAGAATGGACCAAGAGGAGACGAACTCGGTTAGATTGGGCCAAAAGGAGACGAACTCCTTAGATTGGACCAAGAGGAGACGAACTTCCCTAGATTGGACCAAGAGGACACTAACTCGGTTAGATTGGACCACAAGGAGACAAACTCCTTAGATTCGATAAAGAGGAGACGAACTCCTTAGATTGGGCCAAGAGGAGACGAACTTCTTAAGATTAGACCAAAAGGAGACAAACTCCTTAGATTCGATAAAGAGGAGACGAACTCCTCAGAGTGGACCAAGAGGATACGAACTTCCTTAGATTGGACCAAAAGGAGACAAATTACTTACATAGGATAAAAAGGAAATGAACTCCTTAGATTAGACCAAGAGGAGACGAACTTCCTTAGTTTGGACCAAAAGGAGACGAACTCCCCTAGAATGGACCAAGAGGAGACGAACTCGGTTAGATTGGACCAAAACGAGACTAATTACTTAGATTGGACCAAGAGGACACGAACTCGGTTAGATTGGACCGAAGCAGCCGAACTACTTATATTGGACCAAGAGGAGACGAACTTCCTAGGATTGGAACAAAAGGAGACGAACTCCTTAGATTGGACGAATAGGAGACGAAGTCCCTCAGAATGGACCAAGAGGAGACGAACTCGGTTAGATTGGACCAAAAGGAAGCGAACTCCTTAGATTGGACCAAGAGGAGACGAACTTCCCTAGATTGGACCAAGAGGACACTAACTCGGTTAGATTGGACCACAAGGAGACGAACTCCTTAGATTCGATAAAGTGGAGACAAACTCCTTAGATTGGACCAAGAGGAGACGAACTTCCTTAGATTGGACCAAAAGGAGACGACTTCTCCTAGATTGGACCAAGAGAAGACGAACTCGGTTAGATTGGACCAAAACGAGACGAACTACGTAGATTGGACCAAGAGGAGACGAACTCGGTTAGATTGGACCAAAAGGAGCCGAACTGCTTAAATTGGAACAAGAGGAGACGAACTTCCTAGGATTGGACCAAAAGGAGACGAACTCCTTAGATTGGACCAAGAGTAGACGAAGTCCCTCAAATTGGACCAAGAGGAGAGGAATTCGGTTAGATTGGACCAAACGGAGACGAACTCCTTAGATTGGACCAAGAGGAGATGAACTCCTTAGACTGGACCAAGAGGAGACGGACCTCCCTAGATTGGTCCAAGAGGACACGTACTCGGCTAGATTGGACCAAAAGGGGACTCACTCCTTAGATAAGACCAAGACGAGACAAACTTTGAAAGATTGGACCAAAAGGAGACGAACTCCGTACATTGGAAAAAGAGGAGACGAACTTCTTAGATTGGACCAAGAGGAGATGAACTCCTTAGACTGGACCAAGAGGAGACGGACTTCCCTAGATTGGTCCAAGAGGACACGAACTCGGCTAGATTGGACCATGAGGAGACGAACTCTTTAGATTAGACCAAGAGGAGACGAACTCCTTAGATTAGACCAAGAGGAGACGAACTTCCTTAGATTGGACCAAAAGGGAGGACGACTTCCGAGATTGGACAAGAGGGCGGACGAATCGGTTAGGATGGACCAAACGAAGACGACCTACTTAAATTGGACCAGAGGACACGGAATCGGTAGATTGCGACCACAAGGAGCCGAAGTACTTAAATTGGGAAAAGAGGAGACGAACTTCCTACGGATTGGCCCAAAGGAGACGAAAGCCTTAGATTGGAACAAGAGGGAGCGAATTCCTAGGATTGACCAAAAGGAGCCGAACTCTAATTGGAACAAGAGGAGACGAACTTCCTAGGAGTGGACCAAAAGAGACGAACTCCTTTTAGATTGGACAAAGAGGAGACGAACTCTGTTAGATTGGACCAAAAGGAGACGAACTCCTTAGATTGGATAAAGAGGAGACGAACTCCTTATATTAGACCCAAAGGAGACGAAATCTCTTAGATTGGACCAAGAGGAGACGAACTCCTTAGATTGGACCGATAGGAAATGAACTCTCTTAGATTGGATCTAGAGGAGAGGAGCTCCGTTAGATTGGACCAAAAGGTGACGAACTCTCCTAGATTAGACCAAGAGGAGATGAACTCCTATATTTCGACCGAAAGGAGACGATCTCCTTAGATTGGATAAAGAGGAGAAAAACACCTTATATTAGAACCAGAGCAGACAACCTCTCTTAGATTGGACCAAGAGGAGACGAACTTCCAAAGATTCGACCAAGAGGAGACGAACTTCCTTAGATTGGACCAAAACAAGACGAACTCTCCTAGATTGGACCAAGAGGAGATGAACTCTGTTAGGTAGGACCAAAACGAGACGAACTACTTAGATTGGACCAAGAGGACACGAACTCGGTTAGATTGGACCAAAAGGAGCCGAACTACTTATATTGGACTAAGAGGAGACGAACTTTCTAGGACTGGACCAAAAGGAGACGAACTCCTTAGATTGGACCAAAAGGAGATGAAGTCCCTCAGATTGGACAAAGAGGATAGGAACTCGGTTAGATTGGACCAAAAGGAGACGAACTCCTTAGATTAGAGCAAGAGGGGATGAACTCCTTAGACTGGACCAAGAGGAGACGAACATCCCAAGATTGGTCCAAGAAGACACGAACTCGACTAGATTGGACCAAAAGGAGACGAACTCCTTAGATTAGACCCAGAGGAGACAAACTCCTTATATTAGACCAAGAGGAGAAAAACTCCTTATATTAGAACCAGAGGAGACAACCTCTCTTAGATTTGACCAAGAGGAGACGAACTTCCTTAGATTGGACCAAAACAAGACGAACTCTCCTAGATTGGACCAAGAGGAGATGAACTCTGTTAGGTAGGACCAAAACGAGACGAACTACTTAGATTGGACCAAGAGGACACGAACTCGGTTAGATTGGACCAAAAGGAGCCGAAGTACTTATATTGGACTAAGAGGAGACGAACTTTCTAGGACTGGACCAAAAGGAGACGAACTCCTTAGATTGGACCAAAAGGAGATGAAGTCCCTCAGATTGGACAAAGAGGAGAGGAACTCGGTTAGATTGGACCAAAAGGAGACGAACTCCTTAGATTAGACCAAGAGGGGATGAACTCCTTAGACTGGACCAAGAGGAGACGAACCTCCCAAGATTGGTCCAAGAAGACACGAACTCGGCTAGATTGGACCAAAAGGAGACGAACTCCTTAGATTAGACCCAGAGGAGACAAACTCCTTATATTAGACCAAGAGGAGAAAAACTCCTCATATTAGAACCAGAGGAGACAACCTCTCTTAGATTTGACCAAGAGGAGACGAACTTCCTCAGATTGGACCAAAATGAGACGAACTCTCCTAGATTGGACCAAGAGGAGACGAACTCGATTAGATAGGACCAAAACGAGACGAACTACTTAGATTGGACCAAGAGGACACGAACTCGATTAGATTGGACCAAAAGGTGTCGAACTGCTTAAATTGGAACAAGAGGAGACAAACTCCTTAGACTGGACCAAGAGTAGACGAAGTCCCTCAGATTGGACCAAGAGGACATGAACTCGGTTAGATTGGACCACAAGGAGACAAACTCCTTAGATTCAATAAAGTGGAGACTAACTCCTTAGATTGGACCAAGAGGAGACGAACTTCCCTAGATTGGTCCAAGAGGACACGAACTCGGCTAGATTGGACGAAGAGGAGACGAACTCCTTAGATTAGACCAAGAGGAGACAAACTTTGAAAGATTGGACCAAAAGGAGACGAACTCCTGACATTGGAAAAAGTGGAGACGAACTCTTTAGATTGGACCAAGAGGTGACGAACTTCCTTAGATTCGACCAAGAGGAGACAAACTTCCTTAGATTGGACCAAAAGGAGACGAACACTCCTAGATTGGAACAAGAGGAGACGAACTCGGTTAGATTGGGCCAAAACGAGAAGAACTACTTAGATTGGACCAAGACGACACGAACTCGGTTAGATTGGACCAAAAGGAGCCGAATTACTTAAATTGGAACAAGAGGAGACGAACTTCCTAGGATTGGACCAAAAGGAGACGAACTCCTTAGATTGGAACAAGAAGAGACGAACATCCTAGGATTGGACCAAAAGGAGCCGAACTACTTAAATTGGAACAAGAGGAGACGAACTTCCTAGGATTGGACCAAAAGGAGGCGAACTCCTTAGATTGGACCAAGAGCAGACGAAGTCTCTCATATTGGACCAAGAGGAGACGAACTCGGTTAGATTGGACCAAAAGGAAGCGAACTCCTTAGATTGGACCAAGAGGAGACGAACTTCCCTAGATTGGACCAAGAGGAGACGAACTCCTTGATTGCCAAGGTAGACGAAGCCATAAGATTGGACAAGGGAGCGAACTCGTTAGATTGGACCAAAAGGATACAAACTCCATAGATTGGATAAAGAGGAGACGAACTTCCTATGTTTGGTCCAAAAGGAGACGAACTCCTTAGATTGGATAAAGAGGAGACGAACTCCTTATATTAGAACAAGATGAGACGAACTCTCTTAGATTGGACCAAGAAGAGACGAACTCTGTTATATTGGACCAAAAGGAAATGAACTCCTTAGATTGGACCAAGAGGAGACGAACTTCCTAAGATTCGACCAAGAGGAGAAGAACTTCCTTAGATTGGACCAAAATGAGACGAACTCTGCTAGATTAAACCAAGAGGAGACGAACTCGGTTAGATAGGACCAAAACGAGACGAACTACTTAGATTGGACCAAGAGGACACGAACTCGGTTAGATTGGACCAAAAGGAGCCGAACTACTTATATTGGACCAAGAGAAGACAAACTTCCTTGGATTGGACCAAAAGGAGATTAACTCTTTAGATTGGACCAAGAGCAGACGAAGTTGGTTAGATTGCACTCAAAGGAGCCGAACTCCTTAGATTAGACCAAGAGGAGCCGAACTTCCTAAGATTGGACCAAAAGGAGACGAACTGCTTAGATTGGACCAAGAGGAGAATGAACTCTGTTAGATAGGACCAAAACGAGACGAACTACTTAGATTGGACCAAGAGGACACGAACTCGGTTAGATTGGACCAAAAGGAGCCGAACTACTTATATTGGACTAAGACGAGACGAACTTTCTAGGACTGGACCAAAAGGAGACGAACTCCTGAGATTGGACCAAAAAGAGACGAAGTCCCTCAGATTGGACAAAGAGGAGAGGAACTCCTTATATTAGAACCAGAAGAGACGAACTCTCTTAGATTGGACCAAGAGGAGACGAACTCTCTTATATTGGACCAAAAGGAAACCAACTCCTTAGATTGGACCAAAAGGAAAGGAACTTCCTAAGATTCGACCAAGAGGAGACGAACTTCCTTAGATTGGACCAAAGGACGAACTCTCATAGATGGGACCAGGGAGACGAACTCGGGTAGATAGGACAAAAATGAGCGAAATACTTAGATTGGACCAGGAGGACAGAACTCGTTAGATTGGACCAAAAGGAGCCGAACTACTTGAAATGGAACAAGAGGAGACGCACTTCCGAGGATTGGACAACAAGGAGACGAAATCCTTAGATGGGCAAGAGGAGGATGAAACTCCTTAGACTGGACCAAGAGGAGACGAACTTCCCTATATTGGTCCAAGAGGAGACAAACTTTGAAAGATTGGACCAAAAGGAGGCGAACTCCTTACATTGGAAAAAGAGGAGACGAACTCCTTAGATTGGACCAAGAGGTGACGAACTTCCTTAGATGCGACCAAGAGGAGACGAACTTCCTTAGATTGGACCACAAGGAGACGAACTCTCCTAGATTGGACCAAGAGGAGACGAATTCGGTTAGATTGGACCAAAACGAGACGAACTACTTAGATTGGACCAAGTGGACACGAATTCGATTAGATTGGACTAAAAGGAGCCGAACTACTTAATTTGGAACAAGAGGAGACGAACTTCCTAGGATTGGACCAAAAGAAGACGAACTCCTTAGATTGGAACAAGAGGAGTCGCACTTCCTAGGATTGGACCAAAAGCAGAGGAACTCCTCAGATTGGATAAAGAGGAGACGAACTCCTTATATTAGAACCGGAAGAGACGAACTCTCTTAGATTGGACCAAGAGGAGACGAACTCTCTTATATTGGACCAAAAGGAAACCAACTCCTTAGATTGGACCAAAAGGAGACGAACTTCCTTAGATTGGACCAAAATGAGACGAACTCTCCTAGATTGGACCAAAGAGGAGACGAACTCGGTAGATAGGAACCAAAAACGAGACGTGAACTACTTAGATTGGACCAAGAGGACACGACCTCGGTTAGATTGGACCAAAAGGAGACGAACTCCTTAGATTGGACCAAGGGAGACGAACTTCCTCAGATTGGACCAAAAGGAGACGAACTCCTTAGATTGGACCAAGAGCAGACGAAGTCCCTCAGATTGGACTAATCGGAGACGAACTTGGTTAGATTGGACCAAAAAGAGACGAACTCCATAGATTGGACAAAGAGGAGACGAACTTCCTATGTTTGGACCAAAAGGAGGCAAACTCCTTAGATTGGACCAAGAGGAGACGAACTTCCTATATTTGGACCAAAAGGAGACGACCTCCTTATATTTCAACCAAAAGGAGAAAAACTCCTTAGATTGGATAAAGAGGAGACAACCTCTCTTAGATTAGAACCAGAGGAGACAACCTCTCTTAGATTGGACCAAGAGGAGACGAACTTCCTAGGATTGGACCAAAAGGAGACGAACTCCTTAGATTGGACCAAGAGGAGACGAAGGCCCTCAGATTGGACCAAGAAGAGAGGAACTCGGTTAGATTGGACCAAAAGGAGACGAACTCCTTAGATTGGACCAAGAGGAGATGAACTCCTTAAACTGGACCAAGAGGAGACGAACTTCCCAGGATTGGTCCAAGAAGACACGAACTTGGCTAGATTGGACCAAAAGGAGACGAACTCCTTAGATTAGACCAAGAGGAGACAAACTCCTTATATTAGACCAAGAGGAGAAAAACTCCTTATATTAGAACCAGAGGAGACAACCTCTCCTAGATTGGACCAAAGAGGAGACGAACTTCCTAAGATTTGACCAAGAGGAGACGAACTTCCTTAGATTGGACCAAAATGAGACGAACTCTCCGAGATTTGACCAAGAGGAGACGAACTAGGTTAGATAGCACCAAAACGAGACGAACTACTTAGATTGGACCAAGAGGACACGAAGTCGGTTAGATTGGACCAAAAGGAGCCGAATGGCTTAAATTGGAACAAGAGAAGACGAAGTTCCATGGATTGGACCAAAAGGAGCCGAACTGCTTAAATTGGAACAAGAGAAGACGAAGTTCCTTGGATTGGACCAAAAGGAGACGAACTCCTTAGATTGGACCAAGAGTAGACGAAGTCCCTCAGATTGGACCAAGAGGAGATGAACTCGATTAGATTGGACCAAAAGGAGACGAACTCCATAGATTGGATAAAGCGGAGACGAACTTCCTATGTTTGGACCAAAAGCAGAGGAACTCCTCAGATTGGATAAAGAGAAGACGAACTCCTTATATTAGAACCATAGGAGACGAACTCTCTTATATTGGACCAAAAGGAAACCAACTCCTTAGATTGGACCAAAAGGAGAGGAACTTCCTAAGATTCGACCAAGAGGAGATGAACTTCCTTAGATTGGACCAAAATGAGACGAACTCTCCTAGATTGGACCAAGAGGAGATGAACTCCTTAGACTGGACCAAGAGGAGACGAACTCTATTATATTGGTCAAAAAGGAAACGAACTCCTTAGATTGGTCCAAGAGGAGACGAACTTCCTAGGATGGACCAAAGGAGACGAACTCCCTTAGATTAGACCAAAATGAGACGAACTCGGTTAGATTGGACCAAGAGGAGGCGAACTCGGTTAGATTGGACCAAAAGGAGACGAACTCCTTAGATTGGACCATGAGGAGACGAACTAGGTTATATTGGACCGAAAGGAGACGAACTCCTTCGATTGGACAAAGAGGAGACGAACTAGGTTATATTGGACCGAAAGGAGATGAATTCCCTAGATTGGACCAAGAGGAGACGAACAACTCTGTACATTGGACCAAAAGGCAACGAACACTCCTAGACTTGGACCAAGAGGAGCCGAACCTTCCTAAGATAGACAAGAGAGACGAACTTCTTAGATTGGACCAAACGAGGCCGAAAACTTTCCTAGATGGACCAAAGAGGGACAAACTCGGTAGATATACCAAAACGAGACGAACTACTTAGATTGGACCAAGAGGACACGAACTCAGTTAGATTGGACCAAAAGGAGACGAACTCCTCAGATTGGATAAAGAGGAGATGAACTTCCTATGTTTGGACAGAAAGGAGACGAACTCCTTAGATTGGACCAAGAGGAGACTAAGTTCTTCAGATTGGACCAAGAGGAGAGGAACTCGGTTCGATTGGACCAAAAGGAGACGACCTCCTTAGATTGACCAAGAGGAGACGAACTTCCCTAGATTGGACAAAGAGGACACGAACTTGGTTAGATTGGACCAAAAGGAGACGAACTCCTTAAATTGGACCTAGAGGACACGAACTTCTTAAGATTGGACCAAGAGGAGACAAACTTCTTAGATTTGATAAAGGGGAGACTTACTCCTCAGATTGGACCAAGAGGAGACGAGCTTCCCCAGATTGGACCAAAAGGAGACTAATTCCTTACATAGGATAAAAAGGAAACGCACTCCTTAGATTGGACCAAGAGGAGACGAAATTCCTTAGATTGGACCAAAAGGAGACGAACTCCCCTAGATTGGACCAAGAGGAGACGAACTCGGTTAGATTGGACCAAAACGCGACTAATTACTTAGATTGAACCAAGAGGACACGAACTCGGTTAGATTGGACCGAAAGGAGCCGAACTACTTATATTGGACCAAGAGGAGACGAACTTCCTAGGATTGGAACAAAAGGAGACGAACTCCTTAGATTGGACGAAGAGGAGACGAACTTCCTTAGATTGGACGAAGAGGAGACGAACTTCCTTAGATTGGACCAAGAGGAGACGAACTCGGTTAGATTGGACCAAAAGGAGACGAAGTCCATAGATTGGATACAGAGGAGACGAATTTCCTATGTTTGGACGAAAAGGATACGAACTCCTTAGATTGGAAAAAGAGGAGACAAACTCCTTATATTAGAACCAGAGGAGACGAACTCTCTTTGATTCGACAAAGAGGAGACGAACTCTGTCATATTTGACCAAAAGGAAACGAATTCCTTAGATTGGACCAAAAGGAGACGAACTCCTTAGATTGGACCAAGAGGAGATGAACTCCTTAGACTGGACCAAGAGGAGATGAACTTCCCTAGATTGGTCCAAGAGGACACGAACTCGGCTAGATTGGACCAAAAGGAGACGAACTCCTTAGATTAGACCAAGAAGAGACAAACTTTGAAAGATTGGACCAAAAGGAGACGAACTCCTTCCATTGGAAAATGAGGAGATGAACTCCTTAGATTGGACCAAGAGGTGACGAACTTCCTTAGATTCGACCAAGATGAGATGAACTTCCTTAGATTAGACCAAAAGGAGACCAACTCTCCTAGATTGGACCAAGAGGAGACGAACTTGGTTAGATTGGACCAAAACTAGACGAACTACTTAGATTGGACCAAGAGGACACGAACTCGGTTAGATTGGACCAAAAGGAGCCGAACTACTTAAATTGGAACAAGAGCAGACGAACTTACTAAGATTGGACCAAAAGGAGACGAACTCCTTAGGCTGGACCAAGAGCAGACGAAGTCCCTTAGATTGGACCAAGAGGAGACGAACTTCCTAAGATTGGACCAAAAGGAGACGAATTCCTTAGATTGGATAAAGAGGAGACGAACTTCCTATGTTTGGACCAAAAGGAGGCGAATTCCTTAGATTGGATAAAGAGGAGACGAACTCCTTATATTAGACCCAAATGAGACGAACTCTCTTAGATTGGACCAAGAGGAGACGAACTCCATAGATTGGAACCAGAAGAGACAAACTTCCTTATATTGGACCGATAGGAAATGAACACTATTATATTGGAGCAAGAGGAGACGAGCTCGGTTAGATAGGACCAAAAGGTGACGACCTCTCCTAGATTAGACCAAGAGGAGAGGAACTCATTTAGAATGGACCTAAAGGGGACGAACTCCTTAGATTGGACCAAGAGGAGACGAACTTCCTAAGATTGGACCAAAAGGACACGATCTCCTTAGATTGGATAAAGGGAGACAAACTTCCTATATTTCGACCAAAAGGAGACAAACTCCTTAGATTGGATAAAGAGGAGAAAAACTCCTTATATTAGAACCAGAGGAGACAACCTCTCTTAGATTGGACCAAGAGGAGACGAACATCCAAAGATTCGACCAAGAGGAGACGAACTTCCTTAGATTGGACCAAAACGAGACGAACTCTCCTAGATTGGACCAAGAGAGGATGAACTCGGTTAGATATGACCAAAACGAGACGAACTACTTAGATTGGACCAAGAGGACACGAACTCTGTTAGATTGGACCAAAAGGAGCCGAACTACTTATATTGGACCAAGAGGAGACGAATTTCCTTGGATTGGACCAAAAGGAGATGAACTCATTAGATTGGACCAAGAGGAGAGGAAGTCCCTCAGATTGGACCAAGAGGAGACGAACTCGGTTACATTGGACCAAAAGGAGACGAACTCCTTAGATTGGAACGAGAAGAGACGAACTTCCCTAGATTGGACCAAGAGGACACGAACCCGGTTAGATTGGACCAAAAGGAGACGAACTCCTCATATTGGATAAAGTGGAGACGAACTTCCTATGTTTGGGCCAAAAGGAGATGAACTCCTTAGATTGGACAAAGTGGAGACGAAGTCCCTCAGATTGGACCAAGAGGAGACGAACTCGGTTACATTGGACCAAAAAGAGACAAACTCCTTAGATTGGAACGAGAAGAGACGAACTTCCCTAGATTGGACCAAGAGGACACGAACCCGGTTAGATTGGACCAAAAGGAGACGAACTCCTCATATTGGATAAAGTGGAGACGAACTTCCTATGTTTGGGCCAAAAGGAGATGAACTCCTTAGATTGGACAAAGTGGAGACGAAGTCCCTCAGATTGGACCAAGAGGAGAGGAACTCGGTTAGATTGGACCAAAAGGAGACGAACTCCTTAGATTGAACCAAGAGGAGATGAACTCCTGAGATTGGACCAAGAGGAGACGAACTCTGTTATATTGGTCAAAAAGGAAACGAACTCCTTAGATTGGACCAAGAGGAGACGAACTTCCAAAGATTCGACCAAGAGGAGACAAACTTCCTTAGATTGGACCAAAACGAGGCGAACTCTCCTAGATTGGACCAAGAGGAGACAAACTCGGTTAGATAGGACCAAAACGAGACGAACTACTTAGATTGGACCAAGAGGACACGAACTCGGTTAGATTGGACCAAAAGGAGCCGAACTACTTATATTGGACTAAGAGGAGACGAACTTCCTAGGATTGGACCAAAAGGAGATGAACTCCTTAGATTTGACCAAGAGGAGACGAACTTCCTAGGATTGGACCAAAAGGAGATGAACTCCTTAGATTCGACCAAGAGGAGACGAACTCGGTTTCATTGGACCAAAAGGAGACGAACTCCTTAGATTGGAACGAGAGGAGACGAACTTCCCTAGATTGGACAAGAGGACACGAACTCGGTTAATTGAGGACCCAAAAAGGAGTAGAAATCCTGATAGATAAAGGGAGGAGACGAACTTCCTATGTTGGGCCAAAGGAGACGAACTCCTAGATTGGACCAAGAGGAGACGAACTCGGTTAAATTGGACCAAATGGAGACGAACTCGGTTACATTGGACCAAAAGGAGACGAACTCCTTAGATTGGAACGAGAGCAGACGAACTTCCCTAGATTGGACCAAGAGGACACGAACTCGGTTATATTGGACCAAAAGGAGTAGAACTCCTCAAATTGGATAAAGAGGAGACGAACTTCCTATGTTTGGGCCAAAAGGAGACGAACTCCTTAGATTGGACCAAGTGGAGACGAAGTCCCTCAGATTGGACCAAGAGGAGAGGAACTCTGTTAGATTGTACCAAAAGGAGACGAACTCCTTAGATTGGACCAAGAGGAGATGAACTCCTTAGACTGGACCAAGAGGAGACGAAGTCTCTCAGATTGGACCAAGAAGAGACGAACTCGGTTAGATTGGACAAAGGAGGACGAACACCTAGATTGTGAACGAGAGGAGACGAACTTCCCTAGATTGGACCAAGAGGACACGAATTCGGTTAGATTGGACCAAAAGGAGACGAACTCCTTAGATTGGAACGAGAGGAGACGAACTTCCCTTGATTGGACCAAGAGGAGACGAACTCTGTTATATTGGACTAAAAGGAAACGAACTCCTTAGATTGGACCAAGAGGAGACGACTTATAAAGATTCGCCCAAGCGAGGCGACGAAGTTCCTAGAAGGGACCAAATGAGGTCGCAACTCCTTAGATTGGACCAAGAGGAGACGAACTTCCTAAGATTGGGCCAAAAGGAGACGAACTCCTTAGATTGGACCAAGAGGAGACGAACTCGGTTAGATTGGACAAAAGGAGCCGCCAGAATACTTTTATGATGGACAAAGAGGAGACGAACTTCCTAGATTGGACAAAGGAGGACACGAAGGGGTTATATTGGACCAAAAGGAGTTAAGAACTCTCAGATTGGCTAAGAGGAGACGAACTTCCTATGTTTGGGCAAAAAGGAGAGACTCTTAGATTGGACCACCAAGGGAGACGAAGTCCCTCAGATTGGACCAAGAGGAGAGGAACTCTGTTAGATTGTACCAAAAGGAGACGAACTCCTTAGATTGGACCAAGAGGAGATGAACTCCTTAGACTGGACCAAGAGGACACAAACTCTGTTATATTGGTCAAAAAGGAAACGAACTCCTTAGATTGGACCAAGAGGAGACGAACTTCCAAAGATTCGACCAAGAGGAGACAAACTTCCTTAGATTGGACCAAGCTGAGATGGGACGGCTCTCAGATTGAACAAGACGAGAACGAATACTCGGTTAGCATTGGACCAAAAGGAGACGAAAAACTAGATGGAACGAGAGGAGGAACTCGGTTAGATTGGACCAAGAGGAGACGAACTCGGTTAGATTGGACCAAAATGAGACGAACTCCTTAAATTGGAACGAGAGGAGACGAACTTCCCTAGATTGGACCAAGAGGAGACGAACTCTGTTATATTGGACTAAAAGGAAACGAACTCCTTAGATTGGACCAAGAGGAGACGAACTTCCTAAGATTCGCCCAAGAGGAGACGAAGTTCCTTAGAATGGACCAAAATGAGTCGAACTCTCCTAGATTGGACCAAGAGGGGACGAACTCGGTTAGATAGGACCAAAACGAGACGAACTACTTAGATTGGACCAAGAGGACACGAACTCAGTTAGATTGGACCAAAAGGAGACGAACTCCTCAGATTGGATAAAGTGGAGACGAACTTCCTATGTTTGTGCCAAAAGGAGATGAACTCCTTAGATTGGACAAAGTGGAGAAGAAGTCCCTCAGATTGGACCAAGAGGAGAGGAACTCGGTTAGATTGGACCAAAAGGAGACGAACTCCTTAGATTGAACCAAGAGGAGATGAACTCCTGAGATTGGACCAAGAGGAGACGAACTCTGTTATATTGGTCAAAAAGGAAACGAACTCCTTAGATTGGACCAAGAGGAGACGAACTTCCAAAGATTCGACCAAGAGGAGACAAACTTCCTTAGATTGGACCAAAACGAGGCGAACTCTCCTAGATTGGACCAAGAGGAGACAAACTCGGCTAGATAGGACCAAAACGAGACGAACTACTTAGATTGGACCAAGAGGACACGAACTCAGTTAGATTGGACCAAAAGGAGCCGAACTACTTATATTGGACTAAGAGGAGACGAACTTCCTAGGATTGGACCAAAAGGAGATGAACTCCTTAGATTTGACCAAGAGGAGACGAACTTCCTAGGATTGGACCAAAAGGAATGACTCCTTAGATTCACCAAGAGAGCGAACTCGTTTCCCTTGGGCGAAGGAGACGAACTCCTTAGATTGGAAAACGAGAGGAGAACACTTCCTAGATTGGACCAGAGACCGAACTCGGTATAGTGGACCAAAAGGAGTAGATCCTCAGATAGGATACAAGATAGACGAACTTCCTATGTTTTGGGCCAAAAGAGACGAACTCCTTAGGATTGGACCAAGAGGAGACGAACTCGGTTAAATTGACGAACTTCCCTAGATTGGACCAAGAGGACACGAACTGGGTTATATTGGACCAAAAGGAGTAGAACTCCTCAGATTGGATAAAGAGGAGACGAACTTCCTATGTTTGGGCCAAAAGGAGACGAACTCCTTAGATTGGATCAAGTGGAGACGAAGTCCCTCAGATTGGACCAAGAGGAGAGGAACTCTGTTAGATTGTACCAAAACGAGACGAACTCCTTAGATTGGACCATGAGGAGATGAACTCCTTAGACTGGACCAAGAGGAGACAAACTCTGTTATATTGGTCAAAAAGGAAACGAACTCCTTAGATTGGACCAAGAGGAGACGAACTTCCTAGGATTGGACCAAAAGGAGATGAACTCCTTAGATTGGACCAAGAGGAGATGAAGTCTCTCAGATTGGACCAAGAAGAGACGAACTCGGTTAGATTGGACCAAAAGGAGACGAACACCTTAGATTGGAACGAGAGGAGACGAACTTCCCTAGATTGGACCAAGAGGACACGAATTCGGTTAGATTGGACCAAAAGGAGACGAACTCCTTAGATTGGAACGAGAGGAGACGAACTTCCCTAGATTGGACCAAGAGGAGACGAACTCTGTTATATTGGACTAAAAGGAAACGAACTCCTTAGATTGGACCAAGAGGAGACGAACTTCCTAAGATTCGCCCAAGAGGAGACGAAGTTCCTTAGAATGGACCAAAATGAGACGAACTCTCCTAGATTGGACCAAGAGGGGACGAACTCGGTTAGATAGGACCAAAACGAGACGAACTACTTAGATTGGACCAAGAGGACACGAACTCGGTTAGATTGGACCAAAAGGAGCCGAACTACTTATATTGGACCAAGAGGAGACGAACTTCCCTAGATTGGACCAAGAGGACACGAACTGGGTTATATTGGACCAAAAGGAGTAGAACTCCTCAGATTGGATAAAGAGGAGACGAACTTCCTATGTTTGGGCCAAAATGTGACGAACTCCTTAGATTGGACCAAGTGGAGACGAAGTCCCTCAGATTGGACCAAGAGGAGAGGAACTCTGTTAGATTGTACCAAAAGGAGACGAACTCCTTAGATTGGACCAAGAGGAGATGAACTCCTTAGACTGGACCAAGAGGAGACAAACTCTGTTATATTGGTCAAAAAGGAAACGAACTCCTTAGATTGGACCAAGAGGAGACGAACTTCCTAGGATTGGACCAAAAGGAGATGAACTCCTTAGATTGGACCAAGAGGAGATGAAGTCTCTCAGATTGGACCAAGAAGAGACGAACTCGGTTAGATTGGACCAAAAAGGAGCGAAACATTAGATTGGAACGAGAGGAGACGAACTTCCCTAGATTGGACCAAGAGACCACGAATTGGGTAGAGTGGACCAAAGGAGACGCAACTCCTTAGATTGGGAACGGAGGGAGACGAACTCCCTATTTAGATTGGACCAAGAGGAGCCGAACTCTGTTCTATTAGACTCAAAGGAAAACGAAATCTTAGATGGACCAGAGGAGACGAAACTTCCTAAGAATTCGCCCAAGAGGAGACGAAGTTCCTTAGAATGGACCAAGAGGGGCGAATCGGTTAGATAAGACCAAAACCAACGAACTACTTAGATTGGACCATGAGGACACGAACTAGGTTAGATTGGACCAAAAGGAGACAAACTACTTATATTGGACCAAGAGGAGACGAACTTCCTAGGATTGGACCAAAAGGAGACGAACTACTTAGATTGGACCAAGAGGAGACGTACTCGGTTAGATTGGACCAAAAGAACACGAACTCCTTATATTGGAACGAGGGGAGACGAACTTCCCTAGATTGGACCAAGAGGACAAGAACTCGGTTAGATTGGACCAAAAGGAGACGAACTCCTCAGATTGGATAAAGAGGAGACGAACTTCCTATGTTTGGCCCAAAAGGAGACGAACTCCTTAGATTGGACCAAGTGGAGACGACGTCCCTCAGATTGGACCAAGAGGAGAGGAAGTCAGTTAGATTGGACCAAAAGGACACGAACTCCTTAGATTGGACCAAGAGGAGACGAACTTCCCTAGATTGGACCATGAGGACACGAACTTGGTTAGATTGGACCAAAAGGAGACAAACTCCTTAAATTGGACCAAGAGGAGAAGAACTTCTTAAGATTGGACCAAAAGGAGACAAACTCCTTAGATTGGATAAAGAGGAGACAAACTCCTTAAATTGGAAAGAGAGGAAACGAACTTCCCTAGATTGGACCAAGAAGACTCGAACTCGGTTAGATTGGACCAAAAGGAGACGAAGTCCTTAGATTGGATAAAGAGGAGACGAACTACCTATATTAGACCCATAGGAGACAAACTCTCTTAGATTGGACCAAGTGGAGACGAACTCCTTAGATTGGAACGATAGGAGACGAACTTGCTTATATTGGACCGATAGGAAACGAACTCTCTTAGATTAGACCAAGGGGTGACGGACTCTCCTAGATTAGACCAAGAGGAGAGGAACTCGTTTAGAATGGACAAAAAGGGGACGAACTCCTTAGATTGGACCAAGAGGAGACGAACTTCCTAAGATTGGACCAAAAGGAGACGATCTCCTTAGATTGGATAAAGGGGGGACGAACTTCCCATATTTCGACCAAAAGGAGACGAACTCCTTATATTGGATAAAGAGGAGAAAAACTCCTTTTATTAGAACCAGAGGAGACAACCTCTCTTAGATTGGACCAAGTGGAGACGAACTTCCTAAGATTCGACCAAGAGGAGACGAACTTCCTTAGATTGGACCAAAATGAGACGAACTCTCCTAGATTGGACCAAGAGGAGACGAACTTGGTTAGATAAGATCAAAATGAGACGAACTACTTAGATTAGACCAAGAGATTGGACCACAAGGAGCCGAACTACTTATATTGGACCAAGAGGAGACGAACTTCCTAGGATTGGTCCAAAAGGAGACGAACTCCTTAGATTGGATAAAGAGGAGACGAACTCCTTATATTAGAACCAGAGGAGACGAACTCTCTGGGATTGGACCAAGAGGAGACGAACTCTGTTATATTGGACCAAAAGGAAACGAACTCCTTAGATTGGACCAAGAGGAGATGAACTTCCTAAGATTCGACCAAGAGGAGACGAACTTCCTTAGATTGGACCACAATGAGACGAACTCTCCAAGATTGGACCAAGATGAGACGAACTCGGTTAGATAGGACCAAAACGAGACGAACTACTTAGATTGGACCAAGAGGACACGAACTCGGTTAGATTGGACCACAAGGAGCCGAACTACTTATATTGGACCAAGAGGAGACGAACTTCCTGGGATTGGTCCAAAAGGAGACGAACTCCTTAGATTGGATAAAGAGGAGACGAACTCCTTATATTAGAACCAGAGGAGACGAACTCTCTGCGATTGGACCAAGAGGAGACGAACTCTGTTATATTGGACCAAAAGTAAACGAACTCCTTAGATTGGACCAAGAGGAGATGAACTTTTTAAGATTCGCCCAAGAGGAGACGAGCTCAGTTAGATTGGACCAAAATGAGACGAACTCTCCTAGATTGGACCAAGAGGGGACGAAATCGGTTAGATAGGATCAAAAGGTGATGAACTCTCCTAGATTAGACCAAGAGGAGAGGAATTCGTTTCGAATGGACCAAAAGGGGACGAACTCCTTAAATTGGACCGAGAGGAGACTAACTTCCTAAGATTGGACCAAAAGGAGACGATCTCCTTAGAATGGATAAAGGTGGGATGAACTTCCTATATTTCGACCAAAAGGAGACGAACACTCCTAGATTAGACCAAAAGGAGAGGAACTAGTTTAGAATGGACCAAAAGGAGACGATCTCCTCAGATTGGACAAAGGGGGGACGAACTCTGTTATATTTGACCAAAAGGAAACGAACTCCTTAGATTGGACCAAGAGTAAACGAACTTCCTAAGATTCGACCAAGAGGAGACGAACTTCCATAGATTGGACCAAAACGAGACGAACACTCCTAGATTGGACTAAGAGTCGATGAACTCGGTTAGATAGGACCAAAACGAGACAAACTACTTAGATTGGACCAAGAGGAGAAGAACTTCCTAAGATTCGCCCAAGAGGAGACGAGCTCGGTTAGATTGGACCAAAATGAGACGAACTCTCCTAGATTTGGCCAAGAGGGGACGAACTAGGTTAGATAGGACCAAAAGGTGACGAACTCTGCTAGATTATACCAAGGGGAGAGGAACTCGTTTAGAATGGACCAAAAGGGGATGACCTCCTTAGATTGGACCAAGAGGAGACCAACTTCCTAAGATTGGACCAAACGGCGACGATCTCCTTAGATTGGAAAAAGGGGGGACGAACTTCCTATATTTCGATCAAAAGGAGACGAACTATCCTAGATTAGACCAAGACGTGAGGAACTCGTTTAGAATGGACCAAAAGGAGCCGATCTCCTTAGATTGGATAAAGGGGGGACGAACTTCCTATATTTCGACCAAAAGGAGACGAACTCCTTAGATTGGATCAAGAGGAGAAAAACTCCTTATATTAGAACCAAAGGAGACAACCTCTCTTAGATTGGACCAAGTGGAGACGAACTTCCTAAGATTCGACCAAGAGGAGACGAACTTCCTTAGATTGGACCAAAATGAGATGAACTCTCCTAGATTGGACCAAGAGGGGACGAACTCGGTTAGATAGGACCAAAACGAGACGAACTACTTCGTAGGACCAAGAGGACACGAACTCGTTAATTGGGACCAAAAGGACCGCACTACTTCTATTTGGACCAAAAGGAGACGAACTCCTTAGATTGGATAAAGAGGAGACGAACTCCTTATATTAGAACCAGAGGAGACGAACTCTCTGGGATTGGACCAAGAGGAGACGAACTCTGTTATATTGGACCAAAAGGAAACGAACTCCTTAGATTGGACCAAGAGGAGACGAACTTCCTAAGATTCTCCGAAGAGGAGACGAACTTCCTTAGATTGGACCAAAATGAGACGAACTCTCCCTAGATGGACGCAAGATGGGACGAACTCGGTTGATAGGACCAAAACGCGACGACTACGTTGAGATTAACCAAAGGACGCTAACTCCTCAGATTGCTCGACCAAGAGGAGGACGAAGTTCCGCAGATTGGACGCATGAGGAGAGGAACCGTTTAGATTGGACCCAAAATGTACAATTCCTTAAGATTGGACCAAAAGGAGTCGAACTCCTTAGATTGGACCAAGAGGACACGAACTTGGTTAGATTGGACCAAAAGGAGACGAACTCCTTAAATTGGACCAAGAGGAGACGAACTTCTTAAGATTGGACCAAAAGGAGACGAACTCCTTAAATTGGATAAAGATGAGACGAACTCGTTAGATTGGTCCGAGAGGACATGAACTTCCCTAGATTGGACCAAAAGGAGATGAGTTCCTTACATTGGATAAAGAGGAAACGAACTCCTTAGATTGGGCCAAGAGGAGATGAACCTCCTTAGATTGGACCAAAAGGAGACGAACTCCTCTAGATTGGACCAAGAGGAGACGAACTCGGTTAGATTGGACCAAAATGAGACTAACTACTTAGATTGGACCAAGAGGACACGAACTCGATTAGATTGGACCAAAAGGAGCCGAACTACTTATATTGGAACAAGAGGAGACGAACTTCCTAAGATTGAACCAAAAGGAGACAACTCCTATAGGTGGACCAATGGAGACGAAGTCCCTTAGATTGGACCAAAGAGACGAACTCTGTTACATTGTCAAAAGGAAACTACTCCTTAGATTGGGACAAGAGTAAACCGAACTTCTTAGATTGGACCAAACGAGGGCAACTCCTCTCCTAGATTGGACCAAGAGGGAGTCAAACTCGGTTTAGATAGGAACCAAAACGAGACGAACTAACTTATGATTGATTCAAGAGGACACTAACTCAGTAGATTGGGACCCAAAAGGGCCGACTACTTATATTGGACCAATAGGAGACGAACTTCCTAAGATTGGACCAAAAGGAGACGAACTCCTTAGATTGGACAAGTGACACCAAGTTCCCTCAGTTGGACCAAGATGCGACGAACTGGTTACATTTGGACCAAAAGGAAGAACGAACTCCTTAGCTTGGACGATAGGAGACGAACTTCCCTAGATGGAACCAGATGACACAACGCGTTTATATTGGACCAAAAGGAGACGAACTCCTTAGATTGGACCAAGAGGAGATGATCTTGGTTAGATTGCACTCAAAGGAGATGAACTCCTTAAATTGGACCAGTGGAGACTAAGTCCCTCATATTGGACCAAGAGGAGATGAACCTCCTTAGACTGGACCAAGAGGAGAGAACTCTGTCATATTGACAAAAAGGAACGAACTCCTTTGAGTGGACCAAGGTAGACGCCTTTCCTAGGATGGACTCAAAAGGAACGAACTCCTTCAGATGGACCAAGAGGATACGAAGTCCCTCAGATGGACAAGAGGAGACGAAACGCGGTTAGATAAGGACCAAAACGCACGAACTACTAATTTGGACCAAAGACCGAACTCGGTTAGATTGGAATAAAAGGAGACGAACTCCTTAGATTGGACCAAGAGGAGACGAACTTCCTAAGATTCTCCGAAGAGGAGACGAACTTCCTTAGATTGGACCAAAATGAGATGAACTCTCCTAGATTGGACCAAGAGGGGACGAACTCGGTTAGATAGGACCAAAACGAGACGAACTACTTAGATTAGACCAAGAGGACGCGAACTCCTCAGATTGGACCAAGAGGAGACGAAGTTCCTCAGATTGGACCATGAGGAGAGGAACTCGGTTAGATTGGACCAAAAGGAGACGAAGTCCTTAGATTGGACAAAGAGGAGATGAACTTCCCTACATTGGACCAAGAGGACACGAACTTAGTTAGATTGGACCAAAAGGAGACGAACTCCTTAAATTGGACCAAGAGGAGACGAACATCTTAAGATTGGACCAAAAGGAGACGAACTCCTTAAATTGGATAAAGAGGAGACGAACTCGTTAGATTGGTTCGAGAGGACATGAACTTCCCTAGATTGGACCAAAAGGAGATGAGTTCCTTACATTGGATAAAGAGGAAACGAACTCCTTAGATTGGACCAAGAGGAGATGAACCTCCTTAGATTGGACCAAAAGGAGACGAACTCCTCTAGATTGGACCAAAATGAGACTAACTACTTAGATTGGACCAAGAGGACACGAACTCGATTAGATTGGACCAAAAGGAGCCGAACTACTTATATTGGAACAAGAGGAGACGAACTTCCTAAGATTGAACCAAAAGGAGACGAACTCCTTAGATTGGACCAAGAGGAGACGAAGTCCCTTAGATTGGACCAAGAGGAGACGAACTTCCTTAGATTGGACCAAAACGAGGCGAACTCTCCTAGATTGGACCAAGAGGAGACAAACTCGGCTAGATAGGACCAAAACGAGACGAACTACTTAGATTGGACCAATAGGACACGAACTCAGTTAGATTGGACCAAAAGGAGCCGAACTACTTATATTGGACCAAGAAGAGACGAACTTCCTAGGATTGGACCAAAAGGAGATGAACTCCTTAGAATGGACCAAGAGGACACAAAGTCCCTCAGATTGGACCAAGAGGAGACGAACTCGGTTACATTGGACCAAAAGCAGACGAACTCCTTAGATTGGAACGAGAGGAGACGAACTTCCCTAGATTGGACCAAGAGGACACGAACTCGGTTATATTGGACCAAAAGGAGTAGAACTCCTCAGATAGGATAAAGAGGAGACGAACTTCCTATGTTTGGGCCAAAAGGAGATGAACTCCTTAGATTGGACCAAGTTGAGACGAAGTCCCTCAGATTGGACCAAGAGGAGAGGAACTCGGTTAGATTGGAGCAAAAGGAGACGAACTCCTTAGATTGGACCAAGAGGAGATGAACTCCTTAGACTGGACCAAGAGGAGACGAACTCTGTTATATTGGACAAAAAGGAAACGAACTCCTTTGATTGGGGCAAGAGGAGACAAACTTCCTAGGATTGGACCAAAAGGAGACGAACTCCTTAGATTGGACCAAGAGGAGACGAAGTCCCTCAGATTGGACCAAGAGGAGGCGAACTCGGTTAGATAGGACCAAAACGAGACGAACTACTTAGATTGGACCAAGAGGACACGAACTCGGTTAGATTGGACCAAAAGGAGCCGAACTACTTATATTGAACCAAGAGGAGATGAACTTCCAAAGATTAGCCCAAGAAGAGACGAAGTTCCTTAGAATGGACCAAAATGAGACGAACTCTCCTAGATTGGACCAAGAGGGGACGAACTCGGTTAGATAGGACCAAAAGGAGACGAACTACTTAGATTAGACCAAGAGGACACGAACTCGGTTAGATTGGACCAAAAGGAGACGAACTCCTTAGATTGGAACGAGAGGAGACGAACTTCCCTAGATTGAACCTAGAGGACACGAACTCGGTTATATTGGACCAAAAGGAGACGAACTCCTCAGATTGGATAAAGAGGAGACGAACTTTCTATGTTTGGGCCAAAAGGAGATGAACTCCTTAGATTGGACCAAGTGGAGACGAAGTCCCTCAGATTAGACCAAGAGGAGAGGAACTCGGTTAGTTTGGACCAAAAGGAGACGAACTCCTTAGATTGGTCCAAGAGGAGATGAACTCCTTAGACTGGACCAAGAGGAGACGAACTCTGTTATATTGGTAAAAAAGGAAACGAACTCCTTAGATTGGACCAAGAGGAGACGAAGTTCCAAGGATTAGACCAAGAGGACACGAACTCGGTTAGATTGGACCAAAAGGAGACGAACTCCTTAGATTGGACCAAGAGGAGACGACCTCGGTTAGATTGGCCCAAAAAGAGACGAACTCCTTAGATTGGACCAAGAGGAGACGAA
>JAGKPW010003055.1:0-14842 GCA_019926035.1 Melaleuca alternifolia
AGGCGAACTACAGATGGACAAGAACAGAGCATCATTGAACCAAAAAACGGAGAGTGACAAATACATTCGATCGCCTCTCCATCTACATTCGCATCCCATGCAGCAAAACGAAGAATTTGGAGACAAACGATCATCGCAAATGGATATCTTCAGAGATTATAGAGAGAGAGGGAGAGAGAGAGAAATTGAGGGGGAGGCCGAGCAGGAGAGGATACGGTGAATGGGGGGGACGGAAGGAAGTGAGTTGGCATACCTGAAGTTCTTCGAAACCACCGGTATGGATTTGCTTGTACAGTTTCACCAGACGGATAACTCTCTCATACGTAGACGAACTGCAGAAGGACATGAACGGAGCATCATCGAACGGAAAAAACAGAGAGTGACAAATACATCCGATCGCTTCTACATCTACAATTGCATCGCATGTAGCAAAACGACGAATAGGGAGATAAACGATCATCGCGAATGCATATCTAAGAGAGAGAGAGAGAGAGAGAGAGAGAGAGAGAGAGAGAGAGAGAGGAGGAAGTGAGTGGGCGTACCTGAAGTTCTTCGAAACCATCGCGAAGTCTGGATTTGCTTGTGCTTTCACCGGACGTATAACTCTCTCGTATGCAGATGAACTGCATATGGATGGGAACGGACCATCATCGAACCAAAAATTGGAGAGTGACAAATACATCCGATCGCCTCTACATCTACAATCGCATCGCTTGCAACAAAACCACGAATATGGAGACAAACGATCATCGCGAATCCATATCTAAGAGTTCGAGAGAGAGAGAGAGAGGAAGTGAGTTGGCATACCCGAAGTTCTTTGAAACCACTGCGAAGTGTGGATTTGCTTTTACAGTTTCACCGGACAGATAACTCTCTCGAATGTAGACAAACTGCAGATCGACCTGAACGGAGCACCATTGAACCAAAAAACAGACTGTGACAAATACATCCAATCGCCTCTACATCTACAATCGCATCACATTCAGCAAAACCATAAATATCGAGACAAACGATCATCGCGAATGCATATCAGAGAGATAGAGAGAGAGAGGAGGAAGTGAGTTGGCGTACCTGAAGTTATCCGAAACCACCGCGAAGTATAGATTTGCTTTTATAGTTTGACCAGACGGATAACTCTCTCGTATGTAGACGAACTGCAGATGGACATGAATGGAGCATCATCGAACCAAAAAACAGAGAGTGACAAATACATCCGACCGCCTCTACATCTACAATTACATCGCATGCAGCAAAACCACGAATATGCATACAAACAATCATCGCGAATGCATATCTGAGAGAGAGAGGAGAGAAAGAGAGAGGAAGTGAATTGGTGGCCTGAAGTTCTTCAAAACCACCGCAGCGTCTGGATTTGCTTGTAGAGTTTCAACCGGAAGGTTAACTCTTCTCTTATGATAGACGTATTGTAGATGGACGGGAACAGAGCATCATCGGATACCAAAAACGGAGAGTGGGACAAAATCCATCCGATCGCCTCTAAACTACAATTGCATCGCATTAGCAAAACCACGAATATGGGGGACAACGATTCATCGAGAATCATACTCTAAGAGAGATAGCTAAAGAGAGAGAGGAGGAGATAGAGAGGGGAAGTGAGGTGGTGTTATGAAAGTTCTTCGAAACCACCGCGATGTCTGGATTTCTTTTTACAGTTTCACCGGAAGGATAACTCTTCGTATGCAGACGAACTGCAGATGGACATGGACAGAGCATCATCGAACCAAAAAACTGAGAGCGACAAATACATCTGATCGCCTCTACATGTACAGTCGCAACGTATGCATCAAAACCACGAATATGGAGACAAACGATCATCGCGAATGCATATGTCAGAGATAGAGAGAGAGAGGAGGAAGTGAGTTGGCATACCTGAAGTTCTTCGAAATCCCCACAAAGTCTAGATTTGCTTGTACAGTTTCACCGGACGGATAACTCTATCGTATGCAGACGGAAAAATGCGGTGGGACATGAACGGAGATCATTGAACCAAACAAAAACAGAAGAGAGGACAACTACATTCGATCGCCTCTACATCTACAATTGCATTGTAGGCAGCAAACCCAAAATTGGGAAGACAAACGATCATCGCGAATGCATATCTCAGAGAGAGAGAGAGAGAGAGAGGAGGAAGTGAGTTGGCGTACCTGAAGATCTTCGAAACCACCGAGAAGTCTGGATTGCTTGTACAGTTTCACCGGACGGATAGCTCTCTCGTATGCGAACGAACTGCAGATGGACATGGACAGAACATCATCTATAAAAAAAATGGAGAGTGACAAATACATCTGATCGCCTTTACATCTGCAATTGCATCGCATGCAGCAAAACGACGAATATGGAGACAAACGATCATCGCGAATGCATATCAGAGAGTGAGAGATAGAGAGAGAGAGAGAGAGAGAGAGGAAGTGAATGGGCGTAGCGAAAGTTATTTGAAACCACCGCGAAGTTTGGATTTGCTTGTATAGTTTCACCGGGCAAATAACTCTCTTGTATGTAGATGAACTGCAAATGGACAGGAACGAAGCTTCATCGAACCGAAAAATGGAGAGTGACAAAAACATCCGATCGCCTCTACATCAACAATCGCATCACATGCAGCAAAACCACGAATATGAAGACAAACGATCATTGCGAATGCATATCTTAGAGATAGAGACAGAGAGAGAGAGAGGAGGAAGTGAGTTGGCGTATATGAAGTTCTTCAAAACCACCACGAAGTATGGATTTGCTTGCACAGTTTCACTGAACGGATAACTCTCTGGTACGTAGACGAACTACAGATGGACATGAACGGAGCATCATCGAACGAAAAAATGGACAGTGACAAATATATCCGATCGCCTCTACATCTACAATCGCATCGCATGCAATAAAACCAAGAATATGGAGACAAACGATCATCGTGAATGCATACCTGAGAGATAGAGAGAGAGAGAGGAGGAGGAAGTGAGTTGGCGTACCTGAAGTTCTTCGAAACCACCACGAAGTCTGGATTTGGTTGTACAGTTTCACCGGGCGGATAACTCTCTCGTATGCGGACGAACTGCAGAAGGACATGGACAGAACATCATCGATCAAAAAAACGGAGAGTGACAAATACATCTGATCGCCTCTACATAAGCAGTTGCATCGCATGCAGCAAAACGACGAATATGGAGACAAACGATCATCGCGAATGCATATAAGAGAGCGAGAGAGAGAGAGCAAGAGAGAGAGAGAGAGAGAGAGAGAGAGAGAGAGAAAGGAAGTGAATTGGCATAGCAAAAGTTCTTCGAAACCACAGCGAAGCCTAAATTTGCTTTTATAGTTTCACCGGGCGGATAACTCTCTCGTATGTAGAAGAACTGCAGATGGACAGGAATGGAGCTTTATCGAACCAAAAAATGGAGAGTGACAAATCCATCCGATCGCCTCTCCATCAACAATCGCATCGCATGCAGCAAAACCACGAATATGGAGACAAACGATCATCGCGAATGCTTATCTGAGAGATAGAGAGAGAGAGGAGGAAGTGAGTTGGCGTACCTGAATTTCTTCGAAACCATCACGAAGTCTGGATTTGCTTGTACAGTTTCACCGGACGGATAACTCTATCGTATGCAGACAAACTGCAGATGGACATGAACGGAGCATCAACGAACCAAAAAATGGAGAGTGACAAATACACCCGATCGCCTCTCCTTCTACAATTGCATCGCATGCTGCAAAACCATCAATATGGAGGCAAACGATCATTGCGAATGCATATCTCAGAGATAGAGAGAGAGAGGGTGAGAGGAGGAAGTGAGTTGGTGTATATGAAGTTCATCGAAACCACCACGAAGTCTCGATTTGCTTGTACAATTTCCCCGGACGGCTAACTCTCTTGTATGTAGCAAACTGCAGATGGACATGAATAGAGCATCATCGAATGAAAAAAAGGACAGTGACAAATATAACCGTTCGCCTCTACATCTACAATCACATCGCATGTAACAAAACCACGAATAAAGAGACAAACGATCATCGCGAATGTATATTTGACAGATAGAGAGAGATAAAGAGGAGGAAGTGATTAGGCGAACCTGAAGTTCTTCAAAAACACTGCGAAGTCTGGATTTGCTTTTAAAGTTTCACCGGACGGATAACTCTCTCATATGCAGACGAACTGCAGATGGACATGGACGGAGGATCATCGAACCGAAAAACAGAGTGTGACAAATACATCCAATCGCCTCTACATCTACAATTGCATCGCATGCAGCAAAACCACGAATATGGAGATAAACGATCATCGTGAATGCATATCTGAGAGATATAGAGAGAGAGAGAGAGAGAGAGAGAGCGGAGGAAGTGAGTGGGCGTACCTGAAGCTCTTCGAAACCACCGCAGAGTCTTGATTTGCTTGTATAGTTTCACCGGACGGATAAATTTCTCGTTTGCAGACGAACTGCAGATGGACATGAATGGAGCATCATTGAACCAAAAAATAGACTGTGACAAATACATCCGATCGCCTCTACATCTACAATTGCATCGCATGCAGCAAAACCACGAATATGGAGACAAATGATCATCAAGAATGCATATCTCAGAGATAGAGAGAGAGAGAGAGAAGAGGAAGTGAGTTGGCGTAACTGAAGTTCTTCGAGACCACCGCGAAGTATGGATTTGCCTTTGCAATTTCACTGGACGGATAACTCTCTCGTATGCAGACGAACTGCAGATGGACTTGAACGAAGCATCGCCGAATCGAAAAACGAAGAGTGACAAATACATCCGATCGCCTCTACATCAACAATTGCATCGCATGCAGCAAAACCACGAATAGGGAGATAAACGATCATTGCGAATTTATATCTGAGAGAGAGAGAGAGAGAGGAAGTGAATTGGCGTACCTGAAGTTCTTCAAAACCACTGCAGAGTCTGGGTATGCTTGTACAGTTTCACCGGACGGATAAATTTCTCGTTTGCAGACGAACTGCAAATGGACATGAATGGAGCATCATTGAACCAAAAATTAGACTGTGACAAATACATCTGATCGCCTCTACATCTACAATTGCATCGCATGCAGCAAAACCATGAATACAGAGACAAATGATCATCACGAATGCATATCTCAGAGATAGAGAGAGAGAGAGAGAGAGAGAGAGAGAGGAAGTGAATTGGTGTAGCGAAAGTTCTTCGAAACCATAGTGAATTCTAAATTTGCTTTTATAGTTTCACCGGGCGGATAACTCTCTCGTATGTAGAAGAACTGCAGATGAACAGGAATGGAGCTTTTTCGAACCAAAAACCGAATAGTGACAAATCCATCCGATCTCCTCTACATCAACAATCGCATCGCACGCAGCAAAACCACGAATATGGAGACAAACGATCATCGCGAATGCTTATCTGAGAGAGAGAGAGAGAGGATGAAGTGAGTGGACTTCGAAACAAAAACGAAGTCTGGATTTGCTTGTACAGTTTCACCGGACGGATAACTCTATCGTATGCAGACGAACTGCAGATGGACATGAACGGAGCATCATCGAACCAAAAAATGGAGAGTGACAAATACATCTGATCGCCATTACATCAACAACTGCATCGCATGCAGCAAAACCCCGAATATGGAGAGAAACGATCATCGCGAATGCATATCTGAGAGATAGAGACAGAGACGGAGAGGAGGAAGTGAGTTGGCGTATATGAAGTTCTTCGAAACCACCACGAAGTCTGGATTTGCTTGTACAATTTGCTCGGACGGATAACTCTCTCGTATGTAGAAGAACTACAGATGAACATGAACGGAGCATCATCAAACGAAAAAATGGACAGTGACAAATATAACCTTTCGCCTCTACATCTACAATCGCATCGCATGAAACAAAACCATGAATATGGAGACAAACGATCATAGCAAATGCATATCTGATAGATAGAGATAGATAGAGAAAGGAGGAAGTGAGTTGGCGTAGCGAAAGTCATCCGAAACCACCGCGAAGTATGGATTTGCTTGTACAGTTTCACCGAACAGATAACTTTCTCATATGTAGACAAACTGCAGATGGACAAGAACGGAGCATCATGGAATGAAAAAATGGATGGTCACAAATATATCTGATCGCCTCTACATCTACAATCGCATCGCATGCAATAAAACCACGAACATGGAGACAAACGATCATCGCGAATGCATATCTGAGAGAGAGAGACAGAGAGAGAGAGATAGGAGGAAGTGAGTTGGCGCACCTGAAGTTCTTCGAAACCACCACGAAGTCTACATTTGCTTGTACAGTTTCAGTGGACGGATAACTCTATCGTATGCAGACGAACTGCAGATGGACATGAACGGACCAACATCGAACCAAAACACGGACAGTGACAAATACATCCGATCGCCTCTACTTCTACAATTGCATCGCATTCAGCAAAACCACGAACATGGAGGCAAACGATCATCGCGAATGCATATCTCAGAGATAGAGAGAGAGGGGGACAGAAGGAAGTGAGTTGGCATATACGAAGTTCATCGAAACCACCACGAAGTCTGGATTTGCTTGTACAATTTCCCCGGACGGATAACTCTCTCGTACGTAGATGAACTGCAGATGGACATGAACGGAGCATCACCGAACGAAAAAACGGAAAGTGACAAATATAACCGTTCGCCTCTACATCTACAATCGCATCGCATGCAAGAAAACCACGAATAAAGAGACAAACCATCATCGCGAATGCATATCTGACAGATAGAGAGAGATAAAGGAAGTGAGTTGGCGCACCTGAAGTTCTTCGAAACCACCACGAAGTCTGGATTTGCTTGTACAGTTTCACCGGACGGATAAACTCTATCGTATTGCAGACGAAAAATGAGATGGACATGAGAAGGACCATATCGAACCCAAAAACGGAGAGGGACAAATACATCGCTCGCCTCTACTTCACAATTGAATCGCCATTCAGAACAAAAACAAGAGATTATGGAGGCAAAAAGGATCATCGCGAATGAAAACTCAGAAGAAGAGATGAGAGAGAGATGAGGAAGTGAGTTGGCGTACCTGAAGTTCTCGGAAACCACCACGAAGTCCGGATTTGTATTTACAGTTTCACCGGACGGATAACAATCTCGTATGCAGACGAACTGCAGATGGACATGGACAGAGCATCATCGAACCAAAACATGGAGAGTGACAAATACATCCGATCGCCTCTACATCTACAATCGCAGCGCATGCATCATAACCACGAATATGGAGACAAACGATCATCGCGACTCATATCTAAGAGATGAGAGAGAGAGGAGCGAAGTGCGTGGATACCGAAGTTCTTCGAAAACCACCGCGAAGTATGGATTTGGCTTGTACAGTTTCAACCGGGAGGATAAGATAGCTCATCGTCTGCAGACGACTGCGGATGGACTTGAACGGAAGCAACATCGAACCAAAAAAAGGAGGAGTGACAAATACATCGGATCGCCTCTACATCAACAATCGCATCGCATGCAGCAAAACCTCGAATATGGAGACAAACGATCATCGTGAATGCATATCTCAGAGATAGAGAGAGTGTGAGGAGGAAGTGAATTGGCGTACCTGAAGATCTTCGAAACCACCGCGAAGTCTGGATTTACTTGTACAGTTTCACCGAACGGATAGCTCTCTCGTATGCGGACGAACTGCAGATGGACATGGACAGAACATCATTGATAAAAAAAACGGAGAGTGACAAATACATCTGATTGCCTCTCTTTCTACAACTGCATCGCATGCAGCAAAACCACGAATATGGAGGCAAACGATCATCGCGAATGCATATCTCAAAGATAGAGAGAGAGGGGGGGAGAGGAGGGAGTGAGTTGGCGTATAAGAAGTTCATCGAAACCACCACGAAGTCTGGATTTGCTTGTACAATTTCCCCGGACGGCTAACCCTCTTGTATGTAGACGAACTGCAGATGGACATGAACGGAGCATCATCGAATGAAAAAACGGACAGTGACAAATATAACCGTTCGCCTCTACATCTACAATCGCATCGCATGCAACAAAACCACGAATATGGAGACAAATGATCATCGCGAATGCATATCTGAGAGATAGAGAGAGATAAAGAGGAGGAAGTGATTAGGTGAACCTGAAGTACTTCAAAAAAACCGCGAAGTCTGGATTTGCTTGTATAGTTTCACCGGACGGATAACTCTCTCGTATGCAGGCGAACTGCAGATGGACATGGATGGAGCATCAACGAACCAAAAAACGAAGAGTGACAAATACATCCGATCGCCTCTACATCTACAATCGCATCGAATGCAACAAAACCACGAATATGGAAACAAAGGAGCATCGCGAAATGCCTGTCCTAACAGATAGGAGACGAGAGAGAGAGAGAGCAGGAAGTAGGTTGGCGTACCTGAAGTTTTTCGAAACCACCGCGAAGTCTGGATTGGCTTTTACAGTTTCACCGGACGGATAACTCTCTCGTATGCAGACGAATTGCAAATTGACTTGAACGGAGCATCACCGAACCAAAAAATGGAGACTGACAAATACATCCGATCGCCTCTACATCTACAATTGCATCTCATGCAACAAAACCACGAATAAAGAGACAAACGATCATCGCGAATGCATATCTGAGAGATAGAGAGAGATAAAGAGAAGGAAGTGATTAGGCGAACTTGAAGTTCTTCAAAAACACCGCGAAGTCTGGATTTGCTTGTACAGTTTCACCGGACGAATAACTCTCTCGTATGTAGACGAACTGTGAATGGACAAGAACAGAGTATCATCGAACCAAAAAATGGTGAGTGACAAACACATCTGATCGGCTCTACTTCTACAATTGCATCGCATGCAACAAAACCACGAATTTGGAGACAAACGATCATCGCGAATGCATATCTCAGAGATAGAGAGAGAGAGAGAGAGAGGAGGAAGTGAGTTGTCGTAGTTGAAGTTCTTCGATATTACCGCGAAGTTTGGATTTGCTTGTACAGTTTCACCAGACGGATAACTCTCTCGTACGTAGACGAACTGTAGATGGACAGGAACGGAGCATCATCGAACCAAAAAACGGAGAGTGTCAAATACATCCGATTGCCTCTACATCTAAAATTGCATCGCATGCAGCAAAACCACGAATATGGAGACAAACGATCATCGTGAATGCATATCTGAGAGATAGAGAGAGAGAGAGGAGGAAGTGAGTTGGCGTACCAGAAGTTCTTCGAAACCACCGCGAAGTATGGATTTGCTTGGACAGTTTCACCGGATGGATAGCTCTATCGTATGCAGGCGAACTGCGTATGGACATGAACGGAACATCATTGAACTAAAAAACGGAGAGTGGCAAATACATCCGATCGCCTCTACATCAACAATCGCATCATATGCAGCAAAACCACGAATATGGAGACAAACAGTCATCGTGAATGCATATCTTAGAGATAGAGAGAGAGGAGGATGTGAGTTGGCATACCTGAAGATCTTCGAAACCACCGCGAAGTCTAGATTTCCTTGTACAGTTTCACCGGACGGATAGCTCTCTCATATGCAGATGAACTGCAAATGGACATGGACAGAAAATCATCGAACAAAAAAACGGAGAGTGACAAATACATTTGATCGCCTCTACATCAACAATTGCATCGCATGCAGCAAAACGACGAATATGGAGACGAACGATCATCGTGAATTTATATCAGAGAGTGAGAGAGAGAGAGAGAGAGAGAGAGAGAGAGAGAGAGGAAGTCAATTGGCATAGCAAAAGTTCTTCGAAACCACAGCGAAGTCTGGATTTGCTTGTATAGTTTCACCGGGCGGATAACTCTCTCGTATGTGACGAAGTGCAAATGGACATGAATGGAGCTTTATCGAACCAAAAAACGAATAATGACAAATCCATCCGATCACCTCTACATCAACAATCGCATCGCATGCAGCAAAACCACGAATATGGAGACAAACGATCATCGCGAATGCGTATCTCAGAGATAGAGAGAGAGAGAGAGGAGGAAGTGAGTTGGCGTACCTGAAGATCTTCGAAACCACCGCGAAGTATGGATTTGCTTCTATAGTTTCACCGGACGGATAACTCTCTCGTATGCAGACGAACTGCAGATGGACATGAACGGAGCATCATCGAAACAAAAAACGGAGAGTGACAAATGCATCCAATCGCCACTACATCAACAACTGCATCGCATGCAGCAAAACCCCGAATATGGAGAGAAACGATCATCGCGAATGCATATCTGAGAGATAGAGACAGAGACAGAGAGGAGGAAGTGAGTTGGCGTATATGAAGTTCTTCGAAACCACCACGAAGTCTGGATTTGCTTGTACAATTTGCCCAGACGGATAACTCTCTCGTATGTAGAAGAACTACAGATGGACATGAATGGAGCATCATCAAACGAAAAAATGGACAGTGACAAATATAATCGTTCGCCTCTACATCTACAATCGCATCGCATGCAACAAAACCACGAAATGGAGACAAACGATCATCACAAATGCATATCTGATAGATAGAGATAGAGAGAGAAAGGAGGAAGTGAGTTGGCGTAGCGAAAGTCATCCGAAACCACCGCGAAGTATGGATTTGCTTGTACAGTTTCACCGAACAGATAACTCTCTCGTATGTAGACAAACTGCAGATGGACAAGAACGGAGCATCATGGAATGAAAAAATGGATGGTCACAAATATATCTGATCGCCTCTACATCTACAATCGCATCGCATGCAATAAAACCACGAACATGGAGACAAACGATCATCGCGAATGCATATCTGAGAGAGAGAGACAGAGAGAGAGAGATAGGAGGAAGGTGAGTTGGCGTACCTGAAGTTCTTCGAAACCACCACGAAGTCTGGATTTGCTTGTACAGTTTCACCGGACGGATAACTCTATCGAATGCAGACGAACTGCAGATGGACATGAACGGACCATCATCGAACCAAAACACGGACAGTGACAAATACATCCGATCGCCTCTACTTCTACAATTGCATCGCATTCAGCAAAACCACGAATATGGAGGCAAACGATCATCGCGAATGCATATCTCAGAGATAGAGAGAGAGGGGGAGAGAAGGAAGTGAGTTGGCATATACGAAGTTCATCGAAACCACCACGAAGTTTGGATTTGCTTGTACAATTTTCCCGGACGGATAACTCTCTCGTACGTAGATGAACTACAGATGGACATGAACGGAGCATCACCGAACGAAAAAACGGAAAGTGACAAATATAACCGTTCGCCTCTACATCTACAATCGCATCGCATGCAACAAAACCACGAATAAAGAGACAAACCATCATCGCGAATGCATATCTCACAGATAGAGAGAGATAAAGGAAGTGAGTTGGCGCACCTGAAGTTCTTCGAAACCACCACGAAGTCTACATTTGCTTGTACAGTTTCAGTGGACGGATAACTCTATCGTATGCAGACGAACTGCAGATGGACATGAAAGGACCATCATCGAACCAAACACGGAGAGTGACAAATACATCCGATCGCCTCTACTTCTACAATTGCATCGCATTCAGCAAAACCACGAATATGGAGGCAAAGGATCATCGCGAATGCATAACTCAGAAGAAGAGAGAGAGAAAGGAGGAAGTGAGTTGGCGTACCTGAAGTTCTTCGAAACCACCACGAAGTTTGGATTTGCTTGTATAGTTTCACCAGACGGATAACTCTCTCGTCTGTAGACGAACTGTAGATGGACAGGAACAGAGCATCATCGAACCAAAACATGGAGAGTGACAAATACATCCGATCGCCTCCACATCTACAATCGCAGCGCATGCATCATAACCACGAATATGGAGACAAACGATCATCGCGAATGCATATCTAAGAGATAGAGAGAGAGGAGGAAGTGAGTTGGCATACCCGAAGTTATTCGAAACCACCGCGAAGTATGGATTTGCTTGTACAGTTGCACCGGCGGATAGCTCTTCGTATGCAGACGGAACGCGGATGGATTGAACGGCTAGCAAATCGAACCAAAAAAAACGGAGAGTGACAAAAATACATCCGATCGCCTTACATCTACAATTGATCGCATGCAGCAAAAACCACGAATATGGAGACAAATGATCATCGCGAATGCATATCTGAGAGATAGAGAGAGATAAAGAGGAGGAAGTGATTAGGTGAACCTGAAGTACTTCAAAAAAACCGCGAAGTCTGGATTTGCTTGTATAGTTTCACCGGACGGATAACTCTCTCGTATGCAGGCGAACTGCAGATGGACATGGATGGAGCATCAACGAACCAAAAAACGAAGAGTGACAAATACATCCGATCGCCTCTACATCTACAATCGCATCGCATGCAACATAACCACAAATATGGAGACAAACGGTCATCGCGAATGCATGTCTAACAGATAGAGAGAGAGAGAGAGAGAGGAGGAAGTGAGTTGGCGTACCCGAAATTCTTCGAAACCACCGCAAAGTATGGATTTGCTTTTACAATTTCACCGGACGGATAACTCTCTCGTATGCAGACGAATTGCAAATTGACTTGAACGGAGCATCACCGAACCAAAAAATGGAGACTGACAAATACATCCGATCGCCTCTACATCTACAATTGCATCTCATGCAACAAAACCACGAATAAAGAGACAAACGATCATCGCGAATGCATATCTGAGAGATAGAGAGAGATAAAGAGAAGGAAGTGATTAGGCGAACTTGAAGTTCTTCAAAAACACCGCGAAGTCTGGATTTGCTTGTACAGTTTCACCGGACGAATAACTCTCTCGTATGTAGACGAACTGTGAATGGACAAGAACAGAGTATCATCGAACCAAAAAATGGTGAGTGACAAACACATCTGATCGGCTCTACTTCTACAATTGCATCGCATGCAGCAAAACCACGAATATGGAGACAAACGAAATGCAAGAAGTTTGCAATCGCAGCGGCTATGACGAGAACAATATCTCAGAGAATAGAGAGAGAGACAGAGAGAGAGAGGAAGTGAGGTTGTCGTAGTTGGTTATGAATGTTACCGAGCTGGGAGTTGGGATGTGACATTGTACGTTGCCCGAGACCGGGAATAACCTCAGTACGTTAGACGAATGTAGAGGGGAGAAGGACACAGGAGAATCATACGAACCAAAAAAACGGATGAGAGTGTCAATATACATCGATTGCTCTACATCTAAAATCTGAAGGCATGCCAGCAACACACGGGAATATGGAGACAACCGATCAGCGTGTGAATGCATATCTGGAGATAGGAGACGAGAAAGAGGAGGAAGTGGTTGGTACAGAAGTTTTGTTCAGCAGAAACCAAATCGCGAAGTTATGGGAGTTGATTGGACAAGTTTTCACCGGATGGATAGCTCTATCGTATGCAGGCGAACTGCGTATGGACATGAACGGAACATCATTGAACTAAAAAACGGAGAGTGGCAAATACATCCGATCGCCTCTACATCAACAATCGCATCATATGCAGCAAAACCACGAATATGGAGACAAACAGTCATCGTGAATGCATATCTTAGAGATAGAGAGAGAGGAGGATGTGAGTTGGCATACCTGAAGATCTTCGAAACCACCGCGAAGTCTAGATTTCCTTGTACAGTTTCACCGGACGGATAGCTCTCTCATATGCAGATGAACTGCAAATGGACATGGACAGAAAATCATCGAACAAAAAAACGGAGAGTGACAAATACATTTGATCGCCTCTACATCAACAATTGCATCGCATGCAGCAAAACGACGAATATGGAGACGAACGATCATCGTGAATTTATATCAGAGAGTGAGAGAGAGAGAGAGAGAGAGAGAGAGGAAGTCAATTGGCATAGCAAAAGTTCTTCGAAACCACAGCGAAGTCTGGATTTGCTTGTATAGTTTCACCGGGCGGATAACTCTCTCGTATGTGACGAAGTGCAAATGGACATGAATGGAGCTTTATCGAACCAAAAAACGAATAATGACAAATCCATCCGATCACCTCTACATCAACAATCGCATCGCATGCAGCAAAACCACGAATATGGAGACAAACGATCATCGCGAATGCGTATCTCAGAGATAGAGAGAGAGAGAGGAGGAAGTGAGTTGGCGTACCTGAAGATCTTCGAAACCACCGTGAAGTATGGATTTGCTTCTATAGTTTCACCGGACGGATAACTCTCTCGTATGCAGACGAACTGCAGATGGACATGAACGGAGCATCATCGAAACAAAAAACGGAGAGTGACAAATGCATCCAATCGCCACTACATCAACAACTGCATCGCATGCAGCAAAACCCCGAATATGGAGAGAAACGATCATCGCGAATGCATATCTGAGAGATAGAGACAGAGACAGAGAGGAGGAAGTGAGTTGGCGTATATGAAGTTCTTCGAAACCACCACGAAGTCTGGATTTGCTTGTACAATTTGCCCAGACGGATAACTCTCTCGTATGTAGAAGAACTACAGATGGACATGAATGGAGCATCATCAAACGAAAAAATGGACAGTGACAAATATAATCGTTCGCCTCTACATCTACAATCGCATCGCATGCAACAAAACCACGAAATGGAGACAAACGATCATCACAAATGCATATCTGATAGATAGAGATAGAGAGAGAAAGGAGGAAGTGAGTTGGCGTAGCGAAAGTCATCCGAAACCACCGCGAAGTATGGATTTGCTTGTACAGTTTCACCGAACAGATAACTCTCTTGTATGTAGACAAACTGCAGATGGACAAGAACGGAGCATCATGGAATGAAAAAATGGATGGTGACAAATATATCTGATCGCCTCTACATCTACAATCGCATCGCATGCAGCAAAACCACGAATATGGAGACAAA
>JAGKPW010003056.1:0-10056 GCA_019926035.1 Melaleuca alternifolia
GAGAAAGGAGCAAGTGAGTTGGCGTACCTGAAGTTTTTCGAAACCGCCGCGAAGTCTGGATTGGGGTGTTACAGTTTTACCGAATGGATGACTCTCTCTTATGCAGACGAACTACATATGGACAAGAACAGAGCATCATCGAACCAAAAAATGGAGAGTGACAAAGACATCCAATTGCCTGTACATCTACAATCGCTTCGCATGCAGCGAAACCACGAATATGGAGACAAACGATCATCACGAATGCATATCTGGGTGAGAGAGAGAGGAGGAAGTGAGTTGTCGTACCTGAAGTTTTTCGAAAACATCGCGAAGTCTGTATTGGCTTTTACAGTTTCACCAGACGAATAACTCTCTTGTATGCAGACGAACTGCAGATGGACAAGAACAGAGCATCATGGAACAAGAAAACGGTGATTCAGAAATACATTCGATCGCCTCTACAACTACAATGGCATCCCATGTAGCAAAACCACGAATTTGGAGACAAACGATCATCGCGAATGCATATCTGGATAGAGAGAGAGAGGAGGAAGTGAGTTGGCGTACCTGAAGTTTTTCGAAACACCCGCGAAGTCTGGATTGGCTTTTACAGTTTCACCGGACGGATAACTCTCTCGTATGCAGACTAACTGCAGATGGACATGAATAGAGCATGATCGAACCAAAAAACGGAGAGTGACAAATACATTCGATCGCCTCTACATCAACAATCGCATCCCATGTAGCAAACCACGAACTTGGAGACAAACGATCATCGCGAATGAATATCTGGATAAGAGAGAGAGAGAGGAGGAAGTGAGTTGGCGTACCTGAAGTTTTTCGAAACCACCGCGAAGTCTGGATTGGCTTTTACAGTTCACCGGACGGATAACTCTCTCGTATGCAGACGAACTGCAGATGGACAAGTACAGAGCCTCATCGAACCAATAATCGGAGAGTGACAAATACATTCGATCGCCTATACATCTACAATCGCATCCCATGCAGCAAAACCACGAATTTGGAGACAACGGATCATCGCGAATGCATATGTCGATGAGAGAGAGAGAGAGGAGGATGTGAGTTGGCGTACCTGAAGTTTTTTCGAAACCACCGCGGATTTTGGATTGGCTTTTGCAGTTTCACGGACGGGGAGTAGAAATATATAATTCCTCTCGTATGCAGAAACCCCCGAAAACAAACTGCAGATGTACAAGAACAGAGCATCAACGAACAAAAAACCAAAGTGACAAGTACATTCGATCGGCCTCTACAACTACCATGGCATCCCATGTGCAAAACCACGAACTTAGAGACAAACGATCATCGCGAATGCATATCAGGATGAGAGAGAGTGGAGGAGGAAGTGACTTGGCGTACCTGAAGTTTTTCGAACCACCGCGAAAGTTGGTTGGCTTTTTAGCATTTCACCGGATGGAATAATTCTTTCGGTAAGCAGACGAACGCAAATGGACAAGAACAGAGCACACGAACAAAAAATGCTGATTGACAAATACATTCGACCGTCTTTACATCTACACCGCATCCCATGTCCAAACCACTATTTTGGAGACAAACGACATCGCGAATACAGCTGTGAGAGAAGAGGAGGACGACGTGAGTTGGCGTACCTGAAGTTTTTCAAAACCACCGAGAAGTCTGGATTGGCTTTTACAGTTTCATTGGACGGATAACACTCTCGTATGTAGACGAACTGTAGATGGACAAGAACGGTGCATCATCGAACAAGAAAACGGAGATTGACACATACATTCGATCGCCTCTACATCTCCAATCAAATCCCACGTAGCAAAACCATGAATTTGGAGACATACGATCATCGCGAATGAATATCTGGATCAGAGAGAGAGGAGAAAGTAAGTTGGCGTACCCGAAGTATTTCGAAACCACCGCGTAGTTTGGATTGGCTTTTACAGTTTCATCGGACGGATAATTCTCTCGTATGCAGACGACCTGCAGATGGACAAGAATAGAGCATCATCGAACAAAAAAACGCAAAGTGACATATTCATTCGATCGCCTCTACAACTACAATGGCATCCCATGTAGCAAAACCACGAATTTGGAGACAAACGATCATCGCGAATGCATATCTGGATGAGAGAGAGAGACGAGGAAGTGAGTTGGCGTACCTGAGTTTTTCGAAACCACCGCGAAGTTTGGATTGGCTTTTACAGTTTCACCGGATGGATAATTCTCTCGTAAGCAGAGGAACTGCAGATGGACAAGAACAGAGCATCATCGAACAAAAAAATGCTGAGTGACAAATACATTCGATCGGCTCTACATCTACAACCGCATCCCATGTAGCAAAACCACTAATTTGGAGACAAACGATCATCGCGAATACAAGTCTGGATGAGAGAGTGAGAGGAGGACGTGAGTTGGGGTACCTGAAGTTTTTCGAAACCGCCGAGAAGTCTGGATTGGCTTTTACAATTTCACCGGACGGATAACTCTCTCGTATGCAGACGAACTGCAGACGGACAAGAACAGTGCATCATCGAACAAGAAAACGGAGATTGACAAATACATTCGATCGCCTCTACATCTCCAATCAAATCCCACGTAGCAAAACCATGAATTTGGAGACAAACGATCATCGCGAATGAATATCTGGATGAGAGAGAGAGGAGAAAGAAAGTTGGCGTACCTGAAGTTTTTCGAAACAACCGCGTAGTTTGGATTGGCTTTTACAGTTTCACCGGACGGATAAATCTCTCGTATGCAGACAAACTGCAGATGGACAAGAACAGAGCGTCATCGAATAAAAAAACGCAAAGTGACAAATACATTCGATCGCCTCTACAACTACAATGGCTTCCCATGTAGCAAAACCACGAATTTCGAGACAAACGATCATCGCGAATGCATATCTGGATGAGAGTGAGAGAGGAGGAAGTGAGTTGCCGTACCTGAAGTTTTTCGAAACCATCGCGAAGTCTGGATTGGCTTTTACAGTTTCACCGGACGAATAACTCTCTCGTATGCAGACGAACTGCAGATGGACAAGAACAGAGCATCATGGAACAAGAAAACAGTGATTCAGAAATACATTCGATCGCCTCTACATCTCCAAGCAAATCCCACGCAGCAAAACCATGAATTTGGAGACAAACGATCATCGCGAATGCATATCTGGATGAGAGTGAGAGAGGAGGAAGTGAGTTGGCGTACCTGAAGTTTTTCGAAACCACCGCGTAGTTTGGATTGGCTTTTACAGTTTCACCGGACGGATAATTCTCTCGTAAGCAGAGGAACTACAGATGGACAAGAACAGAGCATCATCGAACAAGAAAATGCAAAGTGACAAATACATTCGATCGCCTCTACATCTACAATCGCATCCCATGTAGCAAAACCACCAATTTGGAGACAAACGATCATCGCGAATGCATATCTGGATGAGAGAGAGAGACGAGGAAGTGAGTTGGCGTACCTGAGTTTTTCGAAACCACCGCGAAGTTTGGATTGGCTTTTACAGTTTCACAGGACGGATAATTCTCTCGTAAGCAGACGAACTGCAAATGGACAAGAACAGAGCCTCATCGAACAAGAAAACGGAGATTGACACATACATTCGATCCCCTCTACATCTCCAATCAAATCCCACGTAGCAAAACCATGAATTTGGAGACATACGATCATCGCAAATGAATATGTCGATGAGAAAGAGAGGAGGAAGTAAGTTGGCGTACCCGAAGTTTTTCGCGAAGTCTGGAGTAGTTTGGATTGGATTTTACAAGTGTCACCGGACGGAAAGTCTCTTAGGATGCAGAGCGAATGCAGAATGGACAAGAACAGAGCATCAGCGAACAAAAAAAAAAAGACGATGTGACAAATACATATCGATCGCCTCTACATCTACAATCGCATCCCATGCAACAAAACCACGAATTTGGAGACAAACGATCATCGCGAATGCATATCAAGATGAGCGAGAGAGAGGAGGAAGTGAGTTCGTGTACCTGAAGTTTTTCGAAACCACCGCGAAGTCTGGATTGGCTTTTACAGTTTCACCGGATGGATAACTCTCTCGTATGCAGACGAACTGCAGATGGACAAGAAAAGAGCGTCATCGAACAAAGAAATGGAGAGTGACAAATACATTCGATCGCCTCTACATCTACAATCGCATCCCATGTAGCCAAACTAACCAATTTGGACCAGACAAACGATCATGCGCGAATGCTCTATCGAGGAGTGAGAGTGAGAGAGGACGGAGTGAGTTGGTGTACATGAAGTTCTTCGAAACCACCGCGAGGTCCGAATTTGCTTTTACAGTTTCACCGGACGGATAACTCTCTCGTATGCAGACGAACTGCAGATGGACAAGACCAGAGCATCATCGAACAAAAAAATGGAGATTGACAAATACATTCGATCGCCTCTACATCTCCAATCAAATCCCACGTAGCAAAACCATGAATTTGGAGACAAACGATCATCGCGAATGAATATCTGGATGAGAGAGAGAGGAGAAAGAAAGTTGGCGTACCTGAAGTTTTTCGAAACAACCGCGTAGTTTGGATTGGCTTTTACAGTTTCACCGGACGGATAAATCTCTCGTATGCAGACAAACTGCAGATGGACAAGAACAGAGCGTCATCGAATAAAAAAACGCAAAGTGACAAATACATTCGATCGCCTCTACAACTACAATGGCTTCCCATGTAGCAAAACCACGAATTTCGAGACAAACGATCATCGCGAATGCATATCTGGATGAGAGTGAGAGAGGAGGAAGTGGAGTTGCCGTACCTGAAAGTTTTCGAAAACCATCGCGAAGTCTGGATTGGCTTTTACAGTTTCACCGGACGAATAAACTCTTCTCGTATGCAGACGAACTGCAGGAGGACAAGAACAGAGCATCATGGAAACAAGAAAAACGGTGATTTCAGAAAATACATTCGATCGCCTCTAAATCTCCAAGGCAAATCCCACGCAGCAAAACAATGAAATTTGGAGGAACAAACGATCCATCGCGAATGCAGTTATATGGATGAGAGAGAGAGAGGAGGAGGAAGTGAGTTCACGTACCTGAAGTTTCTTGAAACCACCGCGAAGTCAGGATTGGCTTTTACAGTTTCACCGGACGGATAACTCTCTCGTATGCAGACGAACTGCAGATGGACAAGAACAGAGCATCATCGAACAAGAAAATGCAAAGTGACAAATACATTCGATCGCCTCTACATCTACAATCGCATCCCATGTAGCAAAACCACCAATTTGGAGACAAACGATCATCGCGAATGCATATCTGGATGAGAGAGAGAGAGGGGAGGAAGTGAGTTGGCGGACCTGAAGTTTTTCGAAACCACCGCGAAGTCTGGATTGGCTTTTACAGTTTCACCGGACGGATAATTCTCTCGTAAGCAGACGAATTGCAAATGGACAAGAACAGAGCCTCATCGAACAAGAAAACGGAGATTGACACATACATTCGATCCCCCTCTTACATTCCAATCAAATCCCAACGTAGCAAAACCATGAATTTGGAGACATACGATCATCGCGAATGAATATTGTCGATGAGAGAGAGAGGAGGAAGTAAGTTGGCGTACCCGAAGTTTTTCGAAACCACCGCGAGTTTGGATTGGCTTTTACAGTTTCACCGGACGGATAACTTCTCTCGTATGCAGACGAACTGCAGATGGACAAGAACAGAGCATCATCGAACAAAAAAACGCAAAGTGACAAATACATTCGATCGTCTATACATCTACAATCGCATCCCATGCAAAAAACCCACGAATTTGGAGACAAACGATCATCGCGAATGCATATCTGGATGAAAGAGAGAGAGGAGGAAGTGAGTTGGCGTACCTGAAGTTTTTCGAAACCACCGCGAAGTTTGGATTGGCTTTTACAGTTTCACCGGATGGATAATTCTTTCGTAAGCAGACGAACTGCAAATGGACAAGAACAGAGCATCATCGAACAAAAAAATGCTGATTGACAAATACATTCGATCGGCTTTACATCTACAACCGCATCCCATGTAGCAAAACCACTAATTTGGAGACAAACGATCATCGCGAATACAAGTCTGGATGAGAGAGAGAGAGGACGACGTGAGTTGGCGTACCTGAAGTTTTTCAAAACCACCGAGAAGTCTGGATTGGCTTTTACAGTTTCATTGGACGGATAACAGTCTCGTATGCAGACGAACTGCAGATGGACAAGAACAGTGCATCATCGAACAAGAAAACGGAGATTGACACATACATTCGATCGCCTCTACATCTCCAATCAAATCCCACGTAGCAAAACCATGAATTTGGAGACATACGATCATCGCGAATGAATATCTGGATCAGAGAGAGAGGAGAAAGTAAGTTGGCGTACCCGAAGTATTTCGAAACCACCGCGTAGTTTGGATTGGCTTTTACAGTTTCATCGGACGGATAATTCTCTCGTATGCAGACGACCTGCAGATGGACAAGAATAGAGCATCATCGAACAAAAAAACGCAAAGTGACATATTCATTCGATCGCCTCTACAACTACAATGGCATCCCATGTAGCAAAACCACGAATTTGGAGACAAACGATCATCGCGAATGCATATCTGGATGAGAGAGAGAGACGAGGAAGTGAGTTGGCGTACCTGAGTTTTTCGAAACCACCGCGAAGTTTGGATTGGCTTTTACAGTTTCACCGGATGGATAATTCTCTCGTAAGCAGAGGAACTGCAGATGGACAAGAACAGAGCATCATCGAACAAAAAAATGCTGAGTGACAAATACATTCGATCGGCTCTACATCTACAACCGCATCCCATGTAGCAAAACCACTAATTTGGAGACAAACGATCATCGCGAATACAAGTCTGGATGAGAGAGTGAGAGGAGGACGTGAGTTGGGGTACCTGAAGTTTTTCGAAACCGCCGAGAAGTCTGGATTGGCTTTTACAATTTCACCGGACGGATAACTCTCTCGTATGCAGACGAACTGCAGACGGACAAGAACAGTGCATCATCGAACAAGAAAACGGAGATTGACAAATACATTCGATCGCCTCTACATCTCCAATCAAATCCCACGTAGCAAAACCATGAATTTGGAGACAAACGATCATCGCGAATGAATATCTGGATGAGAGAGAGAGGAGAAAGAAAGTTGGCGTACCTGAAGTTTTTCGAAACAACCGCGTAGTTTGGATTGGCTTTTACAGTTTCACCGGACGGATAAATCTCTCGTATGCAGACAAACTGCAGATGGACAAGAACAGAGCGTCATCGAACAAAAAAACGCAAAGTGACAAATACATTCGATCGCCTCTACAACTACAATGGCTTCCCATGTAGCAAAACCACGAATTTCGAGACAAACGATCATCGCGAATGCATATCTGGATGAGAGTGAGAGAGGAGGAAGTGAGTTGCCGTACCTGAAGTTTTTCGAAACCATCGCGAAGTCTGGATTGGCTTTTACAGTTTCACCGGACGAATAACTCTCTCGTATGCAGACGAACTGCAGATGGACAAGAACAGAGCATCATGGAACAAGAAAACAGTGATTCAGAAATACATTCGATCGCCTCTACATCTCCAAGCAAATCCCACGCAGCAAAACCATGAATTTGGAGACAAACGATCATCGCGAATGCATATCTGGATGAGAGTGAGAGAGGAGGAAGTGAGTTGGCGTACCTGAAGTTTTTCGAAACCACCGCGTAGTTTGGATTGGCTTTTACAGTTTCACCGGACGGATAATTCTCTCGTAAGCAGAGGAACTACAGATGGACAAGAACAGAGCATCATCGAACAAGAAAATGCAAAGTGACAAATACATTCGATCGCCTCTACATCTACAATCGCATCCCATGTAGCAAAACCACCAATTTGGAGACAAACGATCATCGCGAATGCATATCTGGATGAGAGAGAGAGACGAGGAAGTGAGTTGGCGTACCTGAGTTTTTCGAAACCACCGCGAAGTTTGGATTGGCTTTTACAGTTTCACAGGACGGATAATTCTCTCGTAAGCAGACGAACTGCAAATGGACAAGAACAGAGCCTCATCGAACAAGAAAACGGAGATTGACACATACATTCGATCCCCTCTACATCTCCAATCAAATCCCACGTAGCAAAACCATGAATTTGGAGACATACGATCATCGCAAATGAATATGTCGATGAGAAAGAGAGGAGGAAGTAAGTTGGCGTACCCGAAGTTTTTCGAAACCACCGCGTAGTTTGGATTGGCTTTTACAGTTTCACCGGACGGATAATTCTCTCGTATGCAGACGAACTGCAGATGGACAAGAACATAGCATCATCGAACAAAAAAACGCAAAGTGACAAATACATTCGATCGCCTCTACGACTACAATGGCATCCCATGTAGCAAAACCATGAATTTGGAGACAAACAATCATCGCGAATGCATATCTGGATGAGAGTGAGAGAGGAGGAAGTGAGTTGGCGTACCTGAAGTTTTTCGAAACCACCGCGAAGTTTGGATTGGCTTTTACAGTTTCACCGGATGGATAATTCTTTCGTAAGAAGACGAACTGCAAATGCATAAGAACAGAGCATCATCGAACCAAAAAACGGAGAGTGACAAATACATTCGATCTCCTCTACAACTACAATGGCAATCCATGCAGTAAAACCACGAATTTGCGGAGAAACAATCATCACGAATGCATATCTGGATGAGAGTGTTTGAGAGAGATGGAAGGAAGTGAGTTGGCGTACCTGAAGTTTTTCGAAACCACCGCGAAGTTCGGATTGGCTTTTACAGTTTCACCGGACGGATAATTCTCTCGTAAGCAGACGAACTGCAAATGCATAAGAACAGAGCATCACCAAAAAATGGAGAGTGACAAAGACATCCAATTGCCTGTACATCTACAATCGCTTCGCATACAGCGAAACCACGAATATGGAGACAAACGATCATCACGAATGCATATCTGGGTGAGATAGAGAGGAGGAAGTGAGTTGCCGTACCTGAAGTTTTTCGAAACCATCGCGAAGTCTGGATTGGCTTTTACAGTTTCACCGGACGAATAACTCTCTCGTATGCAGACGAACTGCAGATGGACAAGAACAGAGCATCATGGAACAAGAAAACAGTGATTCAGAAATACATTCGATCGCCTCTACATCTACAATCGCATCCCATGCAGCAAAACCACGAATTTGGAGACAAACGATCATCGCGAATGCATATCTGGATGAGAGTGAGAAAGGAGGTAGTGAGTTGGCGTACCTGAAGTTTTTCGAAACCACCGCGAAGTTTTTGGATTGGATTTTACAGTTTCACCGGACGGATAACTCTGTCGTATGCAGACGAACTGCAGATGGACAAGAACAGAGCATCATCGAACAAAAAAGTGCTGAGTGACAAATACATTCGATCGGCTCTACATCTACAACCGCATCCCATGTAGTAAAACTACTAATTTGGAGACAAACGAACATCGCGAATACAAATCTGGATGAGAGAGATAGAGGAGGACGTGAGTTGGCGTACCTGAAGTTTTTCGAAACCACCGAGAAGTCTGGATTTGTTTTTACAGTTTCACCGGACGGATAACTTTCTCGTATGCAGACGAACTCAGATGGACAAGCCAGAGCATCATCGAACAAGAAAACGGAGATTGACAAATACATTCGATCGCCTCTACATCTCCAATCAAATCCCACGCAGCAAAACCATGAATTTGGAGACAAACGATCATCGCGAATGCATATCTGGATGAGAGTGAGAGGAGGAAGTGAGTTGGCGTACCTGAAGTTTTTCGAAACCACCGCGTAGTTTGGATTGGCTTTTACAGTTCCACCGGACGGATAATTCTCTCGTATGCAGACGAACTGCAGATGGACAAGATCAGAGCATCATCGAACAAAAAAACGCAAAGTGACAAATACATTCGATCGCCTCTACATCTACAATCGCATCCCATGCAGCAAAACCATGAATTTGGAGACAAATGATCATCGCGAATGCATATCTGGATGAGCGAGAGAGAGGAGGAAGTGAGTTGGCGTACCTGAAGTTTTTCGAAACCACCGCGAAATCTGGATTGGCTTT
>JAGKPW010003057.1:1200000-1518911 GCA_019926035.1 Melaleuca alternifolia
AACACCAAAAAAAGGACAGTGCGGGTTGCCAAGTGAACAATGTGACAGTACAAGAAGAGATTGTCATGACAGAGATAAGACATTATCAGCACTGGCAGGCTTATCTTAAAGAATGAATCGATTTGGTTGAACAGATGGTTCAATGTCAAGGAGTATACAGCATATCAATATTTATCACAACTATAAACATTGGATCAAATTTATCCAGACTTTAATCATCTGTGCACGAGAAAGTCCAAAGCAAGCTTAGGCTGACTGTTTGTTAGCAAGTTAGGTAATATCTAAACCAATGGCAACTCCTAAAAGGCAAGCACGGGAACTAATCGACTGAACTATCCATTGAACTATTGCACTAAATTAATCCACCGAGAGTCTCACACAGCACAGCAGTGACTCCACCATGTACTTTTCAAGGAAGTGTTGACGAAAAAAGAATTGTCCATGGGGAAAAAACACACTTCGAATTATAGGGAGCTGATAAAAGTGCTTCATCAGTCTAACATACCCCACGATATATCATCAACTTGTGAGGAATGGGAAGAAAACACCCTGAACTAGACACTTAACATCTGGTGAAATGGAGCAGAATGACGAATGGTTTTTCTGATTTTTAAAGATAACCATTCACGCAATCTAAGAGCCCTATTGACCAGCATAGTTCTACATGTTAAATTCTACTAGTCATCAAAGCAGACTTGAAAGCATCCTATTTACATAGAAGAAAAAGGATAAAATAAATGCAGCTAGCAAGTGAACAACAATACAAAAAATTCAGGTTACCTTGTTATACAATATCACTCCAGATGAAAGAATAATGTATATTAGTAGGTACAGATATGTCATCAAGAGTGGTTTGCTGATCATTTTGCCTTGCACACCCTTTATCTCTCAGGGAGGAAAAACACTAATGTACTAGCATCTCCCACAAGCAACAACCGACGCTCAAGCTACACAAGCCCAAAGCTCAGCAGCAGCAGCGTTCTGAAGCTTGATTGAAGCTCATCTCCTCAATATAGGATTACGAGCTGCAAATGAAAGTGGAAACGAAGATGAGCTAAACTCGGAGGCACGGCCACATTAAGAGCAACGACTACTGGCGTGTGCCGAAGGACGATAGCAAATCGCGATTCTGCAGATCAACACATCGCAAAGGACGAGCATCATCGCAGTCCCGTCGAGCCGATTCGATCAAGGAGCGCAGGACAGGGAAAAATCGAGAGAATACCGCACGCTGTCTTCAATTAACCACACAAAGCGAGCTCAAAACAAGCGCCACTAACTCCACGCCGACCTAAAAAAAAAAGAAGAAAGGCGAAAACTGAATCGCAGGGACGAATGCCACGACAAGAATCCCGATCTCGGCTCGAACACGGAGCGAGCCGAACAGCACCGAATCAAAGCAGAGATGATTCTTCACTGGGGCGCGTCAGAAGACGAAATGCGAACGGATCTAAAAAGCTTTCGACCGCGGAAGCGGAGCGAGAGCCGGACGGCGCGGCGAGATGGATTGAGCGAAGACCGTGCGAGAGTGAAGCTTGAATTCGAAGGCGAGGTCAGCAAGAAGAAGAAGAAGAAGAAAGAAGAAGAAGATGATGATGACGATGAAGAACAAGAAACGAATCGTTACTACGCCGGGACGGAGTACCGCGTGTCGAAGTGCGCGCGCGCGTGGGGGAAATAAACACGTGAGTCGCTGAGATTTTGTCCTTTTTTTTTTTTTTTTGCAAATGAGGGCCTCGACTTCTTTTATTTTTTCAATTAAGAGCACGTTTAATAACCATTCTCGTCTTAGAAATAATTTTTTTTTAAGAATGAATTTTTTTGAAAAATGGTTCTCAGATGAGTTTTTGAGAAAAGAAACGTGTTTGGTAATAAAACAAAATTTCTGTTTTTGGAATAGAAAAAGAATAGAAATTCATTTGATAATTGCACAAAATTTCTCCTCTCAATACTATAAAAATAAAAGAAATGCGATGGCTAGTGACCGGCGACCTACGATGGTAGCGACCGGCGGTGGGGGCCGATGACTAGTGGCGGGCGACGACGGTGACTGGTGGCGGAGGTGGCGACCGGCTATCGGCGGCCAGGGCCGATGATCGACAGATGACGGCGACGACTGGTGGCAGGTGGCGACGATGGCCGGTGACCGGTGGTAGCGGCGAACGGCGGCAAGAAATAAAAATAAAAAATAAAAACATTAGATTATTAATTAGTACTGTACATTCTTGTCCCAAAAATTGAGAACCAAAAATTTTTTGGTTCTTGTTTTTTGTCCCAAACCCATTCCCAGTCATTTTTTCATCTCGGGAACAGAATGAGAATAAGAATTTGCCAAACAGGTTTCTTGTCCTAAGCTCGTCCGGGGACGAGAAACTGAGAATGAGAATGGTTATCAAACGCGCCCTAAGCACCTCGACTTCTCTCGAGTTAGCTCGACCCGAGGCATCCGTTGAATAGACTGCCATGTCGTGCAACTTTGCTGCCGCGGCTTGCTCGGCAGTGGCTAAGTGTGATTGCCCGATGATGCAATTGGCTTAATTAGTAGAGATCATGATGCTAGTCGCGTTAGTATATCATTATAAGTCGAATTTGAAAAGTCAAAGGCACTTAACTAAACTCAAATTTTATAAGACGGTTAAAAATTTCAAGTACTTACTTATCATCATCCTACGCAAATACGAGAAGTGTATATAGTATTAAAAAACACGAAAGATACATAAGAATATTGGATTCAATCCCACGTCACTTGAGTGAGTACAAATAATAATGCAGTACAAATAATAAATGCATGTATGATTGGTTTTGTAGAAAGCGAGGCAATCTAGCTTTTGGCAAGCCTTGTTCCTGTATATACATTGCCTCCTTGGGGTGATTGCCATAGGGATTGCTGCTCCTATCTAATTCACCACGTCGAGGCATAAAAACTCTCAATTGATGGTTGCATCAAGGTTGAACCGGGCATGTGCTCGAATTGCAATTGTCATGAGCATGCTCTATCCAGCGTTCTTAACTCGTGTGGCCTTAAGAATAACTTTTCAAGTTTGCATTCCCTTGTGATTGGAGAGTGTGGCTAAGAGAAAGAGAGATGATCTAAAGAGAATTCGAATTTTTATTCATCAAGCCAAAGATACAAATGAAGGGTAGACGTTTCGTTATACATAAGTTCGGCCACTAACTATAGTCATCTGTTCCACCTATTCCTTGGCCAAGGTCATTCGTCCAGCCTACTCGCCCTAGCCGCCCGTTATTCGCCCATCACGCTCGGGCATTGGATCGTTGAGGACTGGTTTCTTTAATATCGGCCCATTTCTTGATGCGTTTTCACGGTTTTGTGTAGGCACGCCCGAGCAAGGCTAGCCTATTCTTGCCAATCCCAAGCAAATTTGAATGTGGAGGGGTTAATCCCACGACAAATCGAGCTTAGAGTGAGGGGTTGTTGCCCAGTCACGATTTCGAACGGGATCCGACTCATGGACTCGCTCCACTGCAAATTATAGGAGTATTGGACAGCATCGATCAACCTAACCCGGTTCGCTTGAGTCATGCTCACGTAGTGCCGAATGTATCTTTTAAGGAGCGCATTCACCTGCTCTACCTGCCCATCGATTTGCGGATGTAGGCTCGTAGAGCAATTAAGGCTCGTTTTTATTTAAAGAGCTCCGTCCAGAATCGCTCATGTGAATCAGAAATCGCGATTGCCAACGATCTTATGGAGTACTCTCCGGTACTTAAAAACATGCTTCATACAGCTTGACTGCTTTTCCAGTCGGGCAATCCTTTGTTGGCTATTGAAAGTCGCGTACTTAGAGAATCGATCGACTATAACTAGAGGGTCTTGACATCCTTTGAATTTTGATAGGTTCACGATGAACTATATGGAGATGCTTTCCCGTAGACGTTTGAGGACGGGGAGCGGCTCTAGGAGCCTTGTTGGTGATTTCGACTCCAGCTTGTCGTGTTGGCACACAACGCATCTCCACACATACGCCTCCACATCATTGCGCATGTGAGGCATAAGTACCAGTTCTCGACTAGTGCTATTGTGCCGTGTACACAGAGGTGGCCAGCCCACTAGAAATCATGACACTAGTATAGGATTTGCCTTCGCAGCTTGTCGTGAAGTGACGCATACGCTTATCGGCCCTTGGTATAGAGCAGTTCGTTCCTGTAACTGGATTCAGTTCGGGGCTAAGGAAGGGCCGCTGATGTTGGCTGCTTCCGCTAGAGCGGCTACGGAGTTTCCTCACCGCTTTGTATTCTACCAAGGACTTGGCCACTGACATTGCCGTGGCGAGGTCTTTTGCGTTACATCTCCTTAGCTCTTGTTTCACCCATAGTTTGAGTTCACCAATAAACAGATAATAAGGTTTCATATCATTCATAATGAGAACTTGTAGGAGCAATTCCGAGAACACCCTCATGCACTCTTGAACTCTCCCCTTTTATTCTAGGTGGCGGAGCTCATGCCGGGCCTCTCTTCGACATATGCCGGGGAGAATTATCGCCCAAATTCCTTGATGGATATTATTCACATAATGATCGGTGCACCGCTCTGATCACTGAACCTATGCCTCCATTAGAGTATGGCATCATCAGTCAAGTACATGGCTCAGTGCCCATCCGCAGCATGCCATCGGTAATCCCCGTGACCTGAAAGTAATGCTCTGTATACCACAAAAAGTTGTTCGCGTCCTTAGCCACTGGTGAGTTAGGGAATTTTTTTGGCTTCAAGGTGTCTACTCGAGGAGGTGGCTCCACGGGCATTGGGCCAGGCGCGGCCTTCATTCCGGCTACCTTCGTCTTGAGCTCGGCCATTTCTGCTCACATGGCCTCCACGAAGGCTTCCGGGGTCTCATTTCATTGTTTCGGCTCTTCGGATGACGCTGTCAATGCCCCTTGCGTGCCTAGCATTTCCCCTAGAAGCACTCTCATGCCGGTCTTGAGTTCGAGCACCTTTGCTTGTAACTCTTCCCTTTCAGACATGTCTTTATTGATGCTTGTGGACAGCTCATCGACCAACGCCTTGAAAGTCCGCCATGGCGAATTTCATCTTTGCCATACCACCCACCATGCCCCTTGAACTGGAAGCAGCACGGCTTCCTTGGCCTTGGGAGGCTTTCCATTGTCCTTCCCCAATCTTTAGCGACTTGCTCGCTGCATACTATCTCGGACTGAAGATGCATCACGCCTTGGATCAAACTTAAATTTGATACCACTTGTCACATGTATGCTTTATCTAGCATTCTCAATCCCGTGACTTTATAAATTACTTTCCAAATCAACCTTCCCTTATAATTGAAAAGTGTGATCGAGAGAAAGAGATAAGAGTACAAAGAGAATTCAAGTCACTGTTCATCAAGCTAACGATATAGATGAAAAGGAGGGATTTCCTTATATACAAATTCAATTACTACCACTACAATTGTTCCACCTATTCCAAGGCTAAGGTCATCTGTCCAGCCTACTCGCCCCAGTTGGCCGTTATTCGGCCATCCCGCCCGGGCAGTGGACCGTTGGGGACCGGCGGTGTAGGGGTCGTATCCCTGGTCTCCGAGATCATGACCCTAATTGCCCTAGGATCTTGTCTCGAGCATGTCCTGAGCGAACGGGACGCTCGGTCCGTGTCATAAGCCTATTTCCCCACAAATCTCTTGCGATTGAATCGACCTGAGGAAGGACTCTTCAAGGTTTCAACCGCGACATCACAAGGCAAGGAACAAAAGATGATGTGAGGATATCCATGTTCCCACGGTCTCGCCCAATAAGCTCAGCAGATAGCCCGCGGGCTTTCACTGTTGCAGCTGCCGACCTGCCATTTGAGACCCTGCCTCAATTACCAAATCCCTCCCGAAAAGAACACTCTTACCCGTGCAAGAATCGACCTGATTTTGGCTTTAACATTTCATATAGAACTGGATTTTTAAACCTCCTGTGAGAAGCCTGTGTCAGTGTAAGTCAGTACGTGAGAGTATGGGCCGAACTTGCTTCGCTAAGAGTGCTGTGTCCTAAGGAATAATCCCGGATACCCGTTCATAAGAGATCGCTCTACTTCTTCGGACGAATACCATTCTTATTCTCCCTGATATTCCATTGTAACCAGTTCCTTGTCGCACGTAAAAGTATCGCGCTATGATTTAGCATATGGAGGCATCGAACGAAGAACTGATTTCATTAGAGTAAGGTGCCCTGGGGAAGAGAGGAGCAAAGCTGCCGGCCTTGTAATGCACTCGACGACATTACCCTTTATAATATCAGTAAATCCGGTTTTCCCTACCAGAAAGAGAGAGGAAGGTAGAGACCCTGGATAGATAGATTTTTGCACACGCTTCATATTTGTGATTTCTGCGAACATCTGTGCAGATCTCCACGAAGTATTGGGGCCGCACATCAGTTTGGGTTTATGAAAGTTTGATCTCCTGACTTGATGCCAAACGATATTTTTGTAAGACAAGCCAGTGATGCACGACTCTCCAAAGATGGCCTAAACAATAACGCAGAATCATCCGCAAAGAAAAGGTGTGAAACTTTCATTGATGAAAGACTGATGGATAGACCTCCGATTTGCGACTCGACACACGAGATAAACTGGTAAGGAGAGAGAGGGTCCCCATGCCGCAACCCTCTGTGGTGAAAAATGAGGGGAAGGGCAACGTTCCTCCTCTTCTGTTCTTTCCCGGTGATTGTAGGGATGGGACTAACGAGACTATTTATACACACTCAACCATAAACAGAGTCCAGAATTGATGTATTATGACAAGTGGCCTCGAGCCTTTCGCCGGCTTCGTCTGCATCTCAGGCTCTCTCAGTGTCCATCATATAAGTCATAGCTGGGCCTTTCGGCTCACTATCTACTTGCAGAAGTGAATCTGGAAGTCTAGTCTTTCAAGTAAGTTGATGGCTCTTCCTTAGACACTAGTGGGGAAGAAGATCCATTTCTTTCTTTACTATTTGAGGTGTGAACAAGAAGATTAGTACCTTGGCGTCTCGAGATCAGCACCTTCATCACAAAAGCCCCCCTGATGCAGTCACGAGCCTTCCTCAGATGAACTTTCTCCGAAGCTGCCACAGAATTACGACCGTGGTCATAAGTTACTGAATTGCTTTCGTCAAAGTCATTTTTTTTTCTATTTTCAAAACGATTTCAAGGAAATTCACACCCTCCTTTTTAACTTCATCCAGTCGATAATCCTTCAAAACCTCGAAGAACTGGACGAAACTGCTCTCACCTTTCTCAGTTCCTTCGTTCGTGGAACCATTTTAGCTGCTTGGAAGCAACTGGTCCATGACATATTAAAAGAAGCATTTCAAGGCTCTGGCGAAATTGGAGTCATACCACCATGGACTTGCCGGGACTTTTCTTCTTACTGTAAACATTCTCGGCCTTGCCCCCTCTCCACTCCTTTGGCGGCGAAGAAAAAAGATCGGCCAGTCCCTCCTCGCGTCTTCAAAGCTCGTCCTGTTTCCTCGGTCATGCAAGCAAAAGTGCCTTGGGTTTGATGTGGAAGCGAGATTGGAAGGTGGATCATATGCTTAGATCGAGGTTCGTTGTGCCAGCAATTTGAAGTCACTACCACTTGCTATCGTGGTTAAAATCGATTTTTTTGTTTTTTCTATCCGTGCATTGTGGACTTTAGCAAGCTGGGTTTCATTCAATTGCAAGAAACCATGTGACTGTTGCTTATTCAGCAGGACTTCCGGAGTTGTGTTTAGTGTCGGGGGAAAAAAGACAAAGCAAAAGTATATTTGCCTGGAGCATAGGAAGGTAACAACTTCTCGTGGTTCTTTGAGGACAGACCCATATCCCAAAATGTCTCTGTTTCAATCCAGGATCAAGCAGGAACAACTTAATGATGCCCAGACTCCATTGTCCATTTTCTCATTTTCCTCCTCTCCGTTGCCGCTTAGCGGTGGTGGGTACCAACAGCAATCAGCACCATCTTCTTCGAGCAATAAAATTAGCCCGGCAATTTCGTTCTTTATAGTCATCCTTGCTCTTGTCCTTTTCATATCCGGTTTTCTCCACTTGCTGATCAGATTTCTCACTAAGAATAGATACCCTTCACGAATCCCAGAACCCAATGGAGACCCTCAGATCTCTGGGGCTAATGCTTTTCAAAGGCAATTGCAGCAACTGTTCCATCTCCATGACTCCGGCCTTGATCAAGCCTTCATAAATGCTCTTCCAGTTTTCCGCTATAAGGAGATCATGGGTAATAAAGAGCCATTCGACTGTGCTGTTTGTCTCTGTGAATTCTCTGAACAAGACGATTTGAGATTGCTTCCGATATGTAGTCATGCTTTCCACATCGATTGTATAGATACATGGTTACTCTCCAATTCTAGTTGTCCTCTCTGCAGAGGGTCGCTCTACGGGCATGAGATTGCAATGGAAAACCCTGCTTTTCATTTCGACGAGCCAAGGGAAGAAGATGGGTTGCCTGCTGTTGGAGCGAGTGGGATCTCGCCTGCTATGAAGCCAGAAGAAAGTAGCATCCTTTCTTCAAAAAGGGTATTTTCGGTCAGACTGGGCAAGCTGAGAAACTGTAATAACGATAGAGCAGGACGAAAGGAGGGAGAGGCTAGTACTAGTGGCAGTAATTTGGATGCGAGGAGGTGTTATTCGATGGGTTCGCACCAGTACGAAGTTTGTGATACGGAGTTGCTAGTAGCCTCGTCCCCAAAATGTGGCGACGGCCTGGGAATCACAAAAAGGAGTGGTGGACGAGAAGGGAACTCCAATTCTGTTGGCGACAATGGCGAGGAGAAGAGGATTAGCATCGGGAATAAAGGCGAAAGCTTTTCTGTTTCCAAGATCTGGCTTTGGTCTAAGAAGACTAGAATCCCCAGTCCAGAACTCACGTAGGCAGGGTCCCTCTTGATTCGGGTTCGCAATGGATCAATAGATATGGGCAAGGTACTTGCTGCTGTGTATCATATTCATCATACTAGTCGTATGATCGACTCATGTGTGCAGACTCCTTTTCAGTCAGTCTTCTTTTTAAGCTCTGCGAGCAGAAGTCTGTGAATGCTGCTGCTTCTCTGTAGATAGGCTTATACGTAAGAGATTTGACTTTACTCTGCTTTTAGTGAACTCTAATGCGTACAGGATCAAAGCATAACCCTTTTTGCTTAAGAATATTGGGTTTTCTTGCTTCTGAGCATGAAGTCCTTGCCTGTGGTGCCTATGCTCATCGCTCTGAGATAATCAAACACACAACATTTTCAAATGGTCTCAAGTCTCAACCATGTCAAGTAACTTGAAAGAACATTCCTTCTTGCCGAATAACATTTTTTATTAGCCCGCACATGTTCATGCGCGGCCTAAAGAACAACGGAAGTTGAAATTCCAAGGCAAATTGAAAGAACAGGAGATGGAAGTCAAATCGAACGTTACTTTTAGGATTCCTAAAGCACTTGCTTTAGATAAAAGGGGTCGAATTCTTTTGATCCTGATCTTAAAGAGCGCATGTCGAAGCCCGAATGATGAGGTTGGGATCCTAGAAAAGTGCTGCTGGGTGGCTCTCACTTTCATATGATGCTTCATCATTCCCCTATCCCCCATTGCATGACTGAAAATTGCTTGCGGGGTTGACCCGGAGTCCTTTGCTCTTCCCACTAAAGAAAGGACATAAAGATGGCAGCATCAGTAGCTTCTCTTTCTATGGCAGGATCAGTAGCTTCTCTTTCTATCTTTCTATCTTTCTATCTTTCTTTCTTTCTTCCATTATTTCTTAAAAGTATACACACCTAAAGTGCACATAGACAAACTTGAGAAGCAAGTCTATCATGGCCGCGCAATCCTCCATTTCGAAATTTGGTTGCTTGCGCTTGTATCTCACAATCGATTTACAAACTAATATGACAAACCATGATTGGGTCATAATTCAATTAATAAATTCATGTTATACTGTCTCGGTATACCTAGCAGCTGGCATTCTTCACGAGATGAATATATCTTCTTTTCTTGGCGTAGAACGTTGAATAGGCCGGTTACAACTACAGCAATTTTCCTCCAGGATTTTACTGATATGCACCATATGCAAAATCAATTGAAGATAAATAGGATGCTATCTTCACCAGAGATGAGGTGGAGGAAATCAACTTATACAGATTGATTTATGAACTTTCGTTTTTTTTTTATAACCGAGATATTCGGGCCAGCTTGCGCGCACCTCGACTATTTCTCGGGGGAGACTAGCACAGCAACCCACCGCCATGGCCCCCCACTTAAATCACAGGCGCTTCCCTGGGGAATCGACCCCAAGACCTCAACAAAGTCCGAGTTCGCCCTAACTAGTTGGGCTACCCATGGGTGGGTATGAACTTTCGTTTTTTGTCACAACAATTCTCAACAAACTTCAAGGTCAGGCGGCTTTCCTCCCTCCTGTGAGTGGAGTAGGATGTACCTGGATACATCGGAGATGCATCATTAGCTTCTTGAATTTTAAGTGCTTTGTGCTTAAAAGGGCCTAATTTCCATATGAAAAAGAACGGCAAAGTTTGGGTCGGCACTTAAATTACGGCTTGAACTTTCAAGTGCCTCATGAAAATGCATTGATATGTTTTTTTTATTGATAACCAAAATTGACCTCAGTCGAGTTTTCATTCATCGTGACCATTGATATGTCAGTCAATATGTTGTGTGAATCACTGCGCATGCCAACAGGGAACAACGGCCATGAAACAATGCCAATTCAAACCGAAAACCAAAGAGATATTGATATCTCAGGTATGATCATATTGTTTTGCTTGTTGACTGAGGTTGCAGCTCCACATTTATTGACCATCATCCACTAAATTCTAATATTGAAGCATTTCCTTCCTCAGCAGATCCTAAATTTGGCAGATCGCAAGGAATATGCATGAATGGAAAACCCAAGCTTTGGCCCCAATATGAGGAGACAGCGTTTTCTTTCAGAGCATGATTGGTCATTTGCTTGAAACGACATCCTTTTGGCGGTCCTTATTACAATTTCAGCGCGAGCCATGAAGCACAGTGCACGTTGACTGGCATGTCACCTGTCTAACAGACGCGATGGACAAAAGTTTATACATTTTTATGAGACATTTAAAGTCGGTGCTTATGTTTCTGCATTTGCACTTGCCTATGCAAATAGTAGCCCGTCCTCATATGATTAATACTTGAAAGTGACGACTTGTTTTCTTATGTTTGCGTTAACTTTCTCACTGGAGATGCAATTGTCCATTCGACCTTTGTTCTCAACATCTCTAGACGGCGCATGACCGCAAATCTGATAAGCCATCTCCAATGCAAACGTGAACAGCAGAGAGACCGTCTCTGTTTGCTACAAAGCCATGCTGAAATTGGAATCTCAAAGAATCGCTTCATTTAAATATGATGAACAAAAGCAGCTAGATCTGTTTAGGACAACAAAAAGAATACACTACAATTGCCACTTCTTTTGGAACAAAAAAGGGTACAAAATAGAGCTTCATAGGCAGAACAGCACCTCAAATCCCCCAAATGACACAAAATGATCCTCTCTGCACCTCAAAGGCAAAATTCAGTTCCCATATATTTGTACAGATAGTCTGTAACAATCTACAAAACCAGCTATTGGGGGAAGAAAATTGTAACTAATATAAAAAACAGAGAAGAGGAAAAGGCCAGAGACCATCGGCATGAGTAAAAGCTCGAAACAATCGGATCTGAACCAATACAGGCAAGGATGGATGCACCTGAATCGAAGAACTGAGCCTTAGGTTACATCAGGTCTGCAATCACATGACTTGGGGCTTCTTGTCTGAGTAAATGATAGCTTACACAAAACCAGAATCAACCTCTCCAGACAAATAGGTCATCCTCACAATTTGCTTGGGAAGTTGTTGATTTGGCCTTCCTCCAAAACATCTTTGTCATTGATCTTATAAGCCATCCTTATGCGCATGACAAGGGATTTCTGCAAATCGTAACAGTTTCGTGACCTTAATAAAGCTAACATAAAATAAACAAATTCGAACTAAGACACATATTATTCATGATAGGGTCTCAGAAACTCATACAGCAAACTGAATCGGCGAGTCCAAAACTAGAGATACAAATGAGACAAGACAGATCCACCAAGACAAAACTTGAGGCTAAGCATGCCTCTATGCTTTTAATGCCATCACAACGCAGAAACATTGTTGCATCGACTATTCTCAATTATCAACTTTCACAATAATGAGTGAGTTGCAAACACAAAAAGGCCTACCAAACTAATTGCTAGCTAAAAAATGGAGACATAGGGATTACAATTAAACCTCATGTAACAAAGTGCAATGATTAATTCCTCAACCCCTCCATGCCCCACATGCAATGAAATTCTTTTGTCTTCCACAGCTAGAAAGTAACTCATTCTCCTTTCTTATAAATTTGCAAAACACGTTTTGATAACATTGCTTTTGGGATACACAACCCACCCAACAAGCCTCGTATCCCTAAGCAAGCCCATTGGTCACCAAAATGAATATTCGGTTAGTTGCACAAACACCACTTGCAGTGCAACTAACACCACTTGCAGTTTAGGGCTTCAATCCCTTCATAAAATGCTTTAATTTGGTGTTATTAGTCAAAGGACTTTGTATATTTGTGAATATAGTCCATTCCTCCAATTGCCATTAGAGCTTCACAAAAGTTAGGCAAGGTAACATCATCTGACACTACCAGGTAAGATAGTTCTGTTGACAAAGTACACACTTATATCCCCAAATTGAAATATTGCCCTCACTAGATAAGATCTCCTACAGACGGAATTGCTACCACTTTATCAAATAAGTCATCATCTCCATAACCTTGAAGGCTAGCACTTTATTAACCTTGCTTTTCATCTTGCCTCCAACAACTGCTCCTCCATGCCCTTGAGATGTCCTCCATTTATCCAACTTGGCTAAACCATCATCTAAATGCAGTTCCCCATATTGAATCCTTCAGTATAGAAAGCCTAACCAGCATATCTAAAGGAGATTTCCATCCAAATAGCACATGTGCCGATCAATGCAGAGAATGTGAAACAGAGATGAATATTGGAAGATGCGCATCAACACCCAATAAGTATGACAAATGCCATTTCCTACAATCCTATTGAGAATGTTGTGGATTGACAGTGCTACACAGCAATAGCAAACATCCACTTTATTATGTCTCGAATCCTAAACCTTCAGATCCACCTTTATTTTCCAAATGAACCCCTATGTGTACACTACTTGTAAACCAACATTCAAGAGCTCTTGTACATAAATAACATGGAAAAGGCTCGAAGCAACAATGCAGCTAAGCATACTTGTAGACGATTCATTTCAAATGATAACAAGACTATTGGCAAACCATGATAAAGGGCAGTAAATCAAAGATGATGAAGAAAGACAAGGTTCTTCTCAGACTAAACAAAACATAATTGACTCTGGCAGTTGCTGCATGAATGGAATAAAATTGGCCGCAGAAGGGAGGGGATCATAAGGGGCTTCGTATTTATAATAACAGAGTTAAAGAGGAACATATTGCTTTATCAGCTACTTACTCAGAACAACCATACCCTTTCTTCTGAACCAATCACTGATTTTCACAGCATATCAGCCAAAGTCATTTGGATAATCAATGGACCAAAATGAGATATCACCAAAACTAAGAGATGACAACTAAGATACAAATTAAGAACAAGAGATTCGCGTTTTAACTTAAGCATGTTGAACATACGGACAAAGGAATCCAAATCAAAACAGACTCCAGTCATTCCATTCAGTGCAACATAAAACAGAAAATAATGGTTTTTACCCTGAACATAGAGAAAACAGACAGAGACAAGGCGACAATTTGGTTACCTTTCCATGTTGGCTATTAGTAACTCTCAGAGTTTGTGTGACAGTGCCACTACCACTTGCAGGGAGAGTATTGCCACTAGCTGGATCTAAATGTAGCTGAAGAAACTGTTCATTAAAAACAAGAAATTAGAACAGCTTATAATGAATGACTCCCAAAAGGAAATCCAGGCATAGGAGAAACGGACATCCCAATGTAACTACTTGAATTATTTCTAAGAGTGCATGTATATTATCAACAACAAATTATTGTTGACTTATTGAATAACATATGTACTCAGAACTTGCACATGATTCTGCAATGACATATTATATATGATTGGACCAGATTGCTCTGTCCCTGCTAACAATAAAGCTGAGGATGTTGACACATGGAAATCAAAAACCATTACACTTGTTAACAATAGTGGGGGATTACCTTTGGAACTGCTGCCTGAAAAACAAAATCTGCATAAACATTGGATGACAGATTCGTAAAAGTTGCCTTAATCACTGTAATTTGCGGGTTTCCCGGCGATTTTGAAAAGTCAAACATAATTCTCAAGGAACTGCTTTCAAATGCAACAATGGATGGATAAGCTGGACCGTTGTTTTCTGTTCATCAGAAAAGTGATAGTGATAATCTGAATAAAAATGCCAAGATATGCCCCAATACTGATAAAATATTACCAGGTGCTGGTGGACTGGTTCCAAGGCCATCCAGCAAGTCTATAATAGGAGAAGCTGCTTGAGGGGAGGCTGCACGTGCAGACACTGGTGAAGGTGTTGACAAGCCATCCAGACTGGCAACTGGCATCTTCTGGTTTTGGCTGGGAGAAAAAATGTCAGGTGTAGATGAGCTGCTTTGCGTGGGAGGTGTTCCAATAGACAAAATATCCATCAGAACATCCGTGCCATTCTTTGCCGCCTGACTCGTACCTAATGCATAAAAACAAGTCAACATCATATGTGCATAACCCTAAAGACTCATCCATACCCAAATTCACGTTAGCAAGGGTTATAGGACAATTGGTGGAACAAAAGTAATTCAGAATCTCAGATAAGCTTGTCATATCATCCTAAAGCAGTATCCCCAACTGCTAGTGATAGCCAGGTGGCGGTAGATGCATACAAAAAAATGTGGTAGCACCAGAATTCAAAGCCAGAACCTGTGTGAAATTCTTCGTGAGAATAACTTGAATTTTCAATAAAACTTAAAGACAGAAATAAGTTTTCAGTGCTTTCACTTTTGCAAGAAAGCTCAAAGACTGACGGAAAATCAAAGGCAACTGGTTATGAGACATTATTTACCCGCAAGATCATTTCCAAAAAGTTAAGCGGTAGCTATGGCTTGTAGCCGACAAATAAAATGTTCTGTACACAGGTATTATCCCTACAGTAGAGCTAAAAAAAGCTGTAGTGCATCCAACATTATTTTCAGTAGACTGAATGCGATCCTCACCTTTTGCTCATGGCGAGAGAGAGAGAGAGAGAGAGAGAGAGAGAGAGAGAGAGAGAGTGGCAGGCTGCGCTGGCGGCAGGTGACCATGGAGTGGTGAGCAGAAAGAGATTAGACCTTGAGGGTTTTGAGGGGCCTTCATTTGGGAATTATTGTGTATTTGGAAGGGTTGTTTCATCCTTTTGGTAAGTATTGGAGTCATAAATTAGGGGATGCAAGGGGGAATGAGGCAAAAGAAGAGGTGGATACTCATATTTTTCAATTTTATCCAATATACACAGAACAATATATCTCAAATGTACATAACAAACATTATCTCTCAATTAAAAGTCTAGCCTTCATGATCATGCTGCATACTCCAAAGCTCAATGCAGAGAAGGAATATATTGCAACAAGAAGCTAAATGAAAAGCACAACCTAAATGGATTGTTGCTTACGAAGCTCATAAAATGATGTTTTCTGAACTAACCTGAATGAGCTGAAGCTAGTGACAAATCACCAAGAATATCATGAAGGAAATCACCACCGGAAGAGCTTGGAGCAGGGATATCATCTGAAGTAAGATCAAGCAAATCCACCAGCGGAGCTGCAGCTGGTTTGGCAACTCCATTTGGAACTTTAAGAGAAGCTCCAGTGGAGGGTGAAACAGTTGTTGGAACAGAGCCAGCCCTTCTTCCACTAAAAGTGGCCTCATCCAGAACTGGCATTCTTTCAACCAGAGCAGACCTGCACAAGCCATCCATTAACAAATGATTATGAGAGAATGCACTAGCATATTGCTCTGCGCTAAATGAACAGCTTTTTCTTCAAAAGAGTGACAGATAATGGAAAGATAGTTTAAACTTTAAGGGAGTTGGCAAAATAAAACAACGAAAATACAAAGCTTGATTTGGTACCTAATGTTTCGATGTTTATCGAGTACAGAGTTGAACTCGATTGATCTTTGCTGCAATTCAAGGACAAGGCTCCCCTTTTGCTGAACAATTATATCCCTGATCCTCCTACAGGGAATGGGAAAAATGCAAAAAAAAGAAATGGATGGAAAAGGTGTATAATATAACAAACCAAATAAAAGTTTCGACTTAGTGATGACTGTATCTTGCTGAGGTCAATTATAGTCCATGAATTGTAAATAGGTAAGCTATGCAAGGAGAAAACTGTATGTGACAAGAAAGAGAGAAGTCTGATCTCGATAAATGGCAAGAAAAGACTTCAGCTGTATAATAGTCAGAACCTTCCCCAAGACAAAAGAGTTCCTCAATGGATAAACAGGGGAACAGATGAGAGGACAAAGTAGATGGCACAGAAAGGGAAAAACTGGATCAGGAGATGACAAGGAATCAACATACTCTGAACAAGAAGGAAATCGAGAAGACAACTTTAGCAAAGCAATTAAGGCCATTGCTTTAGTTGTGAGATCTGAGGTATGTCGTTTAATTGCTATTTCTGCAACATCCACAGCATCAGACTCTGTCACCTGCTCAGCAAAATGCAAATGGGTTTCTTTCATGAAAATTACACATGCATTCCAGTAGTCAAACCCAAGCATCCGGTGCTAAGAAAAATTCCAATAAACCCAATGTTGCAGACATCGGATTTGATTTAAGTGAGTTAATAAAAAATTTGATAACTAAAAATAGACTTTTCTAACCCCATGTTTGTCTAATAAAAATGACAAGGAGCATCTTTGCCACCATGAGGGTATAGCAAATAATTTCACCCACTTGTCAAATCAACTTAAAACATGATCATATTTATGACGTGTCCAACAGAATTTTAGCTAATTACAGTAGCTTAAGGAAAAAGCTCGCAGCAAAACTATCTAGTGAACTATTCAAGGAAAGACCAGAAAACAAATAAGCAACTGCTAAATGACCAAGAAAACAAGAAATGAACTTTTTGATAAGAACTAGAGATGTCTTGTTGGCTATGTCACCCACATCTATCATGAAATTTGAGCTTTCAACAACGCTGGATATTTAGGAGAAAGGTCTCAGCAAATAAATGTCATCAGTAAATAAGTTTTGAGGAGTGGAATCCTTCTTAGTCTATCTTCCTTTGCCCTCACCTTATCTTCAGGATGAAGCAAAAAGTACCCACAATTGTACATACACGCAGGATAGAAAACTCACAGTTATTGGATCCTCTACATCAAGCATTCCGACATTTTTTACCAACATATCACCATATTCTCCGATGCACCAGACTGCAACCTGAACTAGAGATTCCTGATAATAGTAACAATCAGTAACAAACCATTTTTCATGACCACACCAAACATCAGAAAACTGTTATGGAAAATCCATCAGATAAAATTAACAGTTACATACCTGCTCTGATGATGCCTGGAATGCTCTATATAATGCCCTAACTGTATATCCATGGAGATCAGGTGCATTACTTATCACCACAATAAGGGCATGGCATACTTCATCTTTTACAAAGTTTCCAGCCTGGAAAATTAGCATATCAAAAAGAGTTGTTAAATAGTAGATTAATGGATACATCGAAATTTTACTAATAATAACCACAAGACTCTTTGTGATTGTTAAAAAGTGTTAAGTGCATCATGCATCATTAAAAGGACTGTAAAGGGGAAGGAAAGAAATATTTTGTGTTGAGATGATTAAATCAATCAGATATAAGAATCAGATGTGCTTTGCTGGATGTTTGGTGCTGCAAAATTTCAATGTCTTGACACAGCATTAAAATTCTTTCTGCTTTCTTTTTTCAAATCATAAGTTCCGCTTTCTTTGCTTTAGAGGAAGTTCCTAGTGACCAACTACATAGGTTCACAGTTAATGAGAGAATATGAGAAGATAATTGGTGAAGACCAGAAGCAAATTAGAGAGAGAACAAAACTGGCATCACCATGTTCAAGGAAAAATGACCTAAAATTACACATCTACTGGTGATTCATCGACAAAAACAGTTCAACGAGTGGGTTATTAAGACCAGACAATTACCAATGTCATTACAGTACATAGAGACATAAGAGTGAGCATAATCATGCAGCAGAGATGCTCAGCAGACGCCATCAGAAGCAAAAGAGGGAAAACAAATCCAAATTGCTTCTACAGACAAGCTTTGTGAAATTCTTTTAAACCTACCTCGGACAGAACCTTCAACATTTGATCAATGTACCAGATTTTTTCAGGAGAGAACCTAAAGCACCGAGTACAAAAACAAAGTAGGTAGGGTCAATATACATTAGCGCGTGCGAGAGAGAGAGAGAGAGAGAGAGAGAGAGAGAGAGAGAGAGAGATTAAAGTGAACAGATGTAGTATCTCCTTTTCTTTCTGGAAATGCAAGACAAAAAGAGAGAAAATATTACCCTCCCTTTTCCTTCATTTGTAGTTGGCTTGAGTGTTATTTTTGCACAGGTATGGCAGTGGAAGAATTACCTTTAAGTTAATAAAAATGAAAAGAAATATGGATTGGATGATCTCAGTTAGAGATCTTGACACATTAATAATTTCCCTCCCAAGATGAACTAAACTCAACCACTTAAACAAATCCATAGGAATAGTACATCTTGACAACTCCTATGTTGCCCACATAATATTTCTGAAACCAAGGAGAACCACCAGAGAACTTACTTTTCCACAATAGAGCAGATTTTGGCCGTAAGATCTCCTTTGAATTCCTGATCACTTACTTCCAGATAATCAATAAGCTCCTTTGTGAGAGGCTTCACATTACTCTCATTTATTAAAAGATAAACAAGTTCAAGCGCCCTTTTGCGAATCGAAGCATCAGAATCCTGAAAGGCAAAGTCAAGTGACAATATTCATGCTTCTGTATAATCAAGAATAGTGCTCACGAAACGAGATGGAAAAAAGAAAAGCAAAGTCAAATTAGAATTTCAAGTTAAAAATTACACAAACTGTATGTGAGGATCTACCAAGAGTCCTTAGTGTATAACACCAAAAAGGATTTCATAAAAAAGTATCCACAACTAGCACATACAATGCCTTGACAAATGAAAAGAAATTCCAAAAAATAAAATCAAGAAATGAAACAGAATAACGCATTTATTCAGGAAAAATTACTAATTTTGCTACCTTGACACATTCCAAGATTGTTGCTCGATGCCTCTGAACAGCTTGAGCATCCACTGAAATAGCTTTCATCAGCATATTCAACGCAACGTATCTACCAAAAAAATTTACATAGTCAAATGAAAAGAAACAACCAGCTGATCTTAGAAACACATGAAGAGGGAAGAAAAAAAAGGGAGGAGAAAAATTTTATCGACTGGGTGACCAAACAATGTGAAGAGAAGAAGGTCAGCACCTCTACAGATCCAAGATTTGGACTTCAGAGGATTCATACATTCCAGATATCATAGTAGCTTGTCTATGACTGCCTGAGCATTAACAAGATCTCTTTTCCCATGGTAGTGGGATGTGGGTGATCATACATTGTTGCAGATGACGAGGAAAAAATTTACTTAATGCAAGTTTATCAGCAAGTTCAATCAAACATCTATGCAGTATTATTGGTCCTGTCATGTCCAATGACATTTCGCGGTAGAAGTAATATCTAGACATATCATTCTGATAGTGTAATACCTATGAAATCAGCTACAGAAATGCAGATCTCTTGTCTACCCTTAGTTCATGTATATGATGCCACGTAAACCACAAAAATGTTAGAGAAAATCCAAGATCCCTATGTATATTTATCCTCTTTGTCAGACCAAGACTGCACATCTTCCATCTGGTATATGTATTTAAAAAATGCTACTAGAGGCGTCCTCTCAGCTGACACATCAGAAAACTAGATAATAAGCTATTTTCATCATCAGGAAATTATATGTCAACCATTACAATTGCAACATCATAACAAATGATTCCAAAGTTCAAAGTCCCACATTGCATCAACAGTGACCCCACCTGTCCGGTTAAACAGAAATGAAAACTCAGTAATAAGATTGCTTACACAGGGAGACAAGCAAGAATCAACATAGCAGATAGAGCATTACTACATTTGACAGAAAAAATTAGGAGATAACCAATTGTATGTTTTTCTATCAAAATCTTACAAATGCAATATATTGATTGATTATCAAGGGAAAACCTGATATTGTTGTCGCGATTCGACAAAAATCTTCCTAAGATATTTATAGCCAGCACACGTAAGCCACCATTATCTTCAATGCTCATGATAGTCTCCACGCATTCATACAAAATAGCATTGCCAGCATTCTTGTTCGACTCTGTTTTGGTGGCCACCTAAACAAGCATTGAGATAATAAGTCAAAATAAAATGAAGGGCCGTACCCAAAAAGCAAGTCAGCTGCCATGCACATTTCAGTATGCCTAAAATTCATGATGACTGCATAATGCATATTTTCAATGAGCTTCTGCAGCTCAGACTTACTGGTGAAAGTCAAAGTGTTACTGACATAGCATCAGATCAAATAAAAAAGTGCAAGTTCAAAGATAGAGCAAATGTTTGAAAAGTTAGAAGAGAAGAGACAACTTTCCTATTACTGAATCATAGCACCTGTTTTGCTTAATTATTGACAGGACAATTATGTCGTTGAGCTGCAAAACCTAGATTAGATACAAGATGTTGAAAAAAATACCCTACACTTAGACCTTCAAATCATATGACTATAAAGCTACTTTTAAAGCGATGCGTTAACAAAATGAGAATCAGATGCCCGGTTTACCTGAGCTAGTATGTCATTCATACTGTCACTGGCATCAGCATCTCCCTGCCCCAATACTCGCAAAAACTTGAGTAATCTGATGTGGAGGAAAGGGTCTGTAATACCACTAACATCATACTCCGGTGTATATGGACTATTTGCGACATCCTTCAGAGTTTTCACTACAGCCTCTGTGCATTTCTACAATGAAGATGATCAGGTTTTCAGTCACTCCACAGCATAATAAGAAATGGAACTAGCTTAATCATATGATTAATTCAGTTAAGAAGAGCATTCCCAAGAAACTCTACAAAGCCTTACCCAAAGCAGTTTCGACTTATGTTTCCTAATCCCGTTAGCATGGAGAAGAAGTCTTTCAGGTATTTCTCAAGTCAAGTTAATATCATGAGGAGTGAATAAAAAGGCAAGAAAAAAAGGGAGGGAAATCATGATTGTGACCCAGATGAGGACAAAGACATTGCAACCATATGGAGGAAGGAGCCAATTTTCTATCCTCAAATGACATTTTCCATTACTTTATTTGTGAAAGAGAAACCGTTCGGCGCATGGTGCAAAGTCGTAGCTTCAGTCAAGATTGATTTACCTTTCTGAAGTACTCTAGTGCTTCAGAGCTGACTTTACATAGATCTGTACAGAGTTGAACTCCAGTAATCAACACTCCATGATGCTTTTCTTTAAGCAATGCAGCAGCAGGATTTATGAAATTCTCAGCAAGGTCAGGGACCTTCTTGATAATCCTTATAGAGCATAATGCCGCCTGTTAAAGTTGCATCAACTTGAAATTAAATCTGATTACAGCAGGTAAATATGTCAAACACTGGCATACACTTAGGAAATAACAATACAAGGGGAAAATTTTATAATAGCATAGAAAACTGAATTTAATATACACTTTTAACAAGCATTAGCCCCAAAAATGTAAAGCGTGGTCCATGACTATGTGAGAGAAAACATTGTATCAGGAATTCCACTTGACTCTCCAAGGGAACAATCAACATGTCTTTCAACATTGAACCTCGACAGATACAAGTGATAGCTCTATTCGGATGTTCCCATGAAAACAAAAGGCTAAAAAAATTTCTTTTCCATGAAAACCAGAATAACAGCACATTTTCCCACAAAAAGCCCCAGAAGCATGCTTCTGGGATGATTAAAATACGTTGCAAACATTGCCATTAGCCAGAAAACATAGAAGAGGCAATCATGATTAATTTTAAAAAATGAGTTTTGTATTAAAGCTTCTGGCTATTTAAGAATCAGTGATTCAAAGGAAGCTTCATCCATTTTGACTAAATCAGGCTCTATCCACATAAGTAACCTGCAACATAAAGCGATTAAAATGCTAGAAGTGAGAGAATACTAAAACAATGTTATTGAGGCGGAACACCAAAATAAAATTCCCTTTTGATGGAGCTAAGCCAACATTCTTACTGCCATGTGAAGACTAATCTTATTGCTGCCAAAGGAAGCAAAACAGACATGTCCTTTCCGAAAGCTCAGATATCACAATGTTGACATTGCAGAGACAAATAATGTAAAAATTCACCTTTTTCCTAATGTTTGGATCTCGAAATTGCAGTAACCTCTCAACTTCTGGTGCAAGATCTCGTGCCATTTCTGCTGAACAAATATTTCCAAGAGCACAAAGTGCCAGTCCCACTATATACTGGTTAGTGTGATTTAGGTCTCTGCACATGGTTAAGGCAGTTGCAAACAATGGTCCAAATTGTTCTGTACAACTTAATTGCTTAAACAACAAACTGTCTTTAATTTTGAGCGGAGGTAAATAAAGAGAAAACAGCAAAAACATAATGGACAAGGACAGAGATATGCAATTAATGTGCACGAAAAAAATTATACTATATGTATACTTGCAATAGGATACTGTTTTAATGAATTTGTCACCAGCATGAGAACTTCTTGTCTCTCGTCAAGAAGCAACATCAAGCCCAGATAGCCAATCCTCTTCTCGGGAAAGCCAGCAGATGCAATCAACTTAAGGCACTCCATTTGACCAAAGTGTGTTGGGTAACCGAGCATGTGAATGAACATGAGCTTTGCCAGGTTGCGGTGTCTATATTCTTGGTCATTTTCGTTGATTGCAGCCCGTATAGCAGCACATTCTTTTCTTACAACAGCACGCTCTTCTGCAGCAGTTTTGCAGGCACGTATTGCCCGGATCATGTCCCTGCATTGAACCAGCAAGCCAAACTTCTAACTAGTTCCTTCTCATCAAATTTATCAAAAGAGAGAATATGACTTGCAATCAACGACAAGCTATACTAAAGCAACACATTCAACTTCAGTTGTTGAAGAATAAAATAAACGCTAGGCCACTTTGGACAGAAAGCTCCCAAAATTCAAGAATCCGCATATGAACATGTTTTAGCTGCCAAAAAAAAAGAAGAAGAAGAAAAAACAAACATAAGTTGCCTTCATTTGCATCCGGCAGCTACAAAGCCATACTTCAAACATCAAGGCACTTCCATGCCAACTTATGCCCAGCATATTAAAAGTTTCAGGACTTAGCCAGATAAACGTCCTAAATATTAACCTATAAGATTTCAACTCCTTCAAGCTCTACCCTACTACACATTCAATCTTGATGTTTGAATTTGCATTTGTGATGCTTTTTCCCACATCTCCTCGTAGTACAACGTGATAAGAGTTCCCCAATGTTTTAAGATTCGAATTTTCTACATATTTTAATGAACATTCAGCTCATCAAGAGTATGGCTTTGAAGTCACTACTTAAGTTTTGCAGGTTAGCAACATAAACTGAGTCACATCAATGAAATGTCCCAGACAGATGCAGCCAGGATCATAATGGAAGAAACCAGCTTTTAGATCAGAATACTCAGCTTACGCTAGCATAAAGAAAAGGCTGTGAACTGTTGAAAGGAATTATGCCCCGTAACCAACGCTAGATTGATCCCAGCTTTCCATCAACACTCATAAACTATACTTCATCTAGATTTAAAAGCAACAAGATCCCTTCCCAATTAAACTGCCCCGAATGATAAAATCTTCAGAAATGAAGACACTGGTGGAAGTTACACAATACCACAACCCGAATCAATAGGCAGAACTCACATCAGTCAGTGGGCATTACTTGATTTACACGTTAAAGGAACAAACATAGTCCGAAATTTCCTATTTCTGCATAAATTTAATTCATGCACGTACCGTACGGAACCTAACACTTTGCTAACGCCCATCAACAAATTCAAGAAACCCACTCCCACGACATTAGAGAGCACCCTGTCCGAACAAAACGAGCTCCCTAATCCCAGTTATTGGACAACTGCTTACGCTCCACAACTGATCCAACTCCCACTACATCGGGCGAGATAGGACAATCCAAATGCACCGAACCAAACCTCGCGTCAATTCTGGTAAGAACAGCAATCACGCCCGCTCCCTCTCCCAATCGAGTCGCACACAAAGGCCAACGAGCCGACGGATAGCAAAAAACAAAAAAAAAAACGTCGCATTTGATCTCGCAACAGCATCAAGAACACAACAAATCAAAGGGGAATTCCGGAGCTGACCTCAGGCGCGTCCCGGACGAGAAGGGATTCATGATGGTATCCAGCTCGGAGCTCACCCCCGAATCAGATCCCGAATTGCGGCCCCGGGAACAACCCTCGACCCAGTGAAGATCGCCGCCGGCCAAGAAGGGTCTCCACAGATCACGGCCGCGACGCTGGCGCCACGCGAGGAAGGGGAAGAGGAAGAGGGGAATCGGACCGAATAGGGAGGGAGCTGGAGATCTGAGCGGAGGAGACGAGATTTTGGATCTGCGTGGCGAGAGTGGAGGTGACTTTCGGGCGATGCCTGTTTACCCCTCAGTGTTTTTCTCTTTGGAGTTGTGAACGACGGGACGATGCGCTTGATGACATGCTCATTTTCGCCGGAACGAAACGAATCGAGAGGAAAAAAGAGAAGAAATAGAAAAATTGGGAATTGAACGATGCGAGCACTTGGAAATTTACTCCCCCACGCCGCGCGCGAGTTTAGATAGAGCGACCGGGTCGGGCACGGGGGGAGAAATCACATGCGGCTTTTCATTGGTCCACGTGTAAGCGGGGCAGCGAGCACATGGAAGCGGGTCGGCGCGCTCGCCGCCCGGACGTTCCGCCATGGCGCGACTAGCTAATGATTTTGGGCGGGCAGGTGTCACTTAAATTCGATCCGTATTAATCGGCTGCGGCGAATCACCTGAGGAGAAAGTTACTAGCCGTTGGTATTTAACTACGGCAATTTCGACAGGTTCACGGGCCTCCGATGGATATCAATTTGGCATGGAGCGCTCGTGACTCAATCTGGATATTAGGGTATTTGTACCACTAATAAATATAAAACACTCATTCTTGTAGCCTTAAAAAAGAGAGTTAATCATATAAATCGTTCTTGATCCTTAACTTAAAATGTATTGTAATCTTCAAACTCTAACTCAATTTATAATATTATTTTTAAACTTTTAATTTATTCAATGTAATTTATCAACTTTTGATATATGATTAACATAATATGAAAATATTCAATGTTTAATGTTATCCTTCTATTAATACAAGTTCATCGATAATATTAAATATGTTCATATAATTCAATTCAAATACTAAATTGAATTTTAAAAAAATTAAAGATCATACTGAACAAATCAAAAATTCAAGAATTACGTTACATATTGGGCTAAAATTTATGGACCACATTCAATAAAATTCAAGGACTATATTGTATATTGAGCCAAAACTTACAAACCGATTATATTATTTTCTTAAAAAAAAGACTTGTCCCAAATTTTTAAACCTTAGAATATGTAACTCCTTATTAGATCTATCCTTTTTATATCCTCTATCAAATTAAAAAAAAAAAAACGTTTCACATTTGTTTGAGATGCTACCCATGTGACATACAAAAAAATTAAGTTTGTGAAGAGTGCATATTTATTAGGGGTGTCAAATAGGTGGGTCGGATCGGGTTTGGGTCGGGTCAAATATGGATTAGACTATATTTGACCCGTTTAACCCGTTTTGACCTATATTAATGTAGTGTAAATACAATGACGCAAACCTGACCCGTCCCTAACATTGACCCTGACCCGTACCCAACCCGACCCGTATTGTTAAAATACTTCCATATTTAACCAAGTTCAAGAAAATTTGCTTGGTTATTTTTTTAAAAAAATGTAATGTTAAAATAAATTTATGCAACACAATTTTTTTCTTTTTTTTTGAAATTTTAATTATTCTTATTTTAAAAATATTTTTTTCATTTTTTTGCTTTTTCTTCTTCCAGTGACCGGAGTCTGGTGAGCTCATCCCTCGCCTCTCACCTCTTGGCCAGCCACCAACTTAGAAAGAGGGGAAAAGGAGAAAAGGAGAAGGAAAGAAAAAAACGGAAAAATAAGGGAAAATAAAAATAATCTAATTTTTATTTTTTAAAAAATAAAATAATTAGAATATTAGAATTTTCATAGTCTAAAAATGACTTGTTATATATTTAAAATGATTTGTTAATAATACTTAAAATTAATTAGGTAACCCATTTATGACACGTTAAGAACCCATTTAAGACCTATGAGGTTATTAAGAGATCCATTTAGACTCAATTAACTTTTTAAGCTAACCCATTTATGACTCGTATTATCAAATATGAGTTAAAATATGGGTCTTTGACCCATTTTGCCACCTCTAGTATTTATCTAGAAAACTAGCATGAATATTTATATGTTTTCCTATAGATAAAATAAATGATATTTTTGAGATACTGCATTATTAATACAAGTCTTTCAATTATTTTTTAAATTTCTTTCAGTCACTAATCTTTCCCATAGTTTTACAGAAAATTTATAGATGTCAATGGTAAAAGCTAGATATGCTTGTAGATTTTCAAGTACTTTTAAGTTAGGAAAAAGTTGTGAAGAATACAAGATGTTCGATGAAAATGAAAGAACAATTACATTATTGTTCTGATTCAAACCTTCAAAACCAATATGGACAACTAATTTAGCACACATTTTTGGATTGGGTTGTTTTTAATTATAATAGTCGATAAACGAAATTAATAGAGAGACCTCATTTAATAACAAGATCCAATTTTCCATTCAAAAGAAAAAAAAAACAAGATATGAATTTATAATATTCGTCTATTTGTGCTTATTTCAGGCCATCAAAATCAAAGCCCATCCGACACGACCAATTGTCGTGCCAAGTTGATTGGCTTAGTTGACTCACCTATACAGCCGTTTTAAAAACCAAATGAAATATGACATAAATAATTTCTGAATTTGGGCCCAATATACAATATGACTAATGAATATCCAGTTTGTTCAATGTGATTTATCAACTTTAGCTCATTGTACAATATCATATCCAAATTTTTTGAATTTGGTCTTTGAATTTTTAGTGAATGTTCAAATTAATCTCTAAAGTATATAAAAATATCTAATGTCATCTTTTTATTAGTTTAAGTTCAAGAACAACATTGAACATTTTCATATAGTTCATAGACTAATTTAAATATATATATATAATTCAAAGACCGTATTGAACAAGTACATATTGGGCTGAAGTTCAAAAATTGAATTGAACAAATTAAAAATTCACCAAATCACATTGCACATTCAATCGAAGTTTAAGGGTAAGTTGTGTCATTTTCCCAAATAAAGTATTACAACATAAGCGATCATTTCTAAGAAAATATATTTCACATCATTTAATTTCCATGAAACAAAAAAGATAGGTTTAGACATAATTTATCATAGATAATGAAAATAACTAATTGTTTTAAATGATGGAAGCGATTATTTCAGGAAAATATTTTCAAATTATTCATTTTTCCTTAAAAAAAATAAAACCTTAATGCATGTGTGAAAAGCCTAGTTAGAAACAACTTGGAAATCTCAGGTCCAAAGTGTTCAGTTTCAAGACAAATTAGCGTTCCGCGACGCGTTTTTCGGTACCACAGTCCTATTCTAATTAGAGATGTAAATTACTTGTCAAATATATTCCGAAGGATCCTCGGTATTTTTCGTTTTAGAGACTAAGAAAAGAAATGCTTCGGACAGACTCCTTCACGGCAGAAGCTATGGATGGCATCGGGCCTGTCTTTTCTAGGGATGGCCCCATGGAAGATTGATGACATGATGGAAGCAAACATTGCCAGATTGGCAAGGGACAAACGAAGAATGAGCAAAGGCCAAGACAGGCACCTTGGGTCGGTAGTACCTGTCTGGTCAGAGCGGAAATGGACGAGAGGAAACTACTCCATGCTCATCCCTACTGCGGTAAACATCTGAACGTCTTCCGTTGATGGCAGTTGGGACTATAGTCCTTAATTTGGCCAGACTGATTTTCCTATCTCGTTCACAAAATTTGTTTTCCCGGCTGGGGGTGATTTCGAACAACTCGTCATGGTTTGGTTTCCCCACGGTGCAACTTCTGTATGCGCGCCATGACATTCTAATCTTGGCTAGATTCCATAACTTGTAAGTTGTAGGGTCACCTACATGATGAAAGTGTGGCGATGGGAATTATGATGCGGATCGTTTACATTATCGCTTTGGAGAGAGGACCGATTCAAATCGTAATGCGGCAATGTCATCCTTCTAAGGAGTTTTGTTTTCCTTCGCGGCTGGTTAGGAACTTCAACTACCGGCTTCTCTTTGGATGTGGATGGATTCCGACATCGAAGACGACCCGAGTTCTGAGTAGGTTTTCCATGTTTGGAGTATAGAGAATGCTTGAGGACACGAGCTGGGACTGCGACAGGTTATGGAAACGGATACTATTAGCAATCATGTCTGGAAGTGAGAGAGCGCACATGACAGAGAGCCCGAGATCCCACGCGACCAGAGTCTTATTTTAGGCAATTGCACTTTGTCGTTCCTAAAATGCTTTGTAGTTCAGTTTAGAGAATAGCGCCCATGTTTAACTGAGAAGAAAAGGACATGCTCCACGACAAATGCACGACACACAGATTTCATCAATGGTACCATAGCCCTCACTCTGGCTTACAAACATTTTGACAGCACCTAATCGACGCACTTCGCCTCGGGAAAATCCAGTGCCACGCTTCTTTTTATCCTATTTCGCTAAGATCAGTCCTGATATGGCCTTCAGGAAAAACTTGGGGGGCCAATATAGAGGTAAAATGAGCGGAGAGCACGATCCAAAGATGCTCCCCTTCTTCCTCATCAATAACCACGATAGGCCATCGCATTCATTCGAGAGCGGATGTTGTGATGATCATAAATTGGATTTCCGTAGTCGACTGGCTTTATTACCGTTGCTTGACGCTTCGCCTCCTGTTCTTGAACTGCCCCGAAGAGTATCTCGTTGCTCTTCTCGAGGCTCTGCTCGTAGTATGTATGAGGGATGGATGAATGATAGCGGTGATGATGCTGCTGTTTCTGCGGATAGCGACCGAGGTCTCCACTCCATCCGTTGTAGAGAGCTCGACTCTGTCTCAGCTGATGCATCTTTTCCGCATCTTTGGACATGAAAGGATATGTTTTCTTCGGGGTTGGATCTCTTGTTTCAATTGAAGGTGGCTCGTCTTCATCTGGTATCACGAAACTCTCCTGCACTGGCCAAGCATTCGGGTGCTTCTGCTGTTGATAGTACTGCTGCTCCTGCAGAGGCTGATAACTAATTGAATTCTTGCGCAGACTAGGGATAACTCCTCCGATTATGTCCAGAGCAGATGATCTAGTGCTCATAAGAAGCTTAAATAGGGATCCAAAGAACCCTTCTTCTTGCTTCTCCTGTTCATATTCGCTTGGGATTAGAGGTTGCCTATATGACTTCAGTGACTTCTGATATGGACTGGGTGGGCTGTCTTTCATTTCAAAGTGATCCTTCAAAGGCGTAAGACAAAATATTAAACATGCGTAACACATCAGATTTCTTAAGAGGCACTTGGGCTGAAGCTTCTGCAGCCACATGATCAAGAAGTCAAATAACTGAGCATTAACCCGGCTTTAACATTGTGGCATTTGCTAGGCATAGGAGCTCATTCTCATATATGAACCTACTTTAGCCTATTAATGCAAGATATGACATTGTTCAGTTATGACGTTGTTCAGTCACTAGTCAATATAATTAATGCAGAGAGCTCTCTCCCTAGGAACCCTTATCACACCAATGTAAAGATGAGTTTGGCAAAACAATAAAAGCATCGTGCTTTGAATAAAATTGCATCATAGGGAATGGATCCTCTTCTTTTCCCCAAAACATATTCATATGCATAAAAGAATGTGGCTAGATACTCACATTTTGGGATGACACAATTGTGCTCACTCTATATTGAAGCAAAGCCAGCATGTAACCAAAGAAACCTGCTCCGAGAAGTACAGCAAACCCTGCAAATGTTTGAAGACGCTGTATTAGAACCTACATAGAGAAGCGAACCACACTCTTGAATGTGAAGTGATTCATTTACCAAGAGGGAAACCACTTTCATACTGATATGCACAGTCATCAAAATGGAGATGAATTTCCCTGATAGCACGATTTCCTCTGTCTATGACAAGCAAGGAGCAACTGCTTCCAATGTAGACGACATCAAAATCATCAGAGAACTTAGCATCTTCACTCGGGCCATCTACATGGCCGCCTCCCTTCCCCGGTTTCCCCCCTGCAATTGTTGTAACCCCTATACAAATAAAATTAGACAAAAATGTATAACACAAGTAAAGACAGGTGTTAGAGTATTTAATAAAGATTCAGCATGACATATAATTGACAGCTAGGAATTCTATGGACACAGAAAAGGCCCAACTTTGAAGGTAATTTAGTCAATTCACTCAGGCTTACATGTGCCAAAGGAAGAAAAAAGCAAGGCATAAACATGAACTTCTGTTTGCAGGTACAATGAAAGTTATGCTTATCACACTTACCTGAATCACTGATTTTTCTGATGGCCATATTCACGGTGTCTGCAATGTAGATGTTCCCCTTGTCATCTACGGTAAGGCCTTTCGGGTGGTTCATCTTAGCTTCTCTGGGCTTTCCATCTACATGCCCAGCATATCCATTGGGTGAACCCGCAACCAGTTTCGGTCTGCTGTCTGCATTTTTTTTTCCCAGATGAGTGTATGGTTAAATCATTACAAAACACTCAAAGGAGTGAAAAGTTACAATTACTGTGAAACTGCAGCTTATGGGGAAAAAGAGACATTAGAAAGAGTGCATTGGGGAAAATTTAGCAACGATTCAAAGGCAGATGGCCTGAAAAGTCCTTGCCTTACCCAGAAGAAAGTTTTTGAGCAGATGAGTTTGCGAGATTATAACGAGTCTTCCAGCTTTAGAGTGATGGAGACAGTTGCGCCAAATTTCATTCCCATCATACAGATTTTTATTTGAAAACTTTTACCAGACGAGACGACTGGTTTTCCAAGGAAACAAAAGCAACAGCTTGCTACGCAAAATGAAAGGCCATTTAGCAAAGGAAGAGCCTAGATGTGCTCATTCGTCCCATTGAACTATCTAAATATAAGCAGACGAGTAACCCGAGAGCATCCACAGTAACTCAAATGAGTCAAATCAATCAACATTTGAGTAATGCGAGTCACCCTGAGTAAAAGCTACTTACAGGGATAACTCAACAGTTACAACCAAGGGAGAATGTGAGGTATCTACGCAACGAAGGACTAAAATGCAACATAGTCAAATGAATCCACTCACATAACGAGAGAGATGACGACATTCTGTAGAGGTTGCTATTAGCAGAGTCTAGAATAAGCAGCTCTCCACCGGGCAACACTTCAACCGAGTGAGGCTCGATGCCGAGTTTGCTCCCATCGAACACCGTCTCCACCGTGTATCCACTCTCAAACTTCATCATCGGACGCCCAGAAACGGCTGCACATTACGCGTCCCAACTCAAGCTCTAGCCAAACCTCAGGAAAAAGAAAACGAAGAAACAAAGAGCACGGCACAGACAAAGATCAAGATCCGGCACCTGTCTTGGTGGTGGCTCTCACCGACGACAACCACTTCACCAGCGAAGCCGCAACGTTCGAGAAGATTCCCTGAACAATCTCTGCACAAACACACCAACCACACTCACACACAACCGCATTCGCAGAAATAAGCAGGACCCACCTCAAAACATGAGCAGATCGAGTCCACCAACCAACTCCAAGCTCAAAAGAAAGGCACCCAAGACCGCTCAAAGAGCAACAAACCACTAGCTCGAGAAAACTCACTCGCGGGCGAAGAAGTCGGAGCCGAGGAAGCAGCACCGAAGAGCAGCAGGAGCGCGAGGCTCAGCACCACCAGATTCTTCGCCATGGAACGGGGGCGGGCTATCTCACTCCACGCCGAAGCAGCTCAGGAACGGCAGATTCCAGCTCGAGCTCATCGCATTGCCGAAACGCACCCCCCCCCCTCCCCTTTCTCCCCCCACCGAAAGAGAACTCAGAAAGGCAGAGTAGGAAAAAAAAGGGGTGAGCAGTGGGTATCCACCGGCGCTCTTCTTGATTCCGAAGGCGAACAACCACAGTGGTGCTGCTTTTGAGAGTGTGCAGAGAGATGACGATGGAGACGAAAGAGACAAAGGCGAGGGGGGCGGAAAGGAAAGGGAGAAAGGCAAGTGGGGAGAGGGGAAGAGAATCATATGCTCTCTCCAGATTATGACGTCTCTTTAATAGAATGTATTAATCACTAGATTTCATGTTTATTCAATTCAACGACCAACCAACCTCCTCACATTTACCCTATTATGACCCTTTGCCCCCGGCCTTCGCTTTCGGCCTGATTCCGACCCCAATTTTTTTTTTTCAGGTCGGGTCTCGATCGTCACGCGATAGGTAAAGGGTTGGAAAGGCGCGCGCCTAATCGAGAGCCCGGTGGCTCGCCTTCTAGACATCGAGTTTTTCGGGATCGAATAGACCGATTTGAACTTGACATTTTTTTCTCTCGTCTCATAAGAAATCACCAGCTTCTAATTTTTACCTGAAACTGGCCTCCGGTAGTGCCGTAAGAGGTTCGATGTGTTGCTCAACGTGTGCTCAGTAGAGACTTCATGTGAACTTGATGAGCATTAGACTCGTGTAGTTGTTCCGAGTGGAAGTTTTTGCTTCATTTGTTAAGATATAGAAAAAAGGTATGAGGCCAGGTTTGGGAGCCACCTTTAAATTTGTGCTTTTTTACAAGATCAAGGTCTACACGACTCGGATAAGAGTCTAAAAAAAAAATTGGACCAAATATGCTTTTTAAAGGAGTTTTTTGTTGTTGTTGTTGAAGCTTTTAAAAGAGTTGGGTGTCTCAATAGTTAGATTTACTGGCATGACCATCGATTATGCGTATATAACTTCTTTTTAACACCGTCGACGGATGTAATAAATTTTCTAGTGATTCTTCTATTTGTATTTAAATATTGCGAATGTTGTTGTTATTATTATTGTTATTATTTTCTTTTGGAGAGGATTGTGCAGTACATGGTCTCACCACCTTTGAAGCATCAAATCTTTATTCTGTGGCTGTTGGCCATTCCACCAGGCGGTCAAGCCACCTCCTTCTTTGCAAATTTTTTCTTTTCACTGTGCACCAACTTCTTACGTGGAAAGACGTTATTCTCTTGAGACCTTTTTTTGACTTGCACTGGCGGGGACATGACATTGATGCATGGTGCATCCATAATTTCTCGAGATGCCATTTGTCACGATAGATGGTCGTTGAATTGAAATGTTGTACGTGACATAATTTCTTATTGAAATAACGATGGAACGGATGTGACTATGATGGATAACAATCGAGACCGAAGCATTGTCTGTCCTTTAAAGCACCATACAAACATAGAGTAAAAATGCTTTCAATTCCTTTTCATTTTTTAAATCGTGCGCTAACACGACTTGCCACATCACCAGACACATTAAAATCATTTGGTAATTTGTGTCAGCATTACTTGTGCTAGTAACAAAACCGACAGAGCTCTTGATGTGAAATGAAAGAAAGAAACAGGGGAAACCTAAAAAAGAAAGAAAATTTCGAGGAAGCCGTTGCACATTGTCTAAGAATCAGGGGATCGGAGAGTCTACTTAACCGTCCTGAACATCAGAAGACTAGTGGGTAGAGACAATCCCTTGAGCACCTGCTTGAGCTTTGGTCGATCTGGTAATGGGGGGATTAGACAAAAGGGAAACAAACATTCTCGAAGGGGAAGAGCACGTGCTTGAGTCGGGGGCGAGCTGTTTTTGTACAGCATTCCGTCAGCATCAAATGTTGTCTCCATCCCTTATTCGCATTAGAATAGTAGCAGCAGCATCTGCGAGATCTGGCCTGGGATGAAAGGCGCCATTAATCTAAGCCTGCGGTGGGGGAAGGGGACAAGGATGGCGACCGCATATGCTCGTCCATCGTTGCGAGCTAGCTGGATCGGTCTCGTACCTGGGGATCTCCTGGATGCATCGCATCGCATGATGATAACGACTTAGAGCCAAAGCTTTTTGACCGTAAGCATGAAATGCTGGTCTCAACTAATGGGGGCGCCGCGTTCCTTGCAAATTGAATGGACAGTAGAGATCGCCCGGCACTTCATTGCCCCATGGCCTATGTCATAGCGCTAAGCCACTGCCGTCCACTCCCTTTTCACCTCTTCGCGATCGTCGCGCACATCCTCTGCCTTCCTGCCAGGGGCGAGACTCAGGCAGTTGTCACGAATCAGAGGTCGCACGGCCTTGAATATGGGTTGTGACTGAGGCAAATTTCACAGGTCGGCACCCACGGATCAATGAGAACAGTTGATAAGTGGTCCTATGTGACTCCGTTACGCGCACCCACAATCGAAGTATGATCCTACAAACGGACTAATGCCCGACTAACGTAGCCTAGGGCACTTTTGGCCAGTAGCATCATGCACTGGTTAAGGTAATATAGTGAGTGCCACCCTTCTCTGGCATTTTGGGAACTATATTCTTGTAAAGGTTCGCATAGTGAATACTACCTTCACGTGTCTCAGGACCCTCCAGGCTGCCGAACCCAAGACCCAGAGACTGGACTCGGATCCTCACAGGCCGAGCTTGAGAGCTAGATCCTATTCCCCCGGGCTTATTCGTCTCTTTTCGAAAAAATATATTCAGATGTATCTCGGTCATAAATATTGAAAAACAAAATTTTCTTTATCCACAAAAGTCAACTAAATCCAACGGAATAAGATAGTTCTTCTTGGGTTTTAGCTGCATCCAATTATCGTCTTCCCGAAGTGACTGATTTACCTGCTTTTCTTCTCATCTTCTTCTCATCTATTTCTATTTTCCTTTCTTCGTCACTCATCTGTAAGCATCAGAGACGTGTACCAGCAAAATGGCTCGTTCCTTGGTTTTGCCCCCCCCCAAAATAAATTGAAGTTTTTTATGCAGCATTATGCGCGCGCGTCTTTGGGTCGATCAAGTGGAGGGAAAGTATTCCTCATGGCTTCCATAAGCTCACTGAAAAGACCCACTGAAGGATTCTGACTGTGTCTGGTATGGTCCCAGCTGTTTTCATCATCTATAGGGCAAAGGTACAGTAAAACATCTTTTCATGGGATACTTCTTGAATCGTCACCTCATGCTTTGATTCGTCATTCAAAGTACCCACCCTTTGATCTCCACAAGGTTTCCGCAGTCTCATCGATACTCGTGGAATCCATCAGCAGTCAAGATTCACACCATACATAGTTCTTATAAATCTTGAAAGAAACAAAATTCCAAGGCGCCCGTGGAGAGAGAGAGAGAGAGAGATTCTTATCTGAGTGAGTCACCCATCCATCCTAATATATGTTCCTCGACATTCAAGGACATCCCAAAGAGCAGTGGATTTCGTGACATTTCGGTCAAATAGTTACGACGAGATAAATCTCGAATTGCAATCTCTGTTGTTAATGACTAACCCTGAAGTGCAGAAACTCGGTTGATGGGCTTGTTAAGCAAGAAAGCGCAACTGGTACAAGTCTTTGCCAAAATCATCAAACTCCTGCCGCTCAGAATTTCAAAGGCTTGTAGTTGATCAGCTGCGTGTTGTCATAAACATGAATCACTTCGCTCAGAGCTCAATGCTCGACTTTGTTAGACCACTACGAGGAAACAAATTGCTCGACATAACACGACATGCGTATTGAGTTCTGAATTATTTCACCTGTACAAATCAGTGGTGCCGCTCAATCGTAAAATCAAGCACTATGGACAACTATAATAAAAACAAACGGCACCACTTCAAATACCAAAAGTCTTGTCACCATTTACAAGGACAAAAATCGTCTTCTTTGCCCTACTTCGACGCGTTTGCTGTCGCTGCTTCCTCCTAGCAGGCAAGCCAATGCAAATAAGGAGGAAGTCTCCTTATTTGCCTATTTAACTAATGCAACACCCAAAAGGCACCTCCCACAATTCCCCAGGGATGCCAATGCTTTCGGGCAGGAGCAATCTCCACCATTCTGATTCAACTCAAACAAAACTTTCGAAAGAAACTTGTGATTCTGTAACATATCTAGCTTTTGGACATGAAGCATTGGCGAGTCCTTGAAGCAATCTTACAACGCCGCCAACATCATTGAGATAATATTTTGCCTTGCTTGGCTTCTGCCCCACTGTGCAGGCGAAAATTTCTGGAGTCACAGAAAGAGAGGGTCCACAGACTGTTCTCAATATGCTCTCAAACATATCCTCATCAGATCTATCATCACCAATGCACATTACAAAATCCGGTGGCTCACCACTGTTGACCATTGTCATCAATATATTCTCCGCAACCAATCCTTTGCTTACTCCCTGCAAATATAGCATTTCAGACACACACACACACACACACACACACAGAACAGATCAACTTCATACCTGAGGTTTGACCTCCACAATTTGCTGTCCCCTCTTAACAACTGCAGGTTCATTAGCAATCACACTTTCCAGATGAGCCAACAATTCCTTGGCTTGGCATGACCCAAAATCAGGGTCTGCATCCCGGTAGTGCCACACCAAAGCGCTCTCCTTGTACTCTATGTTTGAGCCATCAGTTGCCTCTCTGTATGATTTCATTATAGGTTCCACGATATTTTTCCAATCAAGATCAGCAGCCAATGAACTGGTTTCCCACTCAGTTGCACTGTTCCACCTGCAGCAGAAAAGAAGCCAAAACCCTAAATGATTGGGAAACAATATTTGCAGCAAGAAATATATGAGATTCTGTTTTCCGCATACCTTATAAAATACCCATGCTCAGCAGCTATACCAAGCATCTCGCAAGAAGAAAGCCACTCACTCAATGATTTTCTCCCCCTCCCACTGATAATAAATACAGTGTTCTGTGGATCATTACAGAGAGTATTCAAAACAGAAAGGACCTCAGGGCCTGGCCTTGTACTGATGGAAGCTTCAGGAACAACAGTGCCATCATAATCCAGAAATATAGCTCTTCTCTTTGTCCTCCCATAAGAAGAGACTACATGATCAGTTAATAACCTTCTAAAGCTGGGTGAAAGAGACAGAACTCTGAATCCCAATCCCAGACCAAATGCCCAGCAACGCTTCTTGTAATGATCTTGGCATGCTCTCTCCAGATCTTGCATGAAGCTGCGTGCCCAATATGCCACATCACGACTAGTTACATATTTGTAATGTTTCTCGTGTCTTAATTGCTTCTCTGAACTGCTCATTTTTATCGCAGAGCTTAATGCATCAGCCACAGCATCAATGTCCCAAGGGTTGACCCTAATTGCTCCACTAAGAGAAGGCGAGCAACCAATGAACTCGGAAACGACAAGCATGCTCGTGCGAGGAGTATCCTTTGTCATGCCCAGTGCTTCCTCCATACTTGGAGTTCCCTGCCGGCAAACAATATACTTGTAAGGAACTAGATTCATCCCATCCCTTACAGCATTCACTATGCAGCATTCTGCTACTGCATAGTAGGCACTCTTCTCATAACGGGGAACCGGACGATCAACTAAAACCACAGGCTCATAACCAGCAGCACCATACGCTTCATTAATCCTTTTGGCAGTTAAATAAGTCTCCTTTTTCGCTTCTTGGACGTCTTTGCCTAAACCTCTAGCTGGATTCACAATTTGAACCAGGACTATTTTTCCACGTAATTGCTGATCCTGCTGCAAGAGTTGCTCCAAAGCTAGTAGTTTTAGACTGATGCCTTTAAAAATATCCATGTCATCAACACCAAGAATCACTTTCTTCCCCTTGAATTGTTCTTGAATCTCCTTAATTTTGGTGGATGTAGCAGGAAGATTAAGGACAGACTCAAGCCGGCCCATGTGAACACCTACAGGCAAAATTTTGATATATACTGTCCGACCAAAATACTCCAGTCCAATATACCCTCGCTTAGATTCGTAATCCAGGCCCAGCATTCTACTACAGCATGAAAGGAAATGGCGCGCATAATCAAATGTATGGAAACCTATAAGGTCGCAGTTCAGCAATCCCCTCAAAATCTCATCCCGGACAGACAAGGTTCTGTATATTTCTGATGAAGGAAACGGACTGTGAAGGAAGAATCCAAGTTTGACTCGATGGAATCGCTTTCTTAGAAATGTGGGTAGGATCATAAGGTGATAATCATGAACCCAAACATAGTCATCGTCAGGACTTATGATTTCCATAACCTTGTCTGCAAAAATTTTGTTTGCAGATACATATGCCTGCCAAAGCAAACGGTCAAAACGCTCCCCATGGTCTGGACACATGGGAAGCATGTAATGGAAAAGGGGCCATAACTGTTGTTTGCAGAATCCAAGATAAAACTTTTTCTGAAGATCATGAGGTAGAAAAGTTGGAACACAATTGAACTCCTCCAACAATTTCTGAGCGACTTCTTCCTGCTCACTTGGGTCTATTTCAACCTTGAGAGAACCCACATAAAGAATCTCAGTTTCAGATGAGAAGCCATCCTTTAGTTGCAATAATATTGAATCCTCATCTAGACTGAAACTCCACTTCTCTGTTTCCATATCCTTTTTAGCATGCAATGGCAACGTATTTGCCACTATGATTTTCCGCTCACGGCAAACAGATGAAGTGGCATCAGAATCTTCATCAGGATGGCCATTACCAAAATCAGATATAATACCTGGCACCTTGATGACCCTTGGAAGAGCTATAGGAGTTGGAACGATATCCAAAAGATCCCCAGAAGCCAGATCAGAAAAGTGTGTATAAGACTGTGATGCCATTAGAAGTAGAGAAGGAACGTCACTGATTCATAGAGGCAAACCCTTAAACCGAAAGACAATATCGACGATTGTGCTGAAGCACAGAACAAAACCTGCAAAATAAAAATGTGTCACGTAAACAAATAGTAGTAGATAAGCGCCTCTACCATTCTCCCAGAATACAATTAAGTGACTTAAAACTATATAGTGTGACAAAACAAAGTCCCACATCACACAGACAATTTGCCTTGCTACTGTATGAAACTCCTAATCATCGTACAGTCATTGGTAACATCTGTCTCACGATGAAGAAAAAGCCAGTCCCCCTCCCCCCAAGGAAACAAAAAGGACAGAGGAGGAAGAAGAATGCTGTGAAGACAGCAAATTGCCTTTTAAGTGTTCAAGGAAAAAGAATAAGCAAAGTGATAAGCCAAACTATGCTCAGTGAAATAGAAAATTAGCAAGTCTAGAATTAAGGTCATAGCCACTGAACCAGACGTTCCGAATATGTCTGGCTAGCTACATAGTGCATATAAAATGACGACACATCAATGACACAGCGGAAGCGGTGGTTGAAATTATTCCATTTAAATGACGTTTCTAATGACGTGCTAAGGATACATCATATGCTTATCTCTGCAATGGAGTCATCAGCTAAGTTGTTCCCAGTAGTCAAATAACGGTATATCAACTATTGCCAAAGACTCAATGAAACAGAAATGAGGCATTCTACCACTCACTTATCACAAGAGCCGAAACCCATCAAGTTACCATCTCACACTTCGTAAAGAACTCCAGCATTCGATCAAAAAACAGAAAAAAGAAAAAGCAGTCTTTAGTTAATCTCCTAAGGCAAATCTCCCAGAAAGCGTTCTTCCAACTTGAAATATTCTATTCACTAAAATTTATCATCTATGTTAACAAATTCAATAAGAAAAGCACAAACCGAGTTTCCAACCAAATTTAAGATTCATCTTATTTTCACATCCCACCATCATTAGATCCATCAAGTCAGCATAACCACATTCACGACCGTTAGATATGAGCAAAAGTGATCATAACAGATCACACAACAAACTTTTTGAAAAGATACCTGCTCAGTAAGGAGATATTTAAACTATTTCATAGTTTCATCTATGTTGGGATCAGGTCAAAAAAGGACCCACAAAAGAATGCATCCACATAAGATATCGTCAAATTTTCTTGACAGAAGAAAATTTCCCATGATACCACCAGAGTCTATAAAGTTACTCGGAAAAGAGTACTTTTTACCTTGCAACAAAATGAAAATCAATTATAATAACAACATGCTATCCCATGGAAACCCATGCACACAATCCATGAGCATGCCTGCACATTTGTGTGTGCCCGTGCGTGCGCAATTTTTTTTTTAATGCATACCTCATTTGCATTCAAAAGTATCATTCAATGGCCTATAACAGCCGAAGCCAGGAGAGGGAAGATTCATGGACAATGAACCAGCAAATCGATCATAAATGTAAAAATAAGTTCACTTAACAGTTTCCAAAATACCTAAATCATTCAAAAAGTTCTCCCAAGAATTTGCGGTACATAATTTCACAATCACTCACGAGTATTTAGATGTTTCTTTGTCCTTCAACTTGAGAAGAGGAAAAAATCAGAGAGAAACTATATCACCTGTCGGCAATGAACACATCTTGAAGCATTGATTATGGGAAAGCCCGAGTTCATATTTGCAACCAACACACAGTATAAGCAAGAAACCCAAACTGCCAAAGACAAGCTCAAAGGTGAAGAGACTTTACAAGAAGTTTAACCTTGGAAGTATCACTAGCCTAGAACATCATTGACACGTCAGTGAAAGGTATGCCTGTGTTAACTATAGAGAGAAATAGAGGAGTCGGAAGGAATAAAGGTAAGAAACGGTTTAAAAACTTCTGAAATGATATCTAGCACCAGAACCAGAAATCAAATCTGCTGGCCTCCCAAACAGAGATAAAAGAGACAGAGGTGACAACCTTTCAGAAAAGCATATGTCTCAGAAGGAAGATACCCACTGTGTCTCACAATCAAAATTATGGTATATAAATGCCCAGAATCTTACAACGTAAATTAACTTTTGTTTTTTTAAGGGAAAATCTCTGAAAATGACACTCACAAACAGGGTCAGAAATAAACCAAGCATATCCAGGAAAGGCAACAAATAGAAAAAATTTCATAGACGGACAGCAGAGCAGACAGGAATCACTGCACAAAACGTACTGCCCACGATTCCTCTGATCTCAGTAGTCTCAAAACAGAACTCGTAAATTTCCCAAACTTGAACAAATCCAAATCAAGCGTTTGAATGGCTAAAGTCTTCCACAAAAGCCAGAATCGCCCACCGACCAAAAAGACCGCCCCGACCCAGAACAAAGAATCGAGCAACAACCAACTCAACGGAATCTGGGCGTCATCAGCCACCGAATCGAGCCCGCTGCAGAGCAACGAAGACACGAATCCCACACACACACACACACACACACACCGAGACGCCCGCACGGGGGGCCGTCCCAAACATTTCGGAGCAACCAAAGGGAGGCGCCCGTTCGGAGCAAAGAGGCGTACCGGGCTACCGACAGGCGAGCGACGTCGGAGTCAGCGCAGAAACGATCGCGCAACACCTCGACGGCAACGCTCACTGGGTGCGGCGGTCGGGGGACGACGCTCTTGAGGAGACGAGGAGGGAGACGGACGGTGGCGAGCAGCTCGTCGAAGCTGGTGAAGCGCCGTTGCAGAGGGGAGAGAAACAGAGAGAGAGAGAGAGTGTGGATGGAACGCCCGAAAAAGATCGCAGAACGTGAAAACTGAGATGGAAATGGGGAGAGAGAAGTGGGGAGGGGGACATAGTCAGTTTTTCAACCCTGGCTATCCGGTTTCGGATCACGTTTCCTGTTTCCACTTATTCTTGGAATTTACTCTGATGCCCTCCTACCCGTTTTCCCTCACTTTTTTATTGATTAGAAAAATGGAGGGTGTTTTGGCTCCGCGAAAATGAATTATCTGAAATATTTTTTTTTACATAACCACTTGTATTATTTAAAATAATCAGTCAAAAAATAATTTTATTGTTGTTAATAATTTATATATAAATATTTTCAGTAGTCACTTGTACTATTTGAAATAATTAATCAGAAAATACTTTCATTATCTGAAATATTTTAAAAATAATAATCACTCATATAATTTGAAATAATCAGTCAAAAAATACTTTCACTGTTATTAATAATTTATGCCTAAATATTTTCACAAATAATGAAAAGACATTTCGATCATTCTTTTTTTCTCGGGCAAAAGACGCAAGCGAATTCATTTCCCGTAAAACAAATAGAGCATGAAGATATAAAATTTAGCAATAAGCTAGTAACAGAGCGGGGTGCATTCTAATCTCACCCGAGTCTTTTTATCTTCATTTCGAGAAAAATATTTTTTTTAAATCATTCAATTTCCTTGAATTATACGCACTCTTTCAGATTTTTATTTATTTAAAACTTGGTAAAATTGAGGAATTTCCTTTTTTTGTGGGTTTTTCATCTTTAATGAAAAAGTAAAGAGGAGACACCGTTCCTTAATCCCGGAGTAATAATGCGATTAACTTACTAAACCTCTGATGCTGTTTTCTTGTAGGGCCAGCGGATGATTAACTTTTATTGCAAGGTGTTAATAAACAACGTTATCCCTGCGGTGATGTGGGTTTAGCTCATCTTGTCACGCCAACTTTTTTAATCAAATCTTAATTTAGTGATCAATCTAATGACAATTAGTGCTAATCAAACAGAGCTTCTGATCCAAAAGGAGATAGGCAATGACCGGGCCCCTCATCTCCACGCACGTTATTTTATCCACCTTGCAATCGAGGCCATACACGTGGCCCTTGCATTCTTCCACAACATATATTTTATACAATAATGATAATGCTTCCAAGAAATGGAATACTAGAACATGAAACTTTGTCTAGTGGCCGCCATCATAGACTTTCACTTGCCGACCACGGGAGCAGTCCTTCTATCACCGTTCTCATGGCGCGTTGCAAATTATGGGCATCGCTCCGGCATGAAATCAACAAGCAATGCGTCACAATTTATCTGATCGGACGAAGGATTTTCTCCGATTCCCATCATATCACGTGTGAGACTTAGGATAAAAATTTAATAACGCTTTTGAAAACGAAAAATCGGTCGAGCATATGCCAAATTCGTAGTTCCAACGAAATGTTAATCGCCACCCGCAACAAGTCTCAAGTGAAATAGAATGAAATCAAGTTCATTTTCACCCCCATAGCCTTAATAAAATAAATAAATGAATGAAAGAGAGAGATTGCATGCGTGACCTACCAAACTTGGTCAAACAAAGACATGTTGAGACCTCCCGAAGCATCACCCTCTCCATATCTTCCCATCCTCCCTTCGACACGACAAACAAATACATCCAAAGGGTCGACGACCCGACCTTTTTTTTTTTCATTCATTAAAGAATGTGAGCTCGGATATATAAAAATAAATATTTTTTAATTTACGTGAATCGCTGAGATTTGATCTCTTTACATAATCGATTATAACATAAGATTGTGAAAAAAAAAAAATCAAACCGCTTCAGATTATTTTGGAATTGTTCCAATTCGGACCGTATGTCGATGCCTCGAACCGGGCCGCCGCCGTGATCATCCCTACCATTCGGGTCGCAATCAATACGCGAAGGCTCGACCGGACGGCAGGCCGGAGCTGGTCGACCGCACCGAGTTCCGAGCTGGCTGGCGAGTGGATAAGCATCAGCCGGACGCCCCCTCGCTTCCATCATGCATCCACGTATTGTCTTTGCGATCGTGCCCCATCCCATCCCATTACGGGCAACCTTTTCTTCTTTCCACCCCATTTTTTTAATCCGTCATCTTTATCTTTCCTTCTTGTTTTCTTCTTCTTTGTATTCTAAAAGTATTTCCATGAAATACTCTTCTGGGCACGACCGTACATGATGTCGCTAGCCAATGTGTATGGGAAGAAAATAAATGGGGTTTCACATTGTAATGGAGTGGATGAAGGTGAGCAATCATATAATATATTCTTATTTATTTCTCTTTCTCTTTTCTATTTCTTTTTCCATCTTGAAGATAAGTATCGCACTCGTAGATATATTCTTATAAAATAACGTGGATCTCCTACTTTTTAAAGTATCGTAGCTTATCCCGTCACATGTGTCAATCATAAAATTTCAATATTTCATATCTTATAAACAAGTATTTTGATATTTCGGGTTAAGTCTTTTTGGCAAAAAGTAATACATTTTCCTCGGTTTGAAATAATCTATAAAAAAATACTTTTATTATTCATGATAATTTATGTGGGAATATTTTCGTAAATGATGAATATATATTTCCTTCTTTCATTATCGCAAAATAATATAATTAATTATTTGAAAAGATGTTTTTAGAATCGTTTATTTTTTGGCGAAAGAAATCCATCCTAAAGAAAGTTCGCCGCTTCTGACAACACATCCTTCCCGGAAAAAGCAAGAAGGAATTTCGGGCTCGTAAAAAGTTAATGGCAGAAACATAATTATCCCAAAAGAGGTGGCTTTTTAGTCGGGATCTTCTGTAAACCCGATGACGTGGAAGTGGATAAGATAGCGCCACGCGGGGACAAAGGGGCATTTCGGTCCTTTCGCGTCCTCCTCGTTTTCGTCGACTCGCCCTCTCCATTTTCCACGTCCCCGCCGACCCGTCCGCTACCCGCCTCGTACCGGACACGTCACGGCCTCGAGTCCCCGCGCCGCGCCCTCCCCATCACGCGCCCCGCCGACCATCGGCCCGACGGTGACGATCCGATCCTAATCGAGCGATCCTGAAATTCAAAGCCTCCATTTGAGATTACGTTTGTCTCGTGCAGATATAATTGGTGGCCGACCTACGTGTTTGGGAAATAAACTCATAACGTGAATTCGATTGCATAACTTTTTAATGTGTGAATATATCGACGGTCTGACGATGAATGTGTAGAAAAGTTATTTATAAAATAATAGATTTTATGAAAGTGTTTGTTTAAATTAAATTTTGCAAGATGACATCCATCGCCACCCTTTTGCTTCCTTTTACAAATTTGGTTTCTAACTTTTCTTTTTTCGATAGAATAACAAGTTAAGAAGGAATTATTAGATTAGTGGAATTTCAATTGAGGTACGATAGGAATTGCTCTGAATTTGGAACCAAATAATGTTGGTGTTGTATTAATGGGTGACGGTTTGATGATGCAAGAGGTAAGTTTTGTAAAAGCAATAAGAAGAATTGTTCAAATACCGGTGAGTGATGCTTATTTTGGGTCGTGTTATAAATGCATTGGCCAAATCAATTGATGATCGAGGTGAAATTTATCGCTTCTAAATCTCGATTAATTGAATATCTCACTCTAGGTATTATTTTGAGACGTTCTGTAAATGAGCATCTTCAAACTGGACTTAATGCTATTAATTCGATGATCCCTATAGGACGTGGGCGATCTCCTCTTGAAGGTTACGGTAATGCCGCACAAGATCAAGAGGGCATGTTTGTTTTAAGGTGCCGGATTAGACTGCTTCACCACTTATCTAGGCTAGCCCGTCATCTTGACCCTGTCGGGCTATGTGTAGGACCAAGTTCTCTCTTCTTTTGTTTTTTTTTTTTCATATTTTGCACATGCGCACAATTGCCTTTTTTATTAGTTACAAAGAAGTTAAAATTTCGTTTGCTTCATGAAAAATAAAATGGTTCAAAAAATATTTTTTAATATAATTTCATGTTTCGCGTACAAAAATGAACTAACGAAAAAATAATTTTGCTGTTCACGAAAATATTAATAAGAGCTTTTTCCATTGATCGATTCTATCAAATGAACAAACGATCAATTTCAAGAAATTATTCTCCGTTTGTTTTAGTGAAAAAGCATGATTTAAAAAACATTTTCTAAGAAGTTAAATCGCTTATATTATTTCAAAAAATTAGTTGACGAAATTTTTTATCATTATCGACAACAATTTATGTTTGAACAGGTTCATGAATGATGATTATATTTTTAATTCATTCATTTTTGTAAGTGATAAATACTATCGTTTTTAGAAACATATATACTTTTTCATTTTTCGTAAAATCAATGCACCCTTTAAGAAGGCTGTCACTTTCCAAAATTGGTCTGATTCAGCAGTTCAAGAACAGCATGACTCTACAATTTGTGAAACTCACTAGTGCAAATGATGTATATAACCTACTGATCTTTTCTCCCCTAGCTTTGCCTTTTCACACTTCCATTTCTTCTTCACGTATGCGTTGCCCAACGTTTCATTTGTATGCACAGAACTTCCCCCTCTGCATCTTACCAGTGACTTAGATATGGCACACCATGCCTACTTCTATGCTCGACGCATGGGGCACGTCCACCGCGTGCGGCGGCGCCCTGCAGTTCCTCATCATGAAGTCGTAGCCGAGGTCGATTGCGAGCCGCCTGATCAGTCCTGACCCGCGCTTCGCTCTCACGTAATAATGCCCCAGAATGTATGCTATTCCGGCTTCCTTGGCTTCCGTCAGTTCGCACAACTCCCCTGCCACTTCCGGATCCATCTTCGAGCTCTCCGGCATGATGAACCTCACTTTCTTCCTCGACCTGGCCTGTGGTGGCGAGTTTATCTCCTTCTGCTCCGACGAAGACGGTAGTTCCGCAAGGTCCTCCTCATCCTCGCTCATTTGAATCCCATTGGGTTGAGAAGAACAAGTCCCTATGACTATCATGTTGCCATCCTCTTCCGGTAAGCTGCCATTCCCAGCAGCGGCGCCCATCCCCTGTGAGCGTATGAACTCTTCGATGCTGCCTACCAGTTCCCTCTCGAACTCCACATCATCCTTGTGAACATCTCTATACCCATAACGCACGATGCACCGATAAATCATATGCTCCCTCGAACCGATGCGGCCCACTAGGAACCTCTCCTTGTGCCCAACGTGTGGGATCGGAACCGACTTGATGCAGAGGAAGATCAGGACTCGGTGGAATGCTGGCAAGTTGGTGACAAAGTGGGAGAAGATTGCCGGAATCCCGTAAACCAGCTCGGTGTGGATTAGCCCGATTCCTCGAACACGTACTAAGCCCAGGGTGGGGCCTAACCCGAGAATCCAATCAATGGAGACCTTGTTCTGAATATCAAACTCATATGCCTTGAGTGTACCGTAGTGCCAGATGTACATCACCGCAAGAAAGACGGATGATAAGGCGATCGGGACCCATGCTCCTTCCAGGAACTTGATGAGGGAAGCCAGGAAGAAGAGTGCCTCGATGGTGCCAAAGAGAAGTATGAAACAAACTGCGATGATGACGCTCTGGTGCCAGCAGAGGACTATGACAAGAGACATCAGACATGTCGTAACCAGCATGACCGTTATAACTGCCAAACCTGTCATGTGGAAAGCATATGGTCAGAGATACATTCGAATGATCGGATTTTCTTGCTGAAAATCTCATTGAACTCCGATACTTTTTTCTGATGGAAGTGCTTACGATGACTGAAATGCAAATGTAGAGCTTGATAGCTTCTTCTGATGACAAATGCAGCCGTGCGGTGCGGTATAACAGTATCACAAGGAAATTTACCACTATGGAAGTTGTGGAAACTCTTAACGCGTTCAAAATTTTGATCCACTATAACATAGTCTACAGTTAAAGATCTCTAGGAACTTCGTTTCTTTTGATAAGTGATATGTTCAGTGAGAGAAGAACAGAGATGAAATGGGCTAATTGGTGGGAGCCCACAGGAGTGATGAGGGCTTTCGACCAAAGTGGGGACGATTAAGGTGGTTCGCGACGGCCTTGGACTGGAATTCCAAACCTCACTAAAGAAATGGTGGTTCATGAGGATCTTGAATGGGATCTGAGCTGAGTGAATAGCAAGCCACGCTACAGGGCTGTAAACTTGAGTGGACCAGCAGACAACTTGATATGTCATGACTCATAAGCACCAAAATTTACTTTTACGACCTTAAACGAGAAGATTAATTCCGTTAGTTCCTGTATGGCAATCAAACAGTAGTGCATCTCCTTAATAGGGAGGATGACTGACGCGATATGACACCGACAGTCAAGGTAATCTGTACAGTTGCTATCCGTAAGTATCATTTCAAACAGTGTCTATAAACTTGTTGCAAAATGAGGTAAGCAGAGAATTCTCCCCCCAAGTTGCTATCAGAACCTAAAAATTCGTGAGTTGTTCGCAATGAAGATGCTGGACAGGAAGTTTCTGCCGCCAACTAGAAGAATCTATAAAGTAAACAATCTATTACATGCTCTGACCAAAAAGTTAAATTGTTCTACTAAATGCAGAAGGAACTAATATAAGACTGAATCGAAAATGAAGAGGATCATCCAAGTTGTACCTGATGCATTCCCCATGTGCCTTGTGTCTCTGAACCCAATGGTGATCGCTAAGCACAACATCATCAAGATCCAATTAATCTCTGGGATGTAAATCTGGCCATGAATTTTAGATGACGTGTGTACTATTTTAACTCTCGGGAAGCAACCCAGAGCAGAGCACTGTTTAATAATTGAAAAAGTTCCAGTGATTATGGCTTGGCTTCCCACAACGGCAGCAAGTATGGCAATGGCCAGCACCGGCCACCTTATCTTCTCTGGAACAATTTTCAATACTTCAATGATATGACCCAGCGTCACTCGTTCAGAGCATGCGGTTGTGAACTGTAACTAGAGAAAAAAAAAGATACCAACCTGGCACAGATACGTAAAATCCAATTTTATGATCACTATCAATGACATGATGCTGTGAGAGATATGCAGCCTGCCCCATGTATGCAAGAATCAGGGATGGATAGACCATAGAGGTGAAGGCAATCTGCAAAATGGTGAAGGATCATTAAACATCATCCGTGATTTATGAAAAATACAACGATTCAAAGTCTACTATATAATTAGATCATCTAACCTCTATGTAGTAGTTATGGAAACATGGAAAATGATAATATCTCTTAGGAATCCACAGAGAGCTCATAACTCATAAGGACAAAGGATGGAGAAATAAGAAAAGACACTTCAATTTGCATGATCCAATTGGACCATCTTCTGATTTGAGTTTACACTGGAAGGACACAAGATCACCAAAATAGAACACCTTCAAGGAACGTAAAGTGTAGGTGGTTACTGTGGGATTGGAAATGAATTGGGAGGGCATACTGCGGTTAAGTTTCACTTTAATAAGTATTGCCAGACAGATGCTGACATACACATGGCTGAGTGTTAAGTACCTTGATTGACAGTTGAGAAAAATGGCCTAGATCAGCAAACATGGCTTCTGAACCTGGACCATTTATTTGTTTCATGAGCAACCAAGCAGGTCTATTCAGAACTCAGACATCCATGAAGACAGCTATCAGTAAATTTACACATTTACCTGTTATACATAATAGTATTCCACCCAAGGACATCCAACCCCCACTTCGAGTTTTCCTCAAAAAGATGTACATATAGTGTGGTGAAAGTGCCTGATATATATGAGGATTCCAGCTAAATATATTATATAACCCGATGGCGCTGATGCACAGGAGCCACATTGTCATCACAGGCGCAAACAAGAAGCCAACTCTGTGGGTGCCATAATGTTGAAGGGCAAACAAACCAATCAGTATGACACAGGCAGCCGGTACTTCCACATCTGCAATATCATCAGATTTTCAGGAGGTAGGGCTAAGTAAAGGACAAGTCAAGGAAAAGTAAAGGCAAAATTCAAATATATGGATTTGCCCTTATTATGGGGATACATAAAACAGTTGCAGGCTAATAAGATTCTAATATAATAGTACAGGAACAATTTCTTTTGGCACGACTATTATGAGTCCCAAATAGCTTTTTTTATGGAGGGCATTGCGAATAAAAGTGCTTACAATTCACAAAAAATAATCCAGAATTGCATATTAAAACATTTGCAACTCCAATTGCTAGGTGGTGGCACCATCAGTGAGAAAAAACAATCACCGGTAGATCAAGACAGTAAGTGAACTGGAAACCTGGAACTTTATTAGGTGTTATTTTAAACTACAAGCTCCAACAATATAGCAGAAAGTCTCAGCCTAAACTAATGCAAAAGCACCCGCTATGCTCACCCTAAACAAGGAACCTCCAACCAACTTATGTGATATTTAGCTCAAAACTCAAACTGGGGCATATGGAATCCTTACCCTTGAAATTTGGTTTAAAGCTCAGTCAAAGAGTTCATAAAAAAAAAAGAAAGCATTGTGGCACCACCCTGTAGCACAGACCCAAGTTTTTCTTCTGGAAGTACTTAAACTATCTCAAGCTGAAACTAGATAGACTACGGAGTCTTCAAGCTTACGCATTTAAAACAGAACTAGTTAGACATGCATGCGTGTGTACACTCAAAGACTAATTGAGAGAAGCAGCTATAGATTCGAGTTAGAAACAAACAGGTGATACAACGTCTGCTGTGAAATTTTTATCTTCCCACCCACCACCAAAAAAAAGGAAAAAGAAAACAAACCGTTTCCAATCAGGAAATTGCAAGAGATAAAAATCTGCACCAACTATTTAACATAATCCAAGAGATAAAACCTAGAAATGCTTTATACAAGTGTTACATGCTAAATAATGGAGATCATAGATGGTGTTTCAGCAAAGCTTCGTTTTTCCAATATGAGATCATAAAAAGATAGTGCAAAAACATCCTCCATACACAATAAACCACAATCCTAATAAAAACGTATTTGAAAGTCAAATATTCATGTAATTGCCTCAACTGCAGAGCAAAATGAAACCATATTATAGGATTGGATAAAATCAAACTGAGTATATTAGGTTTCTATTTCTTTGAAATAGAAAAGGAGGAAGAACAAATTTAGGAATTAGGCTAGATTAAGGAAAACTTGATTCAGGCTTCATCTGTCTATAGCTGACTTTGTTGGAATACAAGTAAGTCTTAGCTAACTATGTCAACATAATTCATTCCAGAAGACGTTGAATTATGTGATCTTGAAATTAGGCATAATTAAGTTGCACTGAAACTGAGTCCCTTCCGGTCATCCCAGTCATGATTCTATGCTCGGACTTCGTTTAACAACATTTTGGGCACCAGCCGCTAAAGCGAAAATTGACTTTGGAACCAAGCTCTGCACCTTCTGAATGCGAACGAGAGTAGCACCAATACCAATTGTGGGGACTTCTACACTGGACCGTAGGGCCACTAATTTACAGGAGTAGTGTCTCATATCATAGTCAGTAAATTAAATTTCAAACTAGTTTATATGGTAAATCTATGCTGCACCAGTTAATAGTCAAGCTTCGGATGCTGACATAGGCTGGTCTCCCTTGACTAGTCGCAGTCCATCTAAACAACTTGAGATGATGGGCAGGAGGACAACTTTGAAGATGACAATTTAACTGAAACTTTCGAAGATCTGATGTTGAAATGATATTATTTAGAATTTTACAGAAGTGGCCACGCTATGAAGTTGAAGAAGCAAAGAGTCGTACGTAAACTATCACACAGAAAGATTGCAAAGGTTTCTCTCCTGAATCTCCTAAAAAAGCCGCGCTATAAACCCAAGTTCAGATCTGCAAAAAAGGAATCTCACTGAGGTGTGATTTGGGATGCCAGAAAGAGAAAAAGGTTCCTCCTCTACTGTTCACCAATTTATGCCCAAAAACCCATTTTGGATGCCAAAAAACTTACATTTATGCTGCTCCTTGGACAGAGAAAATTCCAGGCCCGACACTGCTGAAAAAACTGCACCGCATAAAAACAATCTGGTTAGCATCAATCCCCTGAATTTTCAACTCAAATTGGATCAAACAGCCGTACATGCCAAAATCCAATCTTAATCTAAAGAGCCCCCCAAAAACAGACCATAAATTCCAAGTTTCCCACTTCAAAAGAACTCAAAATCAATAAACTATACCAATCACAAGTTCCCAATCCTTCAACCCCACTAGACATTCCCAACTCATGAAAACTACAAAATAGAAGTCCAGAAGAGGTATCTCAGACTCAACTTTGGATAGAAACTTCAACTCAACCCCAAGATTACGAAAAGTCGAAAACCTTTGGGAAAAAAAGAAGGGAAAAGAACGGGGAAAAAGAAAAGCAAATACGCATCGAAATTACCTGAAATAGCCGGCGTGAGCACACCATCGCCAATCAACATGCAAGCCCCAACCAGAGCCAGGACAAGCAGAAACCTCTGCAACACTTGGTGCCTCTCGAGAGTCGACTTCAGCTTCGGCCCGAACCCTGCCTTCGGCAACAAACTAGCCCCGTCCCTCTTGTACTCGGAGAGTTCCTCGTCCACCACCTGGCAATTGGGCAGCGAGTTGATTCGTGCGTGTCGGCACAGCAGCGAGTAGAGAGCGAAGGTCCCTCCTTCCCCATTGTCGTCGGCTCTCAGCACGATGAAAACGTACTTGAGCAGAGGCACTAGAGTGAGGGTCCAGAAGACGAAGGACAAGACGCCGTATATCTCCTCGTTGGTCTCCGAGTGCTGAATGTCCTCACCGAACGTGCTCTTGTACACGTATAATGGCGAAGTGCTCAAGTCTCCGTATACGACCCCGAGGCTTTGATAAGCCAGGGTCAGCACAGTCCTCCACGACTCTTTCTTCTAAAGGAAACCCAAAACGAAAAGAAAAAAGCAAAAACAAGATCATGAAACTGATAATTTCAAGCATTTCATTGATGGGGCCAAGAAAAAGTTGAACTTGAGTACCTTCAGATGATCACTCTGATGATTCCCAGGTTCAATATCCATGGTGGGTCTGCTGTCAATCGATGGGAAGAAGCATTTCTCAAGAGGAAATTAAGCAGGCCCCTGTCGTCGCAACTCCACGCTTCAACCAAGAATGCGACTTTTCTTTTCTTCCTGAAAGGAAGTACGACGATTTTGTGGGGAAAAAGAAGGGTACACAGCTTCTAGAGAAAGCGAGAGAGAGAGAAAGAGAGAAGTAGACAGTAGTTGAGCAACCGTCAAACTGAGACATAAAAGAAAGAGAAACAGACGGGAAACGACAGAGGTGAAGGCCACCGCAAGCTTCCGAGTGAACGCTGGGGCAACTCGGAATAAAAAGAAAAAGAAACTCTCAATAGATTTCAGAGCAGGAGACAGAGAAATTCGTGGGCAAGACGGAAGCTTCGCGTCGTCGGCTCTGGTTCAGTCGGTGTTCTACCGTGCATTTTGCTGTTTCGTAGTTCAAGATGATAAAAGGACCATCTTTTACCTGCCATGATGAGGATGGTCTCTGCATATCGTCAATGTTCGGATTACGTCTATAAGTGAAGTGCACTCGACATTATTCAAAAGGTCAAATTTTCGAACGGTAAAGGGATACGAAAAACCCCCTAAAAAGGTACAGAAAGTATAAATCAGTCTAGACAAAACAACTTACTCTTTTGTTTTATTATCGAAACTTACCATTACACTCAGAATTTCCAAATTGACGAAGTTAGTCAAAGCATTCGGAGATTCCTTTATCAGAGGAGTGAAGGGTTCAAATCTCACAAATTTTATGTAAATTATTCAAAAATTCGGGATCTCATACAAGTGCCATCAAAGTCTATAGAATAAAATAATCTTTTTATCATTCGCAACTTTGAATATTTGTAGAATCGCTGTCAAGACTATTCGTATGAAGGACAAAATTTTCAATTGTCTACTTTTCTTGGTTGTCTATTTTATAGTTTCTGGGAATTATTATCCACCCAAGAATTAGATGCAATAACCACAAAACGAGCTTAAAGTCCTTTATGGGTTTAGTGTTAATCTACTGAACATGCGGCTAAAAGTAATAAATCAGAATTCGAGTTTTTTTTGTAACTTCCAACTTGTAATCATGTTAATCGTCATAATCAGATAAATGCCTCTGCAAATCCTCGCTTGCACGTGTCGGTTTCCATAATCGAGGGGCACGATGAATAACACAACGAAACCAGATTCTCTCTCTCCATTACATCAAAGTAGCAGACAGCAGAGGGCATGGTTTTAATGCAGGAACATGGTTCGAAACTGGCAAGCGTGTCTCGGTTTTTGGGGTTCTTTCCGAGAAAAGGAGGAGCTGTCGGTAAAGCAATGGAAAGCACTTTACGGAAAGTAAAGCGTGGACGAGAAAGGTCGCAGCTTTTTTGCAGGAGCATCATCTGCGGTCAAAAGCGCAGGTGGGTTTGAACGGTAGTGAGATGGCGTCTCTCTAAGGGCTGTCTGGTCCGATAACCTATCTATCAGCATCAGACGTCGGCCGCCATAAGCAGACAACCTTATGCCTCCGTATTCTCCGGGTTTGAATTTTCTGGGGAGGGGGCCGATCTTCACGTCACTCCTGTACGTTAGTCTTGCCACACGTGCTGCTCCACCGTCAAAAGCTTTGAACTTGAAGGAATCTAAACCTCCCCCCCGCCACCCCTCCTCTTCTCCCCTCCAAAATCCAAGAAGATGACGGTTGGTGGCTCAAACGATGATTGGTCTGCAGTGCGGGAGTCGTGTTTCTTGCATTCACTTTATTCATTTTGGGGGGTGACTTTTAGATTTGACCCCTTTACGTCCAGCTGTCAAAAACTAGCAAAACATGTAACTACTAAAATATGGAGTCTAATTAATGTTTTCCTCTGGAAGACTAATATAATTTATGGACTAAATTGAACATGTACTAAAGATTTATGAATCATATTATAAATAGATGTAATGTTCAGAGACTACATTAAATGTGAAAATTGCCAATGTCAGCATCGGAATGATTACATTGATAAATTGTTAAAATATTCATAATTAAATTGATCAAATTATAACATTTATGACTCATTATCTCAATATTTATTAAACACAAGAGTCATTGTCGATGGCCATAAGAATTATTATTGATATTAATGTATATTGATGATCACTAATCAGTTGTCAATATACGATAACGCATCGACAAAGATACTGATTAAAAGGGGTGACGGATTATTGATTCAGTTATCAAGAAAATATTGGATACCAAGATGGTGTTAGGATGCAGTTATAAGTTTAAAGTGAAGCAAAAAAATTCAAGGAGTAAGCAAAAAGTGATTTCAAGGGAGCAATTACTTGAAGACTAGATCATGGCATCCCATCGTGAGAGCGTAGCTACAAGAATTTCGAAAATGAGGGAACATAGCTACAAATAGTAGGAAAAATTGCTCTTAGATAGTTATAGTATGATTACTACGAATATCATTGTTCGTCCATTGGAGGTCCCCAGCACAATTAAACAAATATACGATCTTTTCATTATCTTTACTTTCTCGCATTGCTCTTTTAGTTTGAAGTCTTCTATCGTCTAGCATAATTTGTGTATGTGTAGTTCTATCAAAGTGGTCACAGTTTAAGCTATGTTGTCGATTAAATTATGACATGATTTATGCGTTTACGGCTCTATTTAAAGTAAAGTTGCTCCTTTTCTTGTCTACTAGCGATGTTCCTAGTCCTGAACCGTGCAGACAATACCTGGCTCTCCAAATGAAAGCTGAAGAACGATTTTTGAGGGACGGATATTTCGTTGCTGAATTCAATTCGCGTGGAAACGCGATTAAATCGGCATCCGTATAGAAAGGTTTAGGATTATATTCGGTAATCGGCCCCTTTCGCAACGTGGTCGACGCTCCCATGCGTGTAAATTCATAATTAGACTTAAAATTCTCTCTTTGCCAATCAAGATGCATCCTAGATTTTCTTTGGCGAAACGTGGTCATTGCCAATTGGTGCTGGCCGCAGTCTAAAATTAGGTCAAGAATGCGTGCGTGGCAAGCACTACACCAAAACCACTCTCCCCAACAAAAAAAAAAAAAGGAAAACAAAAGGGCTGGCGCTTTTGGGATATTAATAACTCCTAAAGTTTGTAAAGATAAGGTGGCCCCAATTGGTCCCTTTCCCAATTAGAAAACCTGGTCATGATTAAACAATAATTTCGACGGTCCAAAATTAGCTTCTTCTTTAGGGAAAAGACTGGAGACAAATCCCATCTTTGTGATATAATAATCTTCATCTTTTTTCCCAAATTCCTTTCTTTTTAAATATTATTATTACAATGATCAATAACATTATTAATGGTCAGTGTCCCAAACGGACAAGTCGCGCCATGCGATTGCGTGTAAACCTTAAACAAGCACTAGCAATGCCACGCTTTGCTACTCGGGGGGAAAAAAGTCATCTATTGCTCAGAAAATAGGTTCACGATGGCACTTTGATTATTTAATTAGGGATCTAATCTGGAATCAGGATGGGGAAAAAGCTTTACTTTTCATGTACGGCATGCTTATATTTTTTTAATACTAAACTAAGTCTACACTTCATTATGGAAAAAGAAGAAGAAGAAGAAAGTATGTTTGGGAATATGCTTCAACGTGCACCATAATTGTACTGAGAGTTCATATGATCGATGGGCATGTAAGGGCGTGTCTAAATTAACCTTCGCTTTTCAATTTTTGGGTTCTCTAAAAGTCGCAGGATACGCACTTTGGCTTTTGTCGGTTGAGAACACTTGAAACTTTCACGATATATTAATGTTGGAGGCACTAATCCCCGTATGCTTGTTCCATGACCTTTTGAAATTGGGATAGTATTTCAAGTTTTGGCAAGAAAGCAAAGAACTTCTGTTTTTACTTCCGGGTAGAAAATGATAATTTCAGTGGAATCACTGACAAGGTAATTTAGATAAAAAAGAAATTTGCTAGGAAATTTGTAGCATACACTGCCCGTGTAAAAAAAAGAAAAGAAAAGAAACTCTACACAGGCGAATTAATTCACCATTGGATGAAGTCGCTTTCGGAAAAACATATCTACACCGGTGATACGTGCTGGAATTATTCAGATATCTAACCATATAAACATAATAAACAAGAGTAATATCGTCGGATAGGGCCTACCCAATGGCTTCGAATTTGCTTTTCTTTTTAAAGGATAAGTTCTCAATTTGTGCAGATTCAAAGATGGGCATCTGGTCTTGAGTCTGTGATCCAATCCAAAAGTAGAAGGAATGACAACTCAAGGAGATGCGTGTGCAAGAGCAGAAGAAGGCAGCAAGGACAGCATCATGGATCTTACTCGAGGAATATCTTTTGCTTCTTTTGGTTCTTGCAAAGTGACCCCATCGTTCCACATCATCATGCCATTATCCAGCCCCATGCCTTTTTAAGTTCACGTCATTCTCATCTGCCTTTGCATAAAGAGGAGGATTACAAGAATAAATTAGCAGAAAGAAGAGGACCATCATGTCGTTCTCTAAACAGTTAGGTCTTCACGATAATTTACAGCAGGGAAACAGATGGAGGAGGATAGAATGTACCATGTATCTCATAGCATCTTACTTCGAGAGAGAGAGAGAGAGAGAGAGAGAGAGAGAGGTCCTGTGGAAAGGGTTTATAAATATGTTTTTTTTTTTTTTGCAGGATCATACACCAGTAGCAAAATTAACACATAATAATGTCTATCAATGGCTGGATCGACAATATATGACTGAAAAGAGATAGACGACACCAAAAGCTTTCACCTAGAGAACAGCTGCAAGCGAGATCTAACAATTCAAAAACCCAAATGGCCAGAGGGGCGAAAAAAGAATCAAGAATACCCAAATAGTAGGCAACTCAGAGAGGCTATGTAGAGCAGTTATCAGTGGCGAAAACATAAACCGCCAGAAACCAGTTAGGACTTGCAAGAGAGTCCAAGCATTTGGGCATCATTGTCTCAATAAAGATGTTGATTCTTATTGATTTTGAATTTCTTAATTCGAGACATTGACTAGCTGACCAAGGGGAAAGTCCAACAGATGGGCGCCGGACAACAGGTCAGACCATGTATGTCATCCCAACTTGGATGATGTTCATGTGAGGCACGCTCATGTTTGCTGCTCCTGCTCTACAATTTCGCCTCATGAATCCATAGAAGTAGTTTATAACCAGTTTCTTGACAAACCAAGAGTCTTTCCTCGCCCTCACATCTCCGTGACCAAGCAAATAAGTAAATCCTGAATCCATGGCTTCTCTTAGAGCTGAAAGCTCATACTCTAAGCTCGGGTCTTCATCCGAAGCCATGACACTAGACGGCAAAACTGATACAGCATCTTCTGAGGTTGAAGTGCCCACCTCATCCAGTCTGTGCACCTGCATGAGGGGGACTTGGAGCTCTTCCACTCCATCAACGCTCTGAGTCCTGGAGCCCCTGGACCCCATGGACATACTGTCAAACTCCGTATCATGTAAATTGCTCTCTAGAGCCAGATCTTCAGCCTCCCTTCTCAAAAATTTCTCGAGGCTTTCAGCCAGAAGCTGTTCAAATGCATGGTGATCTTCCTTTCTTACATCTTTATAACCATATCGGGCTACACAACGGAACATGTGATAGTCTTTAGGGCAAGCTCTTCGAAATAGGAACCTTTCTTCTTGAGGAACCACAGGCACGGGCACATACTTGATGCACACAAAGACTATAGTTGAGTGGATTGCCGGTAGGCTCAACAAGAACTGCCCGAAAATAGATGGAATGCCTTGAACAAGCTCATTGTAAAGCAAGCCAATACCTGGTACTCTTAGGGTGCCAAGGCTTGACCCAAGTTCGAGCATGAGATCCATGGATATTTTTTCTCTGACCTCACTCCTGTACTTCAACACGCTCCCATAGTTCCAAATGTACATCACGCAGAGGAAGCACGAAGCAAATACAAGTGGGAGCCAACCACCTTGCTCAATTTTTGATAGAACCGCACATAAATAGATGAACTCCACTGATCCAAATATCAGGGGGAAGAATAGAGCAAGAAACAGATTTGTCTGCCAGATTAGGAGCATCACAAGTGTCACCAAGGCCGTGCTCACAATCATAACACCTACTTCAGCTATGCCTACAAGTTCATAAATCACATTAGTCACTGAGTAATGTCCTTTCCTAGCTAAAATAAAATGACAGCGAGAATTGTGGTAAGAACTAGACAATTTGCAGATAAAGAGGGTTTTGCGTGAAGCTTGACCAAGAAAAAGGGAATTTCAAGGTTTGGAAATATCAAGCCCCAAAAATAGACAAGAAGGAAAATTTTCAACAATACATTCATCAATTTTGAGAATATTATGAGAGGCGGCAATAAAGCCATGATGCACAACGTGGCTGCGAGATAGATTTTATTACAGGTGACTAGCACAGGAAATTGAGATATACTAAATAGTAATTAGTAAAAGATTAGTATAACATGAAATTCCCATGAGCTTCATCATCATCTAGGTGCGCATATTGGCAGGTTATGGCAAGCAGAGAGTTTAGAAAATAGGGAAAGATGCTTAACCATATGCATTTGCAATGTCCGTGGTGCTCCGAAATATCGACACGACCACTATGCACATAATCATCAAGAACCAATTGATTGCAGGGATGTAAATTTGTCCCATTCGCCTCTTTGAGGTGTGGACTATCTTCAGCCTGGGGAAGCACCCAAGAGCCATGGATTGCTTAACACATGAAAATGTAGCGGATATCATTGCTTGACTGGCGATCATGGCAGCAAGAGTGGCAATCACAAAGACTGGCCAGAAAAGACTATCTGCCTTTCATAAGCACAGAAAAGCACTTAAAATTCAAACACATTAAAGCAGTAGCCTAAACCATAGAGTATCCATTGGGTTGGGAGTGTCACCTGGCACAGAGTCGTAGAAAATTCTTTCAGCTGATTCTGGGTACTTCATTAGGTAGGCAGCTTGGCCCAAGTAAGCCAAGAGGAGGCAGGGAAACACCACAAAAGTGAAGGCAATCTACAAAAGATTTGATATTATTGGTACAAGTCTTTATGAAGAAAAACCATGATACGTAAATGGCACGAGATATTATGTAGTCCGAAAGACAACCTGTATAGATCGCACTGAAAAATGACCCAAATCGGCAAACATTGCCTCAGCTCCTGCAAAAAAATTTGCATGAGCTATCATTACTTCTCTGTTTGATGTATGAATCTCTCGAAGAAAATGATCTAGAACACCACAAATGTACGAGGATAGAGAATACATCAAAAACAAAAAACAAAAAATAAACAAATTAAAGTATCAGCTGACATGCTTCGACTAGTTGGAATCTAAGTAAAGGCCAAAACTGAACTAGAAGTATTCTTTCTTTTTCATACCTCATAGGGAAAATGTCATATTAAAGAAGGGTGGACAAATATAGCAGTTTTAGGTCAGGAACAAAGCTTGGCAGATAGCTCCACCACTTGCATGTAAAATATTTTGGAAAACTAACCAAACAGACCGTTTGTTTTGTTGTTTATTACCCTGTCCTTTTAAGTACATAGAAGCATCCAACAAAGGAAGGGGAATGGATGCCACAATGCCAAGAGTGTGGTCAAGGCACTAAAAAAACTGAGTTAGGCCTCATCCTTAGAGGACCACCCAGAAAATGTTTCATTGTAAAAGACTTGTTTTTATACTGGTTACTGTTCATTAAGCTAAAGTAACTTATAATTTTTTATTAACTGCTCTCTAGGAAACTTTGAATAATGATTGCCACGGAAATTGCTAACTAAGATCTACCAAGTTGGAGGAACCAAGGAATCCGAAGTGGCCACATTATGTCTGACATAGTTCTCTTAGTTTAATAGCCGATATGTACCTGTAATACAGAGAACACAACCTCCGAGTGCTGACCAAGCAGCTCCACTGTTCTTTCTGAAGAAGAAATAAATGTATGCAGGATTCACTGCCCTTAGGACAGTTATATCATGCTTTAAAAGATTGTATAGTCCAATAGATCCCAGGCAAAAGAACCACAAAGCAATAATAGGAGCAAACAAGAAGCCCACTTTTCCAGTCCCAAATTGCTGTATGCTGAATAGTGCTAGTAGGATCATAATTGAGACAATGACCACAGCATCTGCAGAAATATCTTTGCAAACTGTCATTATTGATCATCTGCCAGATCTCAAGACAAATCTAGAATACAAAGGATGTACCCCTAAAGTCCATACAGATTAACCAATCTGCTTGTCATGATTGTCTGTTGTTGGAATTAAAAGATTCTAGCCATTAAATGGAAATCTTTGGGCAATCAAGCATACTTTTCTCAAAACTTTAAATGGAATTATTCACGCAATCAATCATAATTTCCGAAACCAATAAATCAAGCAAGAAGGGACAAAGTGAGCTCCTTTTGAAGGGATTATATCCCAATTTAACTTAGAAAACAATCTCAGCCTAAAACTAGGATCCCTCAGTTCTGTCCACAATTAATACTGATCTTGTAGCATTCTTCACTAGAAGAGGATGTCGGCTACTCAATCCTTTTCCCAATTTCAGAGAACTTTTACTAATATCAGTTAAGAGATGAAAACAGAAATACCAACTTGTTCCAAATCCTTCTAATTCACCCTGCAGCCCACTCACAGCAGACATCACTGCAATAAAGATGGTATTGTAATCAGATATTTCAGAAAGTAAGATCTCGAGTGCATATATAGAAATTACAAGGATAAACTCATGTGACCGGAACTTAAAAATATAATTATGAAAGTAAATATGACATCTTTTAAAAAAAATTATGCTTGTCAAACTCAAGATTTGAATTGCTCCAGAACGTCTGACTTGCAAACTGTAGATTACATATTAAGATTTATTAAAAAATTACCCGCCCATGAATATTTGTGAAAAAGAAAAAGAAGTGCATCACAAGATCATGTGCTTAAAGCTAATATGGAAAGATGATATTATGCAACCAGTAAACGGGCAACTTCTCAAAGTAAGTGCTAGGGTTTCTACTTATTAAGTTATAACTGTCTTCTTTTCTTCTTGACGGAAGAGTAAATAAACTGGAGTCCACTCTGCAAGATCTAGTTGTAGATAGACCATTTTTCCTATCACTAAAGATGTTTCATTGACTGACTTATACTTCGAATCTTCATAAGAATGAAACTGCAAGTTTTGATGTGAAATATGCACCTGGTTGATCTTTTTTACTACATCTTGTCCTCTACATTAAGCATCTCATCCTTTTACTGATTAACCATCGAATATTATAACTGTCATCATTTTGAACCAAAGCACGTATTAATTATGCTTATGTTTTTAACTCGCAACGGTTGTAACATTGCCTATCCACATCTAGCCTTCATATAATTAACTGTACAGATCTTTATACAAATGACAGTATGGCAGGTGAATTTTGCAAATTGTGAGGTTTTTACTGGGAATCATGTAGAGTACCAGATATTCTGAGGGAAGAAACCTTTCAGAAACTCTTCCGATGATAGCACATTCTTAAGACGATGGGAAGAACAGAAATTTAAAGAGAAAAGAGTCCATTTTCCCTTGTATAAAAAATATTGATTTAAAATACAGCTAAGTTAATAATAACCTGAGAAGTTATGAAATGAGAAGACAAGGTGGAATGGTCTTGCTGCTAGTTTTAGATAACATGAGCAATCTTGAGCACTTTAGGTTCCTAGAAGCTAGGACAAAGTTTGGCAGAGTGAAACGGGGCAAGTAACTGTAGTGATAGCAGTTGTTTTGCAGAATAGTTCATGCTCAAATGAAGTGTTGACGATGCATAATCAATGGCTGGCAAAGACCTAACCCTTCAATTCATAAGTGAAACCTCATACCTGATATTGCCGGCGTGAGAATGCCATCTCCTATGATCATGGAAGTTCCCATTAGAACCAAAAGCAAGAGGAGGGTTTTTAATGATGATCTGTTTTCGAGAGTTTCTTTTATGCTCAAGGCCCTCTCTAGCTCAGGGGTTGGCAGTTTGAGCCTAAAACTTGAGATGTACTCATCAGCAGGTTGACGATTAGGCAACATATTTATATTAGCATATCTGCAGATCAAAGAGTAGAGGGCAAAAGTACCTCCTACAATAAAGTGAGGACAAAGAAGTCCGTGAGGGAAACTATTTGTGATCATATGAAATTGGACAAGAAACTATTCAGCAATCAAAGCCATTTTACCTTCCCCATTATCATTGGCTTTCAGCACAACAAAGACGTATTTGGCTAAAGGAATGATAGCGATGGTGTACATGACCAATGATAAAGCACCCAAGACGTCAACATCAGACTCGATGGCCACTTTGCTGAATACATCAGCAAATACGTACAAAGGACTTGTGCCCATGTCTCCATAGACGACGCCAAGTGTTTGAAATGCTAAGGCAAGAGTTTGCCAGACAGAAGGGTCCTGATTCATTGAAGCAACAGAGTTCAGTTAAGAAATAAATTTGATAGGCTCTTCTCCCCATCGATTGGTTTATTCAGCACATACATACATGCTCGAACAGTGTGTACAGACAGCGAGCTTAGATTATGCTAAGAGCATCTGTAGATGTGCATTAGTCAGCACGCTACAGCTAACAAATGAGATGTAGCCGTAGTTCCATTAGGAGCTCATCGGCAGTGTCTCTCAATTCATTCAACAAGAGACTCTCTTGCTCAAGTTGATAGTTTTTGGATAACGACCTGTTCTGCCAAAAAGCCCCACTAATCAAATTGTTTCTAAGAGTGCGAGCTCTAATCACAGACAATCGCAAGCCACCGCAATTAATATATCACACTGAGCATAAAGATGAAGTTTCTTTTCCGTCGCTCAAAAACCATCCCATCAGCCGGAGAAAGAAGGACAATAACACTGTGTCATGAAGATTTATTCATGACACAGAACGCAGGACAAGTCAACTGAACTAGCAGAAATATCTTGCTCTTGGAAAAACAAGAGGTCGAACTAAAATGAATGCATTGACCTTAGCGTGATGCCTATGAGCACCGGAAACCTCCATGGCCTCCACATCGAAGGAGTCCACCCGCTTGGGCTTCTTCACTAGCCGCCTCCTCAAGGAACCATGACCTTGGCCTTCTCTTCCCTCGTTGTCGCCGAGCCAAGCCCACTGTGCTGTCTCCGAATCCACTTCACTTCCATCGACCCATCTCGACCCCTCACCACCACTCGCACTGCTCGTCCCCAACCTCGCACTGCCCTCTTCAATCCCATCCTCTTCTTCCATTTTCTCCCCCTCGTAGATTTTCCTCAAAACCCAAGATGCAGAAGCCTCCCGGCCAGTTGAAGAGCTACTGAAAACGACCACCCTCTGCCCAAAGCCTCAAAACCCATCAGCCAAGAGACTGTCGACAGAAGCCACCAAGCACGAAGCAACGATCTTATCAATGGTCCAATCAGAGATTTGCGGCGGGTCTTGGAATTTTGCTCGTTCTTGGAGCGTCCCGTGAACCCTCGCTCAGGGCGTCCCGGGGGGGATGGTTGATGCCGAAGGTGGCGAATGCAGAAGGGTGACGATCGAAAGAGATCAGGTCGGCTCTTGGAAAACGAGTTCGAGTCTGACGCTTTCACACGGCGGGCAGAGCGGTGAAAACGGACAAGTGGCGTGTGCATCTTTTCATCTTCTTCATTCTCTTCACCCACACGGAGGATTTCCCATGAAAATGTTAAAAGGAGTAAGAGGGGTAAAACGCCATCACGCGCCCGACGCCAGCATCGCATGATTCGCTCAATTCTACAGTCTTGGGAAAAAAAAAAAAAAGCTCATCTTAAAACAAAATAGTATTTGATAAAAATATTTTAAAAAATCAATTCTATAATAAATTTCTATTTCAGAATTAGTTTTAGGGCACTATATGAGAATCCATTCTCTTTAATCCTTTTTTTTTGTTTTTTACCTTAATCAGATTGTTCTCTCCCTCTTTTTCTTCGAACATGCCCTAATATGATCTGAAGTCCTTTTCAAATTTTTTAAAAAAATTAATAAACTAATAAAAAAAGCTAAAAATTATTTAAAAAATTCAGATAATTCAGGAATGATAAAAAATTCAAAAATTATTAAAAAATCAAAAATAAAAAATAAAAAATACTTTTCTATTATCAATAAATTTAAAAAAAATTCAAAAATCCAAATTTTCTTGAAAAAATCAATTTCTTACATTAGAAAAATGCGGGTAAATACCATCAGTTTTCTAATTTAACTCTGGCCAATATTGTCAAGAATTGGCTAGGCAAAACCCACAAAAAAATGTCTTACCTCAAAATTGGGTATCCTCCTCTCCCCTAATTCTTTGGTAATTATTATATACTATGATTTATGCAACTAAAATGAATTCGGAGTTCGATTACAATAGAAAATGTGATCAAATTTGTCAATTTTTTGGGCTAAATAATAAGTATTTGATTTTTATTGGAATGAACATCTTGCAATCTAAAAAATTAAAAAGAATGTCAAATGAAACATAAACAGAAACATATATTTTTTTTACCATATCAAACATATTTCTAATTCTGAAATAGAAATTATTTGTCCGTATTAAACGCATTCCTTTATTTAGAAACTCATTTTGGAACAGAATTAGAAAAATCTAATTCTCCAAAATTAGATTTCTTGATAGAATTTCAATTATATGCACCCTTAGATCTCTTGTTGCTCTTCTTGGATTCAATTCGCAGCAGTCGCGCATATGAGAGGGAGAAGACTGCTTTCTCTTTACAGTCTTATGTTATTCTTGGATGTAATGAAGGAATCCTAAATCTTTCTAAGATTCACCTATCCCATTAGTTACGATAACTTCTCATGGTAAAACATAAACCCTTCAAGGCTTGCTCGATCATCTCAACTACTTGCTCATCCAGTTCGCAATACATGATACTGTTTTATGTGATTTATGTGAAGTTTATATCGTGCGAACAATATCTATTGCATTTTACACATGTAATGTGTCATGCCGCATTGACCACAACTAGTATACGAAGTCAAGACTATTATACTCTCTTTTTAAATGTATCATTATGGGATTTGATCAAATCGAATTTTTGTGATCGTACCTTGAAATCACATAGCTTACATGTGAGCAAAATAAAGCTAGAAATATATGGGTGATTTAGTCTCACAAATATTAATTACTCAGAAACATATTTCCTTAAAAGTGATTGTTTGTATTGATTGCAAAAAAAAATATAAAAATTATTTTATACCGTCAACGAAACTATTTAGATATAATTTTTTGTCATTGATAAAAATATTGACTAGTCATTTCAAGTCATATGAATAATTTTTTTTAAAGAAATTATTTCATTTTTCATAAAAACTAATGGACACTACAAGTCAATCATTTATGCATCTAGTACCATTAGGAGCCAGCACTTGCAAGTCCCATGGATACAGAATGGTTCTGCCAAGTGAAAAAGCATAATTACGAACACAAACTTACTGCTTCATAGTTCTGGAGTCTATACCTGTATGCGAGAAGTTATACCATACTCCAAAGCTTAGCCACTATAGATATTGAATAGAATCATTTTGATGATTATAACTCATTTTTGGGATTGAAAAGTTGTTGATGTAACCTCTTGCTCATTGATTAGAATTTGATCAACCCTAGATTGATTGCTCAATTTCAGGAAAAAGATAGGCAAAATCTGAAATGGCGACGATGATCTCAGGGTTTGCGTCAATATCTTGGGGGTGCTCACAAACTTCAGTTTTTACTAGGGGTGAGCAAAAAGAGGGTGGGTAGGTTCCAGACCTGGACCCTGTACCCGACCCTATTATAACCGGTTCCCCTTTTTTGGACCCTGTACCCTACCCTGTTTATATTGGACCCTGTACCCGACCCACCCTGTTTTTCCGGTCCGGTTCCAGGGTTAACCCTGTTTATATTAGAACCTGTTTTGCAACCACTCATCCTATACGACTTTCCATTTATCTAAGCAAAAATCATAACATTACATATACATTAGTAACAAACACGGATCTAATATTAGCCTAATTCACACAATACTACATGAAACTTTTCATTTGTCTAATATGATTAACAAATCTTTGGTGCAAACACATCTCCAAAAGTGAAATCAACATAACTCATCCTCCAGAAATTAGACAAGCCAATCCACGTGGTACAAAATCTCTAACAAAAACCTAAAATTCATATATAAAGAAAAATCAACAAGAAATCATGCTCTAAAGACATATGCAAAAATTATGATTTAATAAAGTATATTTACTTAAAAAATCAGAAACTAAATGAATTTTATTTTTCTAATAATCCGGTTCAGGGTTCAGGGTAGGTTCCAGACCTAGACCCTATACCAGACCCTGTTATAACTGGTTCCCATTTTTTGGACCCTGTACCCGACCCTGTTTGCATTGGACCCTGTTCCCGACCCTATTTTCAGGGTGGGCCAAACAGGGAACCGGGTTTACCCGGTACGGTTGCACACCCCTAGTTTTTACTACTTATATTCAAAGTTCAGAGATCATGAAGTTCTTGACAACGCGCCGCTCTTGTAGGCCAAAATAATGACGAGGTCAAATCTTGGTAGCAACGATGGGTATCAAAGCCTCATCTTGATGAGGAAAAATTCGGTTTTTGAAGCTGAAAACTTGATTTCTTGCATTTTCGCTTCTCGGTCGATATTTGGCCGACCCTCGATATGCTATTCAGTTTTTGAAGAAGTTAAACAAAATTTTAGGTGTCAACACACATGCAGATGAAGAGGATGGAGGAGCAAAAAGTTTTACAGCAGGGTAGCGAACATTCAACCATGTTGTCATTTCTTTATTTTCCTTGATTATGTATGTCACGGCTAGGTTTTCTTTTTCCCCCTTCAGTAGATGTTGCGCGTGGCCGGTAGTAGCCCATTAAGCCTATGTACAGCCCAAGCCCAACGTCTACGTTGACGCTGAAGGATCAAGACCCAGTCAGGCCTTTTTTCCTGTATTCATCTTCGCCTCGGTCCATCAAAGAGGATTTCACATCTTCATCCACTGATGCAATATCACAGCGAAGAGAAATTCTGTATAGCCTAGCTGATTGGAAATGTGATAGACAAAATCACTCATTAGAATAATCGCAAGGGAGTTTGTGTTTGTGAAAAGTGAAAACTATTGTCCTCATGGCTTTTCGAAATACGACATGATCAATGTGATCGAATGAGACGGAATCTTGAGTCAAACGGTTCTTCGTGTAGCAACTTATCAAGGTTTTCTGTGTGTTCGGTCGGTCGGTGGTCTTATGAATCCCAGCCTTCATAGTCAATGATGGGTTTATTGGAACTGCCGATTACTTCACTAGCTAGTACGTCAGTGGTGACGATGGCCGCCCGTGGAAAAAATTACACGCACCGCCAGTGTTTGCCGTGCTCGTCAGTGGTAACTAATCTCCTCGAATCTCAATGTGCGAAAACATTCAAAATCCGAAAATTCGTCTGAAGCATATTGCCGAAAGGTCGTGTTGCCGACCCGGATCGCGTGTCGACCGATCGCAATTCTAACTATAGACGAGCAACATCCACAGGGTGAAGAAACTGTTGCATGGTTTGTAGACCACGGGGACCCCGATGCCATCTCAATCGATTTCGTGGTTTCTACTGTGGGACGTACGCATAGGTAAGAACAATCACAAATTTTGCAGCTTTTGTGTCAATTTTTTTGGAGCCTTGTCTGCTGCGCTCTTTCGATTTCCTTGAAGCGAAGCCATTGCGAATGCCCAAGCCCAACCACAAGAAGACACCCTTTAAACCAAATGTGTACAAGCTCCAATCTTCGCTTTGAGCTCCACGTCCGAATGCATGGAACATAAAGGAAAAGAATAGGAGAAAGTTGGCCATCCAACTAGGCGCTGCCGCGCACAGATATCGATGCCATGCATGTGCGCCTCACGTGCCGGTTGCTTTGGCGCCTGTGAAGCAGAGGGAAGGACAGAGACCACTCTGCGAAACTCATGGGCTTGGGGTACGAAGTAGCATTCTCTCTTCTTGTCTTTCACTCTGCGTATTTCAAGCATACAAATCCCACAGAGAGAGAGAGAGATTGGTGTGTGGTGTTTGCTGTAGACCCAACAGAACCGAGAAGATAATCACACATTTCGGTCGCGACGGACATGCTGTGTGATAATCAATAGTGAAAATTTCCTTAAGGAACAGGTTTAGTACTGCCATTCTCCTTTGACCTAATTAGATTTCAAGAATTTGTGCAATGAGCAGCACTTTCCCGTTACGTAAGACGCTGGTGGGTCGGACGCGTGATAGATATCGAGCATCTTTCTTTCCCTAGTTCCCATCGCGACAATGGTCCACGCCCACTGTTGGGCCTTGCGGGTCATCTGCTTCCTCTGTGATGCTGCTCTTTGATTTTTCCTCATGAGAGCATGGTGCTGAAAACCAATTTTAGTGGCAGCAATTCTGGTGCAGCACCCCTATTTGCGTGCGGTGGAGACCTCGGCCAGCTTGTGAGTTATGTATCTATAACTCCAAAAGTGACAACCTAAGCAGAAAAAGAGAAACCGATTGCAGCAACTTTCCCTGCAAGTGTCCTCATGGTCCCTAAAGTGATAAAGCACATCAAGTTGACATTTACCTACCAAATGTATCGCAAGAGTCCATTCGCATTAAACATGTTCTTAGGCAAGCAAGTTAACCGACACAAGTAGATGAACGATGATGTCTTTCGAGGAGTTTTGTGGGGTCCAATGTGGTTTGGGGCAAGGCCCACTAGAGGCAGTCTTCTTGCTGGTACCAACCTTGGGAACTCATTAACCGATTGAGGAACACAGACGCATGATGCCACAGCTCAAATATGTTAGGCAGATATCAGAGGATTAGGAGAAATGGGTGTTATGTAGATACCAGAGAATCCAGTTCAAGAGAAGCAGAACGCGTCCATATGGTTGTTTTATAAAGAAAAAAAAACATGTTGTGGGCACTGGGGAGAACAAACAGCATCTCGCCCACTCCAGGGTTCTTTCCTACATGTGCAATCCCATCTGTAAAGAAGGGAAAAGATCACATATATTTTCAAGATTTAGCACTATGGCCAATCGATTGATAATGAAGTGACTTTGTTGGGGACATTGGGAAGTGAATGAAACGATTAGGGTTTCTTTCTCTCTCCCAAAAATCATAGCATGGTTGGTGGTTAGGGGGAAGAGGGGAAGGAGAGTATGATTGATTTGTTAAACAATTCATGAGTTGCAACATCAACTTTTACAAGTGTCCCCATCTCTCTAGATGTCCCCATATATCTCAGTCGTGTTGTCCTCGATTGCACTGTGCTTAGATGCCTATTCCATCTCTCTGCATGATTGTGAGTCCCTTTCAGTAGTCTGTTGGCTAAAGAAGCTTGCATCATCAAAAGCCTACCCCACCAAGGTGGATCAATCATTGCTCTCTCTCTCTCTCACACACACACATGGAACAGCCCACCCGAAAAGAAAGAAAAAAGAAAAAAAAAGAATTTGATCTTGTCATGAGTCTAATTGTCTTGATTTCTTAAGTTCCACAAGACAAATTAGGAAAGCTTCCTTCATGGAGCTTTTGCTGTCATGATTTGATGTCCTAAAGTAATTTATTCTTAATTAGTTTGCTTTTCTTGAAATCTCTGCATTCAAGAGGATGTCTGAGCATCACAGATTATCTGTCAAGGAATTAGTCGACATTTTATGAGAAACTGACCTTGACACATTGGCTACTCCAGCGCCCTATACCAGCCGACCCAATTTTTAATACGTTTATCAGCATATCAGTCTCATTCTCCAGGCACTCCTTAATGAATTTCAGTGCACTTGGTAGTCGAGGCAATCTCTCAATGTGAATACTAGTTGGCTCTTGGTTGTCCAACCAGTGGTAGCGCCACTTTATTCATGATGTTGATGGATGATGGTGGTTATGAGAGCGAAGGAGACTTTGATGACAAGAGATGTCAATAACAATATCTCATAACCCTCTTTCTTTTTATGTGTATCGTGGAGTTCAGCATGGAAAATTCACAGAGCAAAAAGGCTTAGCCATTGCGGGACCTAGGGACATCCCGGGAGACTGTCCGATCTAATAAGTGGGCGATCTCTTGGAAGTTCGACCAATCACTTCCCTTTGATCGCCTTATGAAAGGCTCATTCAAAGCAATAACAAGTAGAAAAATAAGCAAGGTTTCATTGTGTATTTCTCTCTCATGATTGAATTAGTGACATCTGTGGATCTGGTGAGGGTTGAACTAAAACTGCCTAGAAATCGACCCCATCGTGTATATCAGACCGCAAAGAATTAGAGCCATCATGACTTTCTGATTTACCCTTCCAAGATCGTCGGGTTGAAAGTATCTCAGTTGCTCGTCTTGCGAATCGGGACGTTCCTAATTAACGCAAGAATAAACGTTGGGGCTCTAATAAGGTGCAAATGGGGAGGTGAGCTATGTGACAGCCGAAAGGGAGCCACATTGAAAGATTTTGCTGAAGTTCTTGATGAAGAAAAACTGAAAAAAAGAGATGCTATTTTTTGCTCAAATGAAGAGGCCCCCACTTTTCCCTTTCCTCCCTGCTGGGTCTATTAGACACGTACATTTACACGTAGAGAAGCTTTTTTCGAGAGCCAAGATGGTGACTAGCAATGGCATCACGTGATGCCTTGGTTTTTTCCTCAGTTGGAGAGAGTTGGGATCACAGTGCTCTCTCCACATTTTGACCAAATTCATTCCTCTCCCCACCATCTGTCGATCCCTCGATGTCATGGCGCTTTCGTTGCTCCCCCTCAGTCTCGGTCCCGTTCTTTTCGCCTATCTATTGATTTCTCTCTCTAGGCATGCCTCATTTCAAGCTTGGAAAAAAAAAAGGGCTTGCTTCAACAATAACGGCGACAAACATTTTTCGAATCCCCCGGGGCCACCAGGCGGAGACCCCATAGACCCCGGAAAAGTCCATGAAGCATCCTACAAGCCACATGAATTAGTTGAGTCCAGGCGTCTGGTATGTGGAGGTGGCTTTATTCTAGAGCAATTTGTATGCTATCGAATGGCATTTGAATAAGTGATCTTCTTTTCGTGAACTGAAAATCTCTTCACGTTCCGACGAACTGTGCCAACATTGAGTCCCCATCACGCGCACGATGCACACCCGGATGCATCCTTGCATCTGATGTCACAAGCATACCCCCTTTCCCCAACCATGCTTATCTTTTCACAATTCACAGGACCACTTGACTCTAATTCCCAAACGCTTATCGGGGGTCCTCCACAAGGGGTTTCTCCATGGACTATATCAAACATTCTCTCCCACCGACAGCTGCAGCCGTTGCGATGCCAAGCCGATTGGCAATTTGATGCTGCTCAACTTAGTCAAAGTTCGCGCAATTTTTAATGGTATTGTCAATTCAGTGCTTCTCAAATTAGTCGAAAGTTCATGTGACTTTTAATAAGTATGGACGCTAAATAACAGACAAAAACCAGATAATCTCTTTGATGCAGTGACATCCACATTTGTTCATGAAAGATCGGCTTACACACCAAGTGCCATTTTTCACGTTTCTGTGCCGTCAAGCTTTTCAACTTGCGCCTTTAATTTGTTACACTACCGAAGATCAAGCATCAATGGAATTTAACACATCATTCGCATACTCAATGTTATTTCCCTATTAGGTTTGAGGAAGATGTTAAATTATTTATGATAGTACGAGACTTTGTGAGATTATGCGTGCCCCGGCATCAGATAAGTGATCACGTGATTTTGGTCCATTTCTAAGGTTAGCTAATTCTCTTGTCGGGTTACTTCCTTGAGTGCACAACAAGCTATTTTCCAATCCCAAGCATTCCTTTCAACACTTTGCCATGTGCGTAGGTTCATTGTTTCCGAAATCAAGAATGGTATGCGAAGTTTTCGCTTTGATATCTCGAGCAAAACGTGATATATTTTCCAATTTGAGTTGGATTCCAATTGGCTTGCGTTGCTGTGCACCTTTGTCGTGGTGATAAGGCTGAGAAGTCAATGAGGATGATGGTATCCAGCTTCGTTACCATTGGCATTCCGCTTGAGATATCACTTGCACAATAATGGAGCAGGTACATGGACTATCATTGACAGCCTGAAATTCACGGAGGAATTGAATTTTGGTTCCATGTTGTCTCTGAGAGTCCCCCAGTGTATCAATTGCTTTAGACTAGCTATCTAGCTAGGGCGATAAAGCTGTAGGATGGACATAACGTATGTTACCTATATTCATTTCTGTATTCTACCCAAAAAGAAAAAGAAAAGTTATTTAAGTAGATTGATCAACCATAATTCACAATGGGAAAATTTCCATAAACTTATAAACTTATTGCTTTTTTGTCAATTCAGTCTTAGACTTTTTAGTTATGCAAATTGAGTCCTAAACGTTTTTATATTTTGTCAATTGAGTCTATCTGACCAATTTTGGCCAGAATAGCTTATGTGCACACTGGACATTTTACATGATATGGCCAGCACTGATGTTGACAATTTTAAATAATATTTTAATGATTTATTTATTTATTTGTTCATTTTTTGATTTATTTTGTTTTTTTAACAAACCTCACTGGCCGCAGACAAGGGCCAATGACCCTTGCCTAGGTTGGGCGACGCCGTCGTGGTCCTTGGTGGCCACAGATGAGGGTGTTGGACCCTTACAGACAAAGTTAGGGATAAAATCTTTTGATGGAGAATTACAAAGAGAGTTGATATTTATTAATAATCGTAAATTTCGAATCTCATGCCCCTAGACTTGCCAATTAACCTAGGATAATAACTAGGACGTATGTTTGGTCGCCACATTGTTCTTCTACAGTTACAAGTCCATCTTCTTTATTTTAACCCCACCAATTGGATGTCCCAACTCACATAGTTAGAGAATGCCATATTTCGTAAGAAAGAGATAGTATAATTATTCACTATTGTGATTTTAGAAAATAAGGGATTTTGACTCTCTTGTTGCTTTTGTAACCTTTCAATGTGAATCTAAGAACTACCGACGAGAGGGAGTTTCAATTCTCACATTGTTTTTGTCAAGTTTCGATGTGACTAGAGAACTATAGAGGAGGCATGGAGTTTCAATGTGACCCAAGCCGAGATATATATATATATATATATATATATATATATATATATACTAAAGAAAAATAGCTTTTATACAATGGACATAAAAAAATCCTATCCATATTTATTTCACTCTCTGCAAGTGATATTTTTATTCGAGTTACATCCCTCTTATACTCAACCTCATCTTGTCCTAAATAGTAACCAAGTACAGCTGGAGGAATGCAACAATGTATTAATTCTGAATACGCTGATTCTTTAAGAATATTTGAAGCTTTAATAGATGGGACAAAGCTTTTTTTCAAAAAGAATCCTTTTCCATCTAGAAGAGATATAATTTATTTAATATAGGACCATCCATAGCAATTATATCAATTTTACTAAGTATTTTTTTAGTTATCACCTTGTTTTATCCGATTTTAATATTGGTGTTTTGTTTTGTTTTGTTTTTTCATTTATATATATCCATTTTCAATATTGCACCCATTTGATGTCTTATGTCAAGATATGGATCAAATCACAAAGTATTCTTTTTCAGGTGTTTTACAAGCCGCCACTCAATATGGAAATTCCATTAACTCTTTGTAAATCATATCTTTACATGTGATTTGTTAAAACATAAGTTTTTCTTTTTCTTTATTGCTATCTTTTTAAAAAAGAAATGGAATAAATATCTCATTTTTTTGTTCATCATTCGGTTTGATGATCTAGATCAGATAGTTATATGGGTCAAAGAAAATAGCTTAGAAATTAGCAGTAAAATGATTGAGTCTCATTTGTACAAGCAACAATTTAAAGAAAAAACGTAAATATAAGCAAGACTTCAACACCAAGATTGGTTGATTAGTCATCTTAGCTTGAAGTGGACTCAACTTGAAAGAGCAACTGTACAGAGCTTTCACCGTCGTTTTTATGTATTACCATATTAGGTGATTGAGCAAAAATGAAGGTAGGAGCACAAATATACACAAGGATCAGTAATGGAGATCTTTTATGTAAATAACGATGAAGTTTATCGTATCCCGAATACTATTCTAATCACAAAATGTAACCTCAAATGTCTGTTTGGAGTGGCTTCTAAGTGAATCTAACTTTAGATCTTGTGACTTTCAAGCTTTGACTTTTATTCAACTCCAATGAGGAAATAGGAAGAATAGCGGTGTATGCACTTTCCTATTTTTAGCATTTGAAATCTACAAAATGGTGGTCTAATAAACAGATGCCTTTAGGATGCTGGTTTTATATATTTAATGAGAAATAAAAACTAGCAATGCTCTTAAATAAAACCCTTCTTATTATTTCCTGATTAATATTTTTGCAAAGAAAAAACCAAATCTTTTTTTCCTCTCTATTTGATGGGCAAATGAATCATCTACTTGGTATGCAAGCAATTCAATAGACGGAAGATGTACATGTGTATATGTCTCATTGAAAAGATGACGAAATACTTCCGCAATATGAACGGATTGACATGAATCGATAAAAGTTATGAAGAGTTCTCTAATGATTTTGGATAAGAAAGTAAGTAAAAAGGACGGGTACAAACACTTGGAACATTTTTTTCTAGCAATGTAGAATGCAGGAAATAAAGACACAGATAAGTTTACAGAAGTATGTTGATTTCACTAATTGATTGAATAATATTTTGGAAAGAGTATAATGCTAGTATTTATAGCTTACAACTGATAATTATAAACTAAGACACCATTACTTGACGATTACATGAACTCACTCTCCTACTTGATTGTCACGTAGCACTCGTCTTGTGCTTCTTACAAGTTTGCGTTGACCAAACTATGGACCACTGCACTTGGATTTTTTTTTTTCGTATCAGCATATGCCCACTTTAAAATTATCGATGATTTGATTCTTCTAAATAATCGAGAGTAACCAGATGCCACTTTGTCATTGGCAATTTTTTTTTACTGTTGAATTGCCTCCCAAAATGTTTTCTTAAAACAATATAATTGCCTGTGTTATGGCTCCACTCCATGAATAGTGCCACTTGAAATTTTTTCTGTTCACTGACTCTTATCTACTTTGAATTACTTGTCTTTCGGTTAATTTAATTAGCCCATCTATAAAAATAAGTTAAAGATTTGGTCCGATTAATCAATATCAAATGAATAAAGTTGAGTGTTTATAGCCCTAGCCATTGTTATTTTTATTTTTATTTTGGTAGGCTTTAATGCTAGACAAACATAAGGCTTGTTGAGCACCACTTTTGCCACAACTACTTAAAATTTTCATCTTGGTTGATAGTCAGTCGACTTATGTTCTTTCCATTAAAGTTACGTTTTGCATAAAATCTTCATGCGGCCCTTTATCTCTTTCTTTGAGTAGTTGTGCATATTTAGATACTCTCATCTCGTATTGGGGTAAATCAATAGAGTCTTGGCCTTCAAATGTTTCTTTTATGTTGAATTTCTATCCATTGAAAGTCAAATTTGTGAACTCTCTCTCCGAGATTGAAGTGAAACATCCATTGTGGGAAAACCTTTAATTATATTTTGAAATTAACAAAACCATTCATTTCTTATTATTCTTCTCCATGAATGTAGATGTTATTTTATTTCATGTAATGTTAATATAAACGATGCTTTATCATCATTGATGGAATTTGAAGTGCAAAGTGAGAAGATTCATTGAAGTTGAATACTCTTGTAATGGATGAACAGGTTAAGGAGAACGCGAAGCGTGTGAAGACTTGGACGTATCGTGACAAGATGAATAGTTGAGTGAAGTTTTAGTCACTAAAGTAAGAAGGAAAATAAATGAATAGCAACTCGTAACTCAACTACTAATGGGAATCTTGGATAATTTGCGAGAAGCTGATAAAGGCAATTCACTATATCAAATAGAGGAAGAAATTCCAAACGTGATTTATGCAATCTCAATGAGGAGACCCATATATCCTTCTGACTAACATTGCAGATCAAAAAGGAAATTAACAATTAGTCTTAGGCTTGAAAATATAGAATGATTGTGTTGAGGCAGAATTGAATTGATTGTCGTCAATTTGATTGAATGAACTATTGCCAAGCATAGCCATCTTTATTTGGGGAAAGTTCACAATTGCTAAGAAAATTTGATTGTATGGGCAACGAGATATTTAGTGATCATATTCCTCATTTCCAATACGATTTAATTTTCTTGAATATTGTCCAATGTATAGTTTAAAGAACAAGAGATTCAACACATGTTGAAGACGCATGACAACAAGAAAGCTACAAACTTTGACATAATCACATTCACTCAGTGTTATGAGCGTGATGTGCCTCACTTTGTTAAGAGTTGTCATTACTCTTTGCTATCCCTATTATTAGAATTGCACAAGTGTGTGAGCAGTGTTAAGTCATTAATAATGTGATTTGTCAACTTAGGGTAGAAGCAGCATATACTAAGTTATAACTGTTAGTGGTCTGCCCTAAGAACCAATCTGTGTTGATACTCTAGTATTAGTTGTGGTTTAGGTTGTGTCAGAAGTATCGACATTCACTATACTTAGGTAGTCATAATGTGTTGTTAAATACCGCTTATGATTTGTGGGCCAAAAGAATTTGAGTACACTGCTAATGTCTAGTGAACCTACATGGTTGCACACAAAAGTGAACTGATTTTATATTCCTTTGTGGATCGGGGCCCAAAGGCTTAATTGGGTCAGGTCCATTCACTTGACCTAGTTGTGAAAGTACTTAAATATAAAATCACGTTTTCACCTAATGGCTTAAGCTTTTAGGACAGTTGGCAGTGGTCCTACAAAAACTTCACATGGTATCAGAGCAGGAGGTCCTGAGTTCAAATCTTTATTCTGCCTCCCCAAAAAATATTTCCATACTTAGTACTGGTAAAAAGACCAGACTAAGCGTGAGGGGGAGTGTGAAAATACTTAAATATAAAACCACGTCTTCATCTAATGGCTTAAGCTTTTAGGACAGTTGGCTGTGGTTCTAGAAAAATTTCACACTAGTTACCTACTCTTTTTACGGCAGGAATCCTAGAGGTTTTCGTAGAGTCACACAGAGTAAAAAATAGACAGACACGTTCTGTATTCATAGTTTACGAGAGAGTCTCGAAGATTACATGTGATCAAGCAAGGGAACTCTAGAATCTGCAGGCTAACACTTGGATTGTGGAGATTTAAATTCGTGTGTGTGGATACCGGTAGAGGCCAACACTTGGGGCGCTATCCAGAAATAACCGATAGTCAATTCGTCTTCGAATCGAAAAGGTATGTCTAAAATCCCTAATTCGATTTCAATATGTGCATGGATCATGTTTAGGGTTTTGTTCCGCTGCGTTTGTCAAACTATTAGAAACCTAACAATAACCACTTAAAGGGATTATTAGTGAGGTTCAGCATGTTCATGGCAGTTTGTTTGGGATAGTGAACATACGCTTGATATTAAGCCAAACCATTATAAGCTCTAAATGTGTCATCTTCTAGCTCTTTACTAATTTTATTTTTTATAGAAGCATCTTGCACTTAGTATTCATGCATATCAAATCAGTTCTACATATGTCAAATTTAACTTGTCTTATTCTTGAATGATTGTCAAGTTTTTATAAATCAGCATATTCACCCCTTCTAGGTAAGATTTTTAGCTACAACATCTATTTCTAACCTTATTAAACCAATCAATACATTGATCTGAGTGACTTGTCATACTATTGATAGTGCCTTGCCAAGTCAATGATTAATACCTTAGGTATCATCTCTAAAATCGAGAATGGAAGTGTCGTTATATGATTGCCCAATTATAAATTGAATCGGGTGGTAAATTATTGTACCAATTGGAAAGCATTTCCAGATAAAGACAAAAATAAAACCCAAAGCCTTAAGAATTCAATCATTCTTGCTTCCCCACAATGGGCTTTAAATTGACAACATGCTCAATGGTCGATTGTTCTTCTTCGCTAGTAAAGATAGCAAAATTGGGGATTTTAAAGCTTTTAGGAAAAGGCCAATTGTCGACCAGTGGTTGTAAATTAAAAAAAGATGAAGAAATACTAAGTTGGGTTTTGTAAGTGATTAGAGGTATTTCACAAAGTGTACAATGCCGACAATAAAAAATAACAAGTGGTCACTAAGACTTCCCTTCTTAATAAATTATATAAACTCCACTATTCGACGTTACATCTTACTTTTTATGTGTCTCTAACACGTTTTTGTTAACCGAACTATGGATTACTATACTTGTACATTTTTGTTACCGATCTAAGTGGTAATAATATATATGATAGAAGCTTATGCCATGTTCATGCATGAACGCACTCATCAACAGATGCATACCATGTAAGTCGATAAGAAGCAGCTTAATCTTTTCCCAAGAACAGGGCCAACAAAACCCCCTATCGGGAAATGTGGATACCATTTTAAATCAATTTTGACAGGAACAGAACAAGATACTTGGTCTTAAGAGGATAAGGCATTTCATCATTTCAAGGGACACTGAAATTTAGATGTTTGGTCATCATTGCCACCTAATTAGATGAACCCTTTGAAAACTCAAAACCCAGAGGTGAGTGGGAAAAGCGCTTACCGCGTATCATTTATTTATTTCAATTCCAAAAGATGGCAGTCCAATCCAAGCCATCACTCAATACTATATAATACAAAACATTTCAGAACAACATTATAAATAAAGGGGAGTGACTCGCGCCACTCTTCGCTTCCATACCTCGATTTCCCCACATACAAGAATTTAAAAGCAAAAAGATTGGGGGGGATGGTGACAAAGATTTGCCTGCTTTGAAGCATACAATGTATTATTTATCTCGCAACTAATCTAAGTTTTTTTTTTTTATATTAATATCATGCGAGATGAGTTGCATGGAATGAGGGAACACGAAGAGAAGCACACATGTTCGGGTGCTCCCTCATTAATTGAATGACCCACTATTGTGTAATTCCGTAAAGAAGTCTCATTCTTCCATTAAAGCATCCAAAATGCCATGGTGCATCTTAGAAGTCAATCCATCTCCTATGAGCTTATCTCATTTTTATCATCAGCAGAGGTAATGTCAAACCCTTTTTGGGATGAATTTGTTCTTCCAGTCTTGTTCACATCTTTTGGAATTGCATCTTTGCAACTTTAACTCATCATTTTTATGCACATAGCCCAATATTATCACCGTATAATGCTCTCATATAAAAGAATATTGAAGGCTCCCCTTTTTTTAAGAAAATAAAATAAAATAAAGAAACAAATGGGACATTGGGAAGGATGGGGAGAGCAGAGATTCCACTTATTTAATGGAAGAAAGTGATGGGGCATTCAAAGACACCCCTCTGTTACCTTGACCAGGTTTCTGCCATTCTCTCATCCCATGCCAAAATCTCCAATTTCGACCCCCCTTCACGTACATAAATTTTCTATGGTGGGTTATCAGATGTGAACAAAAGTTGGCAATAATTTCGTGTCATTTATTCGGATGTCCAATCTCCCCATCAAATATATCAATAGATAAATCTATGAACTCCAAACCTCATTCAATGTTCTTTCCTTACACCGCTCCCCCCAACATCAGAGCCTGTCTACCAGACAGTTCATGTATTTTTAACCTATTTGCTAGGCCGTACGTTCTCATACTATTCTATCACACGGAAAGATCGACATGAATTATTAAATCGCGTCCTATGTTATGTGGTCTTGTGCTATAGACATTAGATTGTGCTCGTGCTGAGACTACATGCATAAACTATCCTCACATACAAATCTACTATAAATTGTTGAATGACGCAACTGAACTCTCGACTTTTCCTTCTGGCCAGTGTGCTCTCAGTTTTTTTAAATTATACAATGAGAAGTTAAGAGGCATCCAAGTTAAAATGTACTTAAAAGCTCTTGAAGAGAGAGACTACAGGTGGGGGAGGCCATATCTGTCCCTATCAAGAGAAGCGAAAGGCATAAATGCGGGGCTGGAGCGTAATTTTCTCTTTTTACCCTCGAACACTGATCTGCATATGAATATCCGCGTTCATGAAGCGCAAAAGAGAGGGAGGACAATGGTTACCAGATGGTCAAAGAAGGAGGGCATAATGATCTGCCAAAATTTGGAAGTGTCAGAGAGGAGAAATGAAAGCACTGATAGCTGCCTTTTCTTTGTTTTAGTCATCATGCTATTTACCCGCACGAGAGAGAGAGAGGGAGAGAGAGAGAGAGAACTGACTATATATACCCTTAAAGAAAAATGCATTAATTGAAAAAGAGAGAGAGCGAAAGAAGATTGAAGGCCCAAAATTATGAGAAATGTTCACGTTGATTCAGTAGCTTAGCGTATGGATACATACTTGTTAGGGTTAATTTTAACGATGGGTTATTTAATCCTATGAAAAAATTATTGGTTGCATCCGAAACAAATAGATGGAGTTTCGTTGAAATCTTGTGAACTTCATGCGAAATTTATAAAATTTAATAGATCACTTGAACTAGTCCACCACTTAGTACAACCAATAACTTCTCTTAGTCCTCCGCTCTCGTGTTGTTTTGGCGTGCACGAATATTTACGTTGAGGGTTTTAAGTTTGGCTGAGTTAGTTAAATCGTTGATGGTTTTGCCCAATTGAAAATACTGTTCTGTATGCTCTATGGCCTTTGGTTCAAGGGAAGCTAGGGGGGAGAGACAAGGAGAAGTTAAGACATAAATGTAATGAACTTTTTGGGCTCCTCTTAATTATTTATTTCATTGACGACTCATCTTATGCTTGCCCAATCGCGTACTTAATTATTTCACACGATAGGTTGAGAAGATTATTTATTCTATCATTCGACTAAATTAGGAGAAAGAGTCACTATTTACACAAGTATGATTTAGTGTTAAGATTACTTCAACAAAGTCAGATAGAGATTCTTAGCTTTCTTAGTAAATGTTGCGGCAAATCTTGATAATATGTGGAAAGGTGTGATATCCACACATTGGTACTTAGTTTTATAAACATTAATATACTCTTTGCTTAGTAATGAATTTTACGTCATATCTCAAGATATATGAAGATTAGCGGTTTGAGATGAACCCATCAAAATAAAAATAAAAAAACTTAAGGTTTGACGAGCGATGCAATGAATAAATCCCTACACACCAAGAAACAAGAGGCCTCAAAGTTGATTTCTAGTCAATTCAAGCCATGAGAAAGCATCGTCCTTGCAAATCCCTGAACCAGATGCTGAACTGTTCACAAGATTGTTTGCTTTGATCGCGGTGCTGTCATGGAGCACCAGCATCACAGCCTTATCCGAGCTCTTGCCGCCAATCTGATATTGTCTACTCTAGCCATGGTTCAGCCGGGACCTTACAACTTTAAAAAGTGTTCTTCAATTGAGACATTGTACGTAGAAGCGGCAGAGAGAAAGCTTGTTCTCGTTGGAGATAATGTGCTCTCCGTTCTCTATCACGTCCTTCTTTTCCACATATGGTATATTCTCTACTCTGAATTTATCTGTTGAAACCTCATTCATGATAGTAATTTGGAGTCTGATTAACAGCTACCATAACCTGCATAATCCGACACGCTCGGCTAAACTTCACATGGCGGTGGAGTTTGTTTTGCATTGGATTGAATAAAGATTTTCCAAGTTTCTGCCAAACTCGATGAGATGGATGCATTACAGAGAGAGAGAGAGAGAGAGAGAGAGTTTTGCTCATTACTGTTTAAATCAGTTGACCACCAAAAACATTTCACACCACAATTTCGGTACGCTCATCATTAACCCTTGAAACTACGACCGAAGCCCAACGGGACGCTTGGAAAAGCCAAGGCTTGGGAGGGAAGGGAGAGCTGGAGGCAGATTGTTGTGAACAGTGAAGGGGAAAAGGAGAGAAAGTGGGCCTCCACAAATCATTTTGCTATTCAATTTATGTCATGATTAGATATAGCCTCGATCTTTTTCATACACAACCACCCAGAAACTCAACGCATTTTCATCCATCAGTAAATGGATGATAAATTTAGAGAATTTGTGAGATCAATTTATAAGAATACTTGAAAAATCAGAGAGGGAAAATCATATAGAGATTGACAAGATGATATAAATAACTCGCTAATTACATGATGTTTATAATGTAGTATATACAATCTACTAACCTAACGAATCATATCTAATAAATCTGTGGGTATATATACACCGAGATCCAGGAGATAAATTACTTAAATCTCAGCATCACATTTACATTCTTCTTCTCAGCAATGTAGAAGTTCCACAGAGAGAGAGAGAGAGAGAGAGAGAGAGAGAGAGATAGACTTCCCAAAACCCAAGTACAAACGTGAGACATACTTCCCTCATGGTGGTCCTATATAAAAATGATATGAAGGAGGGCTAGGGGAATAGGGCCTTTTTCCTGGTTTCAAAGACAGTGATTGAGCACCGAGAGAGAGAGGGGGGGCTAAAGATAGAAGGGGAAAAGGCTTAGACTTCCTAAGAGCTAGATTCCATGGAGGAGCACCTCAACCCACTAGCAGTCACTCATCTCCTTCAACACACTCTCAGAAGCTTGTGCCTGCATGAAAACTCCCAGTGGGTTTATGCTGTCTTTTGGAGGATCTTGCCTCGGAACTATCCACCCCCCAAGTAAGGATCTAATAAAATTATCCGTAGTCATTCTTCTATGTGCTCTCTATATTTTTATTTTCCACAAGAGAGAAGGTTCCAATGAATTTTTATTGAGGAAGGATCATACCTGAAGATTCCCTATCTGTTCATCAATAATACCTCGTCTTTGGCATTATTACTATTATTATTATTATTATTATTATCATCAATTGCCCCGATCTTCATGCTTCAGATGGGAAGCTCAAGGAGCTTATGAAAGGTCAAGAGGAAATAGAAGAAACTGGTAGCATCTCTTATTTCTGTCTAGATAGAGTTTCTTATTTTCCAGCCATACGGTTCATCCATTTTTCTCTTACCAATGTATTTAGTGCCATCTTTGTTCTGTCCACAATACTTATGGCAGGATATTGGTTTGGGAGGATGGCTTCTGCAACTTCGCTGCGTCAACGGCAGTCGAGTCTGCCAGCGGCGATTACCCAAGCTCCCTGGTATATGGAAACTGTGAATTCCCGCAGTACCAAGGACTGCAACCGGAGCTTTTCTTCAAGATGTCTCATGAAATTTATAACTACGGAGAAGGGTACGCAAAGAATTCCCATGTTCATTGTATTCCATTATTTCTTCCTTTTCAGCGGAGCAGAGTAATCGTCCTCACCGATTCTTCTAGTTTACCCTTGGGATGGATTTAGATAGAGAAAGGAGAGCCAATGGCGTTTTCTTTGCGCAGTATAATTGGAAAAGTGGCTGCAGATTATAGCCATAAGTGGATACACAAAGAGCCAAACGAGCAAGAAATCAACTTCTTGTCAGCATGGCACAACTCAGCCGAATCAGTGAGTAACTCGGCCTATTGGTCCTCCATTTTTGTTACCCTAACTTACAACTTTATCGCTGATTAATTTAACTGCAAGTCCATTGCAAATATCTTTACTAGCCTGATGACATACTATATCCATTAACAGCATCCTAGGACATGGGAAGCACAGTTTCAATCTGGTATAAAGGTATGATAATAAGTGGAAAACCACAGCTTTCGAATGAAAATTAAATGTTTTAGACACAATCTTTACACATAAGTATCTTCGCTTTGATACATATGTTGCAGACGATCGCATTAATTGCAGTTAGAGAAGGTGTGGTTCAGCTCGGAGCTGTCAACAAGGTTCTTCCGATATTTCTCTCCTTCTCGGTCTTCCACTCTAAGAAAGAACAAAACTACCTTTGATAATGTCCTGTGTGTTTCTCAACTGTTTTGTCCATTCTCCCCTAAGGGGTTGGGGAAAACAATAGTACTATTCATTTACGCTGTTAGTCTTGTTCATTTCTCTCACTTTTTTTAACTTCCTCAAACGTACGCAAAAGGTGGTAGAAGATCTCAGCTACGTTGTACTACTGAGGAAAAGGTTCAGCTACATAGAGAGCATTCCAGGAGTGCTGTTGCCTCACCCATCATCTTCTTCATATCCCAACGTGGGATACGGTGGCACACCAGATGGCGGGTGGCACTTGCAAGCGAACCTTCAACCACCGTCCGACCTCTGCGACCCGTTCAACCAGCCTTTCAAGATCACGCCGTCCATGAGCAGCCTCGAGGCGCTCCTCTCGAAGCTCCCGTCGGTTGTGCCACCACCGGGGTCTGAGTACTTCCACGAGCAACCACCATTGCAGTTCGCGACTCCACCACTTGAGAGGCCGCCCCTGGCGTTGATGGGTGGGTTGGAGAAGGTCGAGGCCAAGGAGGAACTGGAGGAAGATTACGGGGAAAGAAGGAGCAAGACGGTTGGTGAGAGCAGCAGCTCGGTGTCGGGTTACCATCATCTGGCGCACACGCAGCATTTTTACCATCGTCAGGACGTGAACTCAATGAGCAGCGCGAGCAATAATGGGTTTTAACTAAGTGACATCTATACAACCTCTAAATTCAATTTATAATTTAGCAAAATGGATCTCTAACGTATGTAACTTTATGTTTCAGTCTCTCTCTCTCTCTCTCTCTCTCTCTCTCTCTGAGTACTCACTAGACGAGGCTTGACTTGCATGGCAGAGAAGCAGTTCCATTGTCAGATCAATCTCTAAAGCTTAGTATGAAGTAACGAATCCAGCAGTCCAGTCTTTTGCATCAGCTCCTGTATTACACTTCGCAGTGGATGATGGGAGAGAGGCTAGAAAGATTTGTCCCACTCGCGAACGCGTTAAGTAAGTACCTACCCGCATATGCATATGAATCCATGCCTATCATTTGTAACACATGGTAACTATGGAACACGACATGAAAGAGAATGGCCATCACAAACGCAACCGGTTTTGCATCAGAACCGCTCTCGGACCTGGATGTGAATTCCCATCAGCACAAATTACTGGATTAATTTGCAACCAATTCAAATCATAGCAGGTGTTTTACATCGAGACGATTGTTTCATTGCCTAATCAATACGGGAGATTTTTCATGAAGGACAGGGTAATTGGTTTGGCGTGAATTCTCATCTCATTTAAGAGGCCAATCAAATCATATTTGAAGAATCTATGGAGCCTATAAAGTTTTCTTACAATTCTTCGTTTATGATTGATTTTTCACATCATGTTACTCAGGATGTATCTACTGCTCCATTAAAAGAATGATTTTTTTTTTTCATGTAGATAGATTTTTTAAAAGAATTGGTACGCGTAGAAAGCATTGGTCCCGAGACTCCATTTGTTTTACGAGAAATTAATAGTTTTGAAAAATATATTTCTAAAAATGACTATTTTAACCAAACACATCCCCAGTTTTCTGTCAATTATCAACTCTTATTTGAGTAATTTAACAATTTTTTTTATGATGTTCAACTTGTTTTGGGTTAACAAATCTTATGTAGTTCGCTTACCAACATCTATTAACTATTTGTTATTATTTACCAACTTTTATTCATCATTCTTATATAAAGTATCTGTGTTTGTTTTCATAGTAAATTACCCACTAGTTTTTATTTGCCAACTACCATTTTAATTATTTAGCAAGGTTTATTTATATTTGTTTTAAGTTTTACCAACTTTTATTGAGATACCAACTTTTTATTTGCTTCACTCCCAAATGTGTCAACTTTTCCGCTCTCTTTGAAAAATATCATCATCGATTATATTGATCGCCAACTTTTCTTCGATTAAAATACTAACTAATTTTGCGCTATCAATCCTTATTTGAGTTTTTACTTTTGGTTGAAATCCTTATTTGAGTTTTTACTTTTGGTTGAAATCCTTATTTGAGTTAGCTAGCAAGTTTTATTGGCTTTTTCAATAACCAAATTCTATTATCTTTAACAAAAATCATCTTATTTTTTACAAAACTTTATTTATCTTTATCATGAACATCTTAAATTTGCTAATATGAAGTCACCAACCTTTATTTGAGAGACTTAGCGATTTATCTTTAATTAAATAATCAACCGGTTATCGACTATTGAATGTTCCTCTTTTTTGCTTAAAACTGACCAATTTTTCTATGGAACCACCACTTTTGTTCGCATTAATAACCTAAAGTAGAGTGACTACCAATTTAACTCCCGTTATTCTATTTACTTTCCTTAAAAGAAGCTGCCGCTAGTCTGTTCTGCTACTAGTATTTTGACGCTTATCCAACACTTATTGTAGCGATAAGGAAAAAAGAAATCGTACGTTCGGGCACGATCATCCATCGGCTGAATTGCATACAGAATTTTCTCGGTCTGTCTGTGTTTATTCGAGTTTATAAGAACGTGAAATCCTCTTGATGGGGGCGAGCCGAAGATGATTTGTATCGTGGGCCGATGCATTTCAATGCGAAGGAAAGGCCGCCAGACAAACGTTTATCGTCTTCATCTGCGTTGTAATTGGAAGTTGGAAGATAAAATAGGATCCATCGATTTTCCTATTGGTTTCTCCATTCCAGCCCCTTCAAAAATCATGCCTGGATCTAACTTCTCACCAAAAGATTAGAAGATTGGTGTAGGGCCGGCGATGCTAGCCCCGACCCGCCTCGCGGCATGAGGTAATACGTGAATTGTAGAGGAAAAATATGAATATGAAACGGCACCATGCATTCAATTTTACCTGCTCACACGACTTAATGTACTTTCATTGTAAGTTGGTTATTGGATGTTCAAAATAAAAATTAACATGTTTTAGGCCAGCATGATTATCAAGCGTCGACACGAATTCACAAACCTAGATTGATAGGCATAATTATAAAAAAAAAGTCTTAAATCTTTTCAACAATTTGTTAATACAGTCAATTGATCAATTTTGACTAAAAAATCACTAATGTGAATACTAACCATCCTTTATAGTATGATCAGTGCTAATGTAAACAAATTTTAGAAATTTTTAAAAGAATTTCTGAATTTTGTATATTTATTTCTATTTTCTTTATTTTTTCCCACTATGGTCATCGAGAGTTGCCGGTGCCTTACTAGTTGCTGGGCAAGGGCCTGCAAGCCCTCACCAACTGCTACGCAAGGTATGCCTCATCTTTGCTGGCTATTAGATGAGGGCCGCCTTGTTCATTACTAGTGAGGCAGCACTTGCCGGTTTTCTAAAAAATTGCAAAAGATATCCACGTCATTGTTGGCTGTGCCACATAGAATGATCGGTGTCCACACCACCAATTTCTATTCAAAATTGGATATAAGAGCTACATTAACAAATCCTTAAAAAGTTTATGACTAAATTAGCTAAATAGAAAACTTTATGAATGAACAAACACAAGTATAGAATGTTTCGGACGTTTTTGGTAATTTCCTCCGTAATGGTGTGATAAAATTTTCCTACTACTTTGAAAAAAAAGAATAAAGAGCTTCATTTCTTTATAAAGTTAACGAAATCCTTTGAAGTTACTTTTTCTTGTGACTTGTAATTAAAGACTTTTAAGTCACTTTTTTTTGCTGGCTTGTTCTTAGATATGGTAGATAATCGTAATTGTTGACAATTATCAGGAATGATGTATTTAAACATATAATAGATTTGGATATCCTAAGTAAATGCAAACTAACACTTTCAATAAGTATTCTTTTGTAACCGGGTCTCAATAATTAAATTTCATTTCATTTCTTATGTAAACTTTATTTAGTTTGTGACGGAAATAAGACATTTAAATGTCGTTGCGATCCTAACAATACAGGACCTGAGGATGCCTACCGAAAACAAGTTAGGACTTGTCCTTTTTGGATAAGGTGATAAATTCTTCATTTGGATTCTCCCAAATTCAGCCATTGTTCCAATTTGGGATTTTCATGTACATTTATCTAAGAATTGCCGCTAGTCTATTTTAAAATTGATCATAAAGCTATGAAGATCTACTAATGATGTGGGAGAAATGCCTCGAAACTAGAGTATAGGGGATAATTATCAAAAAAATCGTAAACATATTTTAGGGATACCAATTTTATCATGATCTTGTTAAATTGGCTAACTTAGTCATGCTCCTTATGATAATTTGCCAACGTAGTCATTTGACTAATTTTGGTCAGAAATCGTGATATAGTAGTCCAGTTAGTACCAATTGTCCTATTTTTTGGATTTTTTTTTAACTTCTTTTGAATTGCCGATCGGGGGAGGGGGGGTGTTACTGGCCATAGGCAAGGGCCATGACATCCTCGCCTAGATCTTGGCGAGGCCACAAAGGTCCTTACCTTGCCGGTTGGAAATCTAATGAAGGAAAGAAATTTAACAAAAAAAAAAAAAGAAATTCAATTTTTTAATTAGACGCAAAAATCATCCAAGTCGGCAAAGGTTGGTGCTTATGTTAGCAATTTTCAATCAAAACTGGCTAGAAAGACTCTATTGACAATTTATTGAAAGTTTTAGAACTAAATTGATAAAATCGAAATGTTTATGATTGTATTGATCATCATATATTAAATTTATAACTTTTTTGGTAATTTTCTTAAAGTGTGGGTTGAGTTGAAAAATCTACCAACTAGAGTATGTACCGAGCAGAAAAATTCTAATGGCCTTTTACACATCCATAAAGTAAAAGCTGAAACTAAAAGGAGTGATAAATAAATTAAACGGCCTTCCTTTACAGGTAAGACATTGGTAAACTAATGGGAAAGAAAAGAAGTAGATTTTCTAGAATTTCTCGTTTCCTTGGTATGACATTCTTTTACCGGTTGCAATACAACCGAGATTATAATCATACTCAAGTTTTCTCAGCATTTCTCAGCCTTCAATTACACTCAACAATTTCACATAGTGTTTAGTGAAACGGTTCTCACGATATAATATTTCAATCTTACGATTTAATTGGCTTCAATACTGAAAGCTCTTGTAGTGTAATTCACGAAGAAGCCTCTTGAATAGTCTTTACAAAGAAAATCCACTTATTATATATAGGTAAGAAATTGGATCCAAAAAACGAAAACCTTCTCTAATTAGGAAACCATTCAACTTGAAAATCTATTCGAAATACTCAAAATAATAAATCTATTTGGATGAAGAAATTTTTCCTTTTCAAGTTCATATTCTTTATATATATATTCTCAAGAATCTCCGGATTGAGTCACTATATGAGTCAAGTCATAATCATTACCTTGGGAAATATGTACTCAATACTACTCTCCCATAGTCTCTCATGAGCTCAACCGTTATAGATATCATTTAAATTCAAGCCATGCTTAAACTTTGCGATTGTTGTAGACCTCATTTGAACACCAACTACACTTCTATCTTTAACTACTCAACGAGAATTCGTAGACACAACCTCCTTAGCTGCAGATAAAGTAAAACCGTCACTACGTTCAGATCTATTAGGAGATCAAACATGCATCCTATCAAACTAAGTAGCTACAACAACTAGTGGCTCTACAGGCTCCATTTCGTTATATGCACATTTATGTCGTTTACCCCGCTACTCAGGAGTTTTAGTTGGCAACTCTACCTCGAGCTGCATATCATTTACATTTGTATAAGCATTGCCACAATTAGTCCTATCCAAAAGTATCGAAGATTCATCAGATGCAACTTCTATGCTAACAACAAATTTTTGCCCTTAAATGATAGCCCTGCTCAATCTCATGCATAACCTAAGAATATGAATTGTCTTGCTTTTTCATTGGACTTACCATCACTTATTTGAAAATAACATGAGAAACCAAATATTTTAATAATAAGATAATCAATAACGTCACTTAACCACACTTCTTCAAGAGTCCAAAATTCAATTGCAGTTAATGGAGATATATTCACCATGTAGCTGGCCGCATTAAGCACATCCATTAGGAATTTCCTAGTTACACTAGCATTATGGAGTATTTTATGGGTCGTCTCTAGTAACATTTTGCTTATCAACTTTGTAACTTATTATGATTCATGGGCACTAGTAAGCGGTTTTCCTATGCCTTTCTTCATGCAAAATTGTGTAACAGCTCCAAGCTGAACTTCATACTAATGTTATCTACACATGCTTGACGATTTTACCAATCTCATTTTCAATTAAGCTCTTAGGTGCCTAATCCTACCGACAATATCAAACTCTTTTCTCGGGACAAACACTCAAGTCTTTTATCGGGTAGTCATTTATAATTATTAGCATAAAATCCAACACCATTCCTCGAAAGAAATCATAATAACCTAAAAACATTTAAGCGAATCAACTTTACAATCTCCATGTTTTCTCCAATAGTCATACTAAATTGTACTTTCTATCATTTACCAAAGTCATACCATCTGCAGATATTCAATTCCTTAGCCACATAATCACATAATAGATTCATTTCACTTAGAACCTTTAAACTTTTCTTACCAATGTATAATTTAGACTCTTGAACAAATGCACCCAATGTCTCCACGATAAAATTTGTCACTGTCTTACCTTGAAGGTATTTGCCATTGTGTTTGATTTTTCTCATGCTAAAGCACTTCAATTGACCTTCCAAACTCCACATTTTAAAGTATATCATTGCTTAACTGAATCCAAAGCAGTTCTTCTTCAACTCTGGAGTGTACCTCACTTCAATCAATGCCCTGACAATATCATAATGTATTCCGATTCTAAGTTCGACAATGCCTACAACATTGCACACAACTTTGTTCCCAATTATATTTTTCTACTATCCATGCATTGATAAGTAGTAGCTAGAATCCATAATCCATCAATCAAATAATGATTTTTTAGTAACATACAAGATATAGTCGGCATTATTCGAATTATCATCAGTTACAACTGCAACATTATTTGTAGACCAAACTCGAATTCTCTTACCCTTCTCATTCTTTGCCTTAAAGCGCAATCATTTTTTAGATGCCCCATCTTGCTAAAACTCCAAAAGACAGCACCCCTAGTCCTAGTTTGATTATGTCTGTTCAAGTTTGTACTGCTAAGATGATACTAGTTCGTCCTCTTTTTTACCTATTAAAGTAATAAATACAAGTTTGCCAGATTCTTTTTTATGGATATCATCACCTAGAGTCTATTGAATCATGTCTTGAGTTTAAATTCGGATAACGATTTGTTAAACCAAATTTTTTGATAAAGATTTCCTTTTAAATTGGATGAAAAAAACCATATTTTCTTGGACTCCTTAAAGCTGCACAAAAGAGGAAATAATCTTTATTTATGGAAGCTTGCGCGGCCCAAAAGTCAAGACTCTTGACTTTTGCACACACAATATAAAAATGTTACGAAAGAAAGAAAGTGGTTTTACACGTCCATAATCCACGAGTTTTTTGAAGCCAAAGTTCTTGAAGCCTCATGAAGCCTGAAAAGGAACGTGAAGACTTACGTACGTGGATAAAAAATGAACATTGGAGTTCTTGATTTTGGCATACGTAGAGCACTTTTGAGCTTGAACGCATGGTGTTTTGTGTCGTGAGTTTATGTCATAGTGAGTAGTTTATTTATAAACACTTTGGATTTGGGGTTAAATCTAGGTATGAGAAACACATGAGCGTGTGAGCGGTTGTAAACTTTGATTTTCCGATTATAATGAATTATTTGCTGCTGGCTCTCTCCGTGGAGGTAGGTACCAATATTTGGACCGAACCATGTAAATTCCTAGTATCCTTATTATTTCTCGTGTGGCAATTTTGTGTTGACATAAATTGCAAGATCCTATGTAACTACATATTATATTTCAACAGAATCAAATCACGAATCCCATTAAACGTCCAATTTGTTAAACTAGAGGAATTGCTAGCAGCAGTGACATTAGTGTTCCAACTATCATGCAATGATAGTATAGAATCAAAATACGTATTTTGTCATTAAAGTCATTCTCAACAAAATTCAATTGACTAACAATTACATTTAATTCATTCATAAAATCAGTGATTGACGCACCTTTGCCCATCTTTAAGTTAAACATATATTGTTTCAATTAAACCTTATAGATTGTAAAGGGCTTCACATGTTATGTCCAACATTGCGAGCCAATCATTAGTGAAATAACACCCAACACTTGCCAATCTAACAGTTCTTATTCAGCTTACTTCATTGACTCTAATTTGCTCCTAGACAAGGGTAGGTGTAACTTCTCTGATAGAGGTGATCCTCATTCCGCATCTTCCATAAACCAAAGCCCTTTATATCAAATCTGTCAATTTTTACTTTTCCTTCTTCTGTTGCCATCTATTCGCTTCAAAGTCAAGCCTAGGCCTAATATCAATTATTACAGAAGTAAATGATCGAAAAATAAAATAGACTGAATAAGAAAATAAATTAAATATTAAATTTACATGGTTTAGTTTATGCAACCTACATCCATGGGGTAAGCAACTAAGAATTCCATTGCAGAGCGATATAAAGAAGATTACAATCACGTCTGAGTGACTTAAACACTTCCAATGTTTCCTAGTACCTAATTACATCCAATAATTTCACATAGTGTTTAATTTCATAGTTCTTCATGAAATAATCTCTCAATCTTACTCAATAATTCATAGTTCTTACTCAACAAGATTTTATTGCTTCAACGCTAAAAGCTCCCAGGGTGTAATTCTTGGAAAAGTCTATTTGATACTCTTCATAAAGAATATCCACTTCTTATATCTAGGCAATAGTTTGATTCAAAATATAAAACATATTTAAATTAGGATATCATTCAATTAAGAAACCTATTCAAAATATAAAAACAAAAAACCTACTTGAGTCATGAAAGTTTAAAAGATCAAATTCGAGATATATTTTCAATAACTATATTCTTTATTATCATTGTCATCATAGTCATCGTGCAATAGCAATCGCACATATCTATTAAAGGCCACACCAATCAAACTCGAGACCTTTGTTTTCATTGTTGACAAAATCGACCTTGTTCAGATAGTCAAGCAAGTGAAGCGGGTGGAGACATTTGTGTTCCATCATATTTAAAATGAAATGAAAACATAAGATAAATGGTGGTCCACAAAACATAGGAAGATCGTCAGCTTCCTCCAATTATTGACCCACGAACGGGGAGAGAGAGAGAGAGAGAGAGAGAGAGAGAGATGGAGGGGAGAACCAGGGGTTTGCTGCCGTTTGTGGGGATGATAATGGCGGTTCTGGCTCAAGCGGGCAACATGGTGGTGATGAAATTGGCCATGTCCAGTGGGATCAACAAGTACACCATGGTTGTCTACTGTAACGCCCTCTCCTCTCTCGTCCTCCTTCCTTTGGTGATGAAATTGGCCATGTCCATTGGGATCAACAAGTACACCATGGTTGTCTACTGTAACGCCCTCTCCTCTCTCGTCCTCCTTCCTTCTCCCTTAATCATCTCTCGCAGGTTTGTGCTCTGTCTAAAACTCCCTAACTCCATTGGTGTCAGGTCGAATATCTACACGCTTTTAATTCCTTGTCTTGTTTGTCTGCTCTGTTTGGCAGGTTAGGGTCGTTTCCTCCCCTCACTTTCTCTTTACTTTGCAAGATCTTCTTGCTCGCACTAATCGGGTGAGTGGGTGAAGTTTCTTCATTTGACATGAATTTGCAGACTTGTAGTTTGCTTTTTTTGGAACTCTTTAGGGACAAAAGGTCTTAATCAACTGCTGAGAGTTTCATACAAGAAGCGAAGCCAATTTTAGTGTAAGTTGGATGATGCAGATTCGTATGCCAGATGAGCGGGTATGTCGGCATCGATTACAGCTCCCCTGTTCTGGGCACGGCCATGATGAACCTCATCCCAGCTTTCACTTTCATTCTCGCCATTATTTCGAGGTTCTTTGTATTTCTTTATTGTTATCTTCAGTGCCTTTACAGAATAAAAAAAAATGAGAGAAGCAGATGATGGCGTGTTAATTGATAATCGGGTCCCAAGGAAAGCAAAAGACAGCAGCGCACAATATGTCGATGGCAATAAGATAAGTTGACCTTATTTTCTTCTTTTAATTTGTTGATTGGATTAAAAATTAGGATGGAGAAAGTGAATTGGAAAAGCTCAACCAGCCAAGCAAAGCTTGGGGGAACCATTGTATCAATTCTTGGTGCGTTCTTAGTCACTCTTTACAAGGGTCCACCGATTCTGCGCTTACCTTTGCCTCCTGCTTCGGTCCAACATCTTCTCTTCCGACAATCGAATTGGATTCTTGGCGGGTTTCTCCTTGCGGCTGAAGCTTTCTTGATATCATCAATGTACATTGGACAGGCTAGCACTAATGTCCTTTAGTTTTCTTAGGATATGAATAACACCGAAATGAAGCGAAAGAAAACTTGACGAGGAAAAAAATCTCCAATGTTGCAGGCATTTATCCTCAAAGATTACCCCGCAGTGCTGAACATATTGTTCTACGTTATGTTCTTTCAGACAATTTTTACTGGGATATTGTCTTTGCTTACAGTGAGAGAACCACAGGCATGGATTCTTAAAGCCGATGTCGGTTTGATTGCTATTTTGTACTCGGTAAGTGCGTAATATTGCCGACTTGTATAGTCTAGATTTTGGTCCGACTTTGAGGTTGAAGATAAAAGTCGGATTGAAATTGTATATGCAGGCTTTGATCAATGGTGTCTTCAGAGTCGCATTGGGTTTATGGTGTCTGAAGAGAACTGGACCTGTTTATGTCTCCATGTTCCAGCCTTTTGGAACTGTATTTGCTGTTGGATTGGGGTTCGTATTTCTAGGCGAAAAGTTACACATCGGAAGGTACGGGTCCCCTCTCTTCTTCTCCATTGAAATGCCTATGCCTTTTTCTATAATCAAGAGTCTAGTCGACTAGAAGAAGTTGAGGAAGACTGTCCATCAGAGATAAAGCTCCATCATGAGTTCATCTCAGGCAAAGCAACTGATACCCTTAAGATATAAAACACAAGTCGCCTTACGCAGTTTAACGTTATGCTCAATATGCTCAACCTCGGAGATCTGCCAAAGTCTATAAAGAAATCAGAGCTTGGTCATTACAAAGTATACATAAACGGACAAAAAAGGGCAGCTTGACGAAGAGAGGCCTGTTTGTTTTTCTGTTATTGGTCTTGGCAGCTTAATCGGAGCAATTGTGATTGTGACGGGATTCTACGCGGTAGTGTGGGGAAAGTCCAAAGAGGAAGGGAAGACAATCGAGGGCAGCGGGGTTGGTGGGAGCTTGGCATCCTCCAGCGACAAGATTCCTTTGCTCCAAAACAAAACTTCAAGTGTGTAGATGCTTGTACTTATTCGTAGTGGCATTCCCTTTTGCCTTCTGAAATGAATTCGACTAGAATTATTGCAACGTGAAAAGGATGTGGAGATGCCAATAGAGGGGCATTACCAGAAGAAAGAAGAACTTAGAGAAGATCTCGATTCCGATCCTGGTTTTGGTGCACATGCATTGACTTCTGCTCACGCTTTGGGAAACCTGTATTTCTGCGCTTTGACTTTTGTTACTAGATTTCGACTTGCATCTCCACACTATATGATCTTTACTCCATTTTGGGTCGAGTTACCATTTTCTTTCCCAGATTATCCTCGTCACTCTTCTCCCCCCCCCCCCCCCCCCCCCCCCCCTTTCTCTTTTCTTCTCTCTCTCTCTCTCTCTCTCTCTTTGCCCCAGCCTCTCGGCTGTCGCCGCTTGTCTCAGTTGCTGTCACCCTCGGTCGTTATTGCCTCCTCTCTCCGATCGCGGATTTATACTACCTGGAGCGGGAGAAGAGAGTCAACAGCCACAGTGGATTATGGTGCCGCCAGCGAAACCAACATGGCTTCTCATGAAAGTTCAGCAACGACCCAGCAATTTGGAGTGGGGGCTCAGCAATGGCTGGACTAGGCAGTTCAATGAAAGGCCGCAAAATCTAGAGAAAATGAAGCGAAGCATAATTCAAGAGACAAGTCCAGAGTGAGCTCAAATCAATTATAGAGTTTGACCGGAGAAGAAACAACCTGGTAGGCGTGGCACTTAGCAGGACGTGAGTCGGTGACGGAGGGGGAGGTAAGGGTGACCGGCACTAGGCCCTGAGCCGTGGATCCGGGCATTGGTATCGAGATGAAAAAACCAGACCTCTTTAAAAGAAACCTCCTGTTTCATTTCAGTACAAAAGATTTTCGGGCCGGATCACAAACTCGTTTCTGCTGCCAAAGTCGACGTCTGAGGTGGGAATGCCGTTCTTGGACAAAGATGTTCATGACTTACAATTCGTAGAAGATGCAGTAGAGAACAAAACTCCAAAAGTAACGGAATGCGTATCTTCTACTTGAGGCCGAATACCGACAATTTCGACAGATCTGATCTCATCCGAATACGACCTTCCGAGCAAAAAACCTAGGTGTCAACAAAATCCCATTTGTCACTCCCTCCTGCAAAATTGTGCTCTATCAATCTATATTTAAGTATGACTGATTTTTCATTTTCACAGACATCTGCTATTCTTTTTATCGATTAGTCAATTAGGTTGGTGCTAATTGACGTGGTATTAGAACTTAGTGGCAATTCCTTTAGTATTAAACATATTAAAGCGTGTCTGTTTAATAAAAAGTGTTCCGTATCTAAAACGGATTAAGCATGTTAACTGAGTCGACCTACTCTAGGTTCTCAAGCAAGTAAATCATACCAAAAGTGGGTGGAAGAATGTTTATTCCATCGTATTCCAAGTCTATAAAAGCATCAAATGCATGGCGGTCCCGCAAAACGTAGGAAAACCTCAGCTTCTTCTAACTATTAACCGACGAACGGACACACACACACACACAAACGCACAAACACACACACAGATGGACGGAAGTGCGAGGGGCTGACTGCCGTTTGTGGGGATGATAATGTGGTTGTACTTCAAGCGAGCAACATGGCGGTGAAATGGCCATGTCCGATGGGACCAACAAGTACACCTTGGCCTTTGACTCTAAAGCCTTCTCCTCTCTCGTCCTCCTTCCTTCCCCCTTCATCGTCTCCCGCAGGTTTGTGCTCTGTCTAACACTTCCTAACTCCATTGATGTCAGGTTTAAGAGAAGGAAACGGTTCTTAAGTCCTTTTCTTGTTTGTCTGCTCCGTTTGGCAGGTCAGGGTCGTGTCCTCCTCTCACTTGTTCTGTCCTTCGGAAGATCTTCCTCCTCTCTAATTGGGTGAGTGAGTGAAATTTCTTCATTTGACATGAATTTGCAGACTTGGGATTTGCTTTCCTCGGGATCTTTTTGAAGCAAAAAGTCTTAATCAACTGCTGAGAGTTTCATGAACAAAGTGAATTTTTGAGTAAGTTATATGATGCAGATTCGTGTCCCAGATTTGCGAGTATGTCGGCATGGATAATAGCTCCCCTGTTTCGGGCTTGGTCTTGATGAACCTCATCCCAGCTTTCACTTTCATTCTCGCCATTATTTCAAGGTTCATTGTCTCTCTCTTTCTCGTTATCTGCAGTGCCCTTAAGAAACTCTTTAAAAAATGAGAGGAGCAGACGATGGTGTGTGAATTGCATAATGTGGGGTTGATTTACGCGGGTTCAGGTCAAGGCTTTCGATAAAAAAAAATTATAGTTCCTCTTTCAACCTGGCCCAGAGAAATTCACTTTGCTACCACTTGATTCACTTTTCATTTTCTATGCATCTGTCCTTTCAATCTCGGACACTATTAATAATTCTAAGACTTTATCTCTGATGATCCTGGACCCCTAAAATTCCTAAAGTGAGAGTTGCACTGCAAATGATTAAGTCCCCCGAAACCGGACAAGATCAAGAAAGGCCAGTACTTCAGCAAGTGGATCAAATTCATAGGAATGAGGAGACAGAAGTGCGCAATATGTCGATGACAATGATTACAAGATAAACTTAGTTTATTCTGTAATAAATAAAATGAAAATCGGGATGGAGAAAGTGAATTGAAAAAGCTCAAGCAGCCAATCCAAGCTTGTGGGAACCATTGCATCAATTCTAGGTGCATTCGTAGTCACTCTCCACTGTTAAGTATTCACAAGCAGCAGTCTCGAGCTCAGCTAAAATCCAGGAAGAATTGCCAAAGTCTCAAGCTCAAGAAGAGCTGAAGTTGCTGTTGAAGCCAAAGCCGCCGAAGCCACCGAAGCCACGTGACTCTCAAACTCAAGCTGATGAGTCAAAGACAGCTGTATACAATCAGCCAACTGGAAAATTGTTATGTAATAGACACGTGCAAAACAGAATTAACAACACGTAGTTCTGCTAGCTCTTTGATTAGCCTTGTACCAAATATATAGAAGCACTCTGAGCATATTATGTGTGCGAAGAGAGGAGAAGCAGAATTGGGGTTAATAAAAAAGGTCTCGAGGTTCTCTGGAAACTTCGCTCATCGTCTTCTTCAATTTCCTCTGTTTTCTCTGCTTCCTGTTTGTTCTCTTCGATGCTGTATCTTCTTCATCTACATATCTGATTCGTCTTCACATCCACAAGGGTCCGCCAATTCTCCGTTGGCCTTCACCTCCTTCTTCTCTCTGACCTCGTTTTCTTTTATTTGAGACAATCGAATTGGATCCGTGGCGGGTTTCTCCTAGTGGCCGAAACTTTCTTCATACATTATGGTCCAACGGACAGGTTAGAACCGGTCCTTACTCGGATCATGAATTACTCTAAACCAAAGCGAAGGAAGAACTGACAAATCAACATATCTCGAACCTTGCGGGCATTTATCCTCAAAGATTATCCCGTGGTGCTGAACATTATGTTCCATTCTTTGTTCTTTTCAACTATTCTTTCCGGGCTATTGTCATTCATTACAGTGAGAGAACCAGAGTCATGGATTCTGAAAGTCGATTAGGTCTGATCGCTAATTTAGACTCAGTGAGCGTGTAATACAACGACTCCTAAAGCCGAGATTTTGGTTTGACTGTGAGGGCGAACGTAAAAGTCAAATTCATGTTGTATATGCAGGCTGCGATAGGTTGCCTTTTCAGAGCCACATTGTGTACATCGTGCCTGAAGAAAACAGGACATGTTTGTGTCTCCATGTTCAAGCCCTTGGGAATTTTATTTGCTGTCGGATTGGGGTTCATATTTTCAGGCGTGATGTTACACCTTGGAAGGTAAAAGTACTCTCTTCTTCTCTATTGAAAGCCCATTACCCTATCTTACTTGACAATCAAGAATCTAGTTGATTAAAAAAATCTAAGAAATATTTGTCCATCAGTGAAAAAGCTCCTTCCCGAGCAAGTCTCAAGTACAGCAGCTAGGAATGGGCTTGCTCTTCAGTTTTACCTTTTATAGAAACTAAGAAAGATTTGTCCATATATAAATGTCTAATGTCTTAATGAAGGACGGTGAAAGTGCCCTCTTCAATAATAAAAGGGGGGTAGTAGCCAAAGGAGAGATGAGGCTGGAGTCAAATACGGGATATAGAGGAGAGATCATGGAGACATGCTGAGGTAACCATAAGGGAAGAGCACTTAGCTGAGGTGAGCTTATCGGGATTGTGACAAGGATGAGAGCAAAGAGAAAAGCAACAAAAGGTACAGCCAGATAGTGCTGTATGTGCGGTAAAGTAGGATACTTTGCTAAAGTCTGTCTATTTAGGCACGTGGAAGAGAATGTCGCAACCACTACCATGATGGAGAACGATAGTGAAGTAGAGTGGGATTTTCAAGTGGCCACTGTAATAGAGGAACAAGAAGAGCTCGCAGTCTCCCCCATCATCAAGTCAGATGATGCAACCGCCTTTGTCACGTCCTCAGAGAAGCAAGCTGCGGACGGACTTGAAGAAGCAAGTGGCGGCGCCAATGAGTGGCCTTGAGAAAGGGCTATAGGGGATCTAGAAGATGAAGGCGAACATGGAGAAGATGTTGAAGGAGAAGAAGAAAATGCTGAGGCGGAAGGAGGAGGAGCTCAAAGACGAAAAAAAAGAGCATGGGAAGCTTCTGTGTGAGCTTAAGAAGTTGCAAAAGCTTAAGGAGTTCAAGTTCACGGTGACATTCCCAATCGGCAAGACTGGGAAAGACTGGAAGGAGACAGAGAAAGGATGCTTTGAGAAAATGGGGCCATCTACACCTCACATCTCGTGGTGTAAGGATCGACGGAAGGGTGTGGAGAAAAAGCCCTAAAGGAGAAGGACGAAGTTATCTTCATCGAAGTGCTTCAGGTAAAAACGAATCTGTCGGTTGAAGCACCTAATGGAACGGCAAATGAAAGGCTTGGCCACATGAGTTGCGATCTTTGAAAAGAATTGCAAAGTAGGAAGGCCAGGTTAAGTGGGATGAAGGAAAAAGAGACTGAAGCACCGGTTGATCTTGGCGTTGCTGAAGTTCAATCTTCACAAAGCCCATTTGAAAGTTGCATCCACAAAGGCCATTGAAGTTCGAGAAGATAGTGTCAAATCAGGGCTTCATCTCAAATATACACAACAGGCGAAGCCAGGAAAAATAATAACAGAGGTTAAATAAAGAAGCCGATAAGACAACTGAGTAGTTCCAAGAAATAATTTGCTTGATGGTTTTTTTTTTTTTATAACCGAGATGTTCGGGCCAGCTTGTGCGCACCTCGACTATTTCTCGGGGGAGACTAGCATAGCAACCTACCGCCATGGCCCCCCACTTAAATCACAGGTGCTTCCCCGGGGAATTGAACCCAAGAGCTCAACGAAGCCCGAGTTCGCCCTAACCAGCTGGGCTACCCATGGGTAGGTATAATTTGCTTGATGGTTCAATCCACATTGAGAGAAAAATAGTCAGTAAGGGAGAGCCTTGAAGAATTGTATATCCTTTTTTTTTTCTTAAAAGCTCTAGATTTTTATTTAAATTACCTAAATATCTAGATATTTGGTTGAAAGGTATTTTAGAATTGTATATAAACATGTATGGATATATTTCTAGGATTATGTAGATATTTTAGGAAGTAGAACCACCTGCTTAGGCCTATAAATAGGCAAGAGCTCTCATTAGAGCAAGCATGGTGTGTGTGAGCTTGGCTCCAATAAGTGAGTGTCTGAGAGTATGCTCAGCACCCACAAGTGTATATAAGAAGTTTTCGCAAACTGATATCGTAAGAGAGTGTCTCTAATGAAAAAAGCACACGTCTTTTTTTTATACACCGAGCTTAGTGCGTCTTACTTAACAGTTAATGTCGGAGCTGCACATCTGAGTTCAACAAATTACGTGGTAATTTTAAAAGAAATTTTCTTTCTTGATTCACGCAGGCATGTCAATTAAAAGAAGTAATTTTAGTTAACTTGCCTTTTTGCTTTTTTCCCCTTTTTCAGGTTTTGAGCAGCCTAATTGGGGCGATTGTGATCATGATGGGAAAGTCTAAAGAGGAAGAGAAGACGATCGAGGGCAGTGGGGTTGAGGGGAGCTTCCCATCCTCCAGCAATATGATTCATTTGCTTCAAAATCAAGCTTTCAAGCATGTAGAAATTATTGACAACACGAAAAGGAAAGAAAGGAAAAACAAAGAAGGAACGAATTTCAAGTTGAATATTCGCACACATTCATGAGACGCACCGCCTTCTTGTCTTTTGAAATGAATCGAGTTGAAAATTCCAACGTGAGCTAGATGTGGAAGTTCCAACCTAGGGACGAATTTCAGCTACCGGACGAATTAATGTGTAGGCCCGCTTTGGAAAACTTTTGGTCGAAACTTTTGAGGGATTGTAATGATGACACGGTTTTCACAATCAATCCAAATTCACCAATTAGATGCTGATGAGCCATCTAATCTTGTGTTGGAAACTACATCGCAATTACAGAGAGTTAACTTTAAGTCATATAAAGTACGTAACGTCTTACGTGAATTCGATTGATATAAATTTGAACATATGCTAATTTGATTTCAAATTCAAGAACAAGATGTCTTATTGCGATGTACGGTGATCCGTGTGTCATGTTGAGAATCACAAGGCATACAATAAAGCCTATATGACGGAGTGATGAAATTAATAAGAAAAAAGTATGACGTAGTTACATGATTTATTGAAATAAAGATAAAACAAAATAATTTGGAGTATGATTGAGAGAATATTTGTGATAGAAAGGGTACTTTCTAAGTTTCTATTTCATGTACATCTTGATCCAATGTATTAGATATTTCTCCGTTTCCATATGTCCTTTGAAATAATAAATAGAATAAGGTAATTAGCCCACCTAATTGGTCGTCAATCTATAAAATACCTAATTTATCTCCATGTGTATATGTTCTTATGATATTCTCTCTGTATAATGTGGTTAACGGATGGTCAATTTATGTTAAGAGTTTTTTAAGCTCTCGTAACCCCGTCAAGTGAGAATATCTATAACATCCTTTCTTTTCTAACCCTTTTTTCTACTTTTGGCAATATAAAATTTGAGATTTGCGAAAATATAGGCGTGTCCAGATAGATTGACCATTTTTTTGGCTTAATATAATTCTTGTGATGGACAAGTTTTGACTTTTTCTTAACTCAAAAAACTTGAAACTTTTACAATATATACATTACCGATCGTAAATTCACATGTAACATTCAATGTTTTTTTTCTAAATTTTAATAAGCAATAATTAATTGTATGAAAACTTTAGCTGGGTAAATACATGTATTACTGCAATTTTAAAGAGTTGTCAATCCCTTAAATGCTACTTTAGATAAAGATTTTTCAAGTCAAAAACCGATTTCCTTGAAATTCTTCAAATTTAATGAAATATGGTTAATTACCAATATAATTCATTGTTTTGCTAACCTCTCTATTAGCATAAGTAACAAGAAGAATTTTTTGAATACCCGTGAATGAGGCTTACTTTTTTTTTTTGGTCGAAGAAATTCATTTCATTTCATACTTGAAAATTTCCCAAAAGCCATAAGTCCGAATTTATCAAAGAAAGTTAGCAATCGGTGCGTTAGATATCCAAGATGAAGATAGTAGACCCTCGCCAGTGGCTTTGGCGGCCCAATCTGCAGCTCTATTTGCTTCTCGTGGACAATGGGCCAGTCGGATGTTGTCGTTTCGGCCCAGGATGATCTTGCAATCTTCAAGCACCGGTTCTGCGGCCCATTGGGTCGTCATATAAATGCCCATGCGAAATTTCTTGATGATCGAGATGAACTTTAGGCATAAAGGATTCCAAGTCGGATCACATCTCAGGTAGGTTTAGAAAAACTCATCGTCTTGCTTAATTCTGTCTGCGATAAGAATAATGCTCTTAGATGAAAACGTTCATAATTTCTTAGTGCAATAAAAATGCAGTAGAGAACAAAAACGCTGAAGTATATAATGCCAGTTTTTGCTTGAGGGTCGAATTCCGACAACATCGACGGGTTGGATCTCCATCTTAATGCAATTTCTGAGGGGAAAATTTAATATGTCGACAACTATTTATCACTATTAGTAAAATCTTACTCAGACAAGCGGATGATTTTTTTTCTCTTGTCAACATCTTTTATTTTCATTGTCGATAGTCAATTGAATTGTTGCTACTTAATGTGCTGGTACAACTAAATGGTAATAACCCGAGTATCAAATACATCAAAACGTAATGATGCTGTGTTAAAAAGGCAACACATCAACTGGCTAATTTGAAATTGCAAATTCGCGTCTAAACGAGTAAAGCAGATCAACTCGCGTCAAACGCAATTTTTATTGTATCTCAAACAAGTTGACCCATTTATGATATAAACCCATCTATACTAAAGCCGTATGTATTTAACTACGTATCCTGCCGTGCATACCGATCGTATTATTAATTACGGATCTAACAATGTACGGCAAAGTTGAATGTACCCTATAAGCGCGGCCTGATGGACATGCACGGTAAAAGGATTTGTTTCAAAAGTTCCTGTGCTGGCAAAACATTGGGAAAGAGGAGTAGAATTTCCCGGAATCTCCAGGCTCCTCGGCCGGACACTTTGGAGATGATCGGGGTGGATCTTTTTGAAACGTGGACTCATCTCTGCTAGCAGGTGCAGAACAATAATGAACTAGAAACAAGCCCCATTTTGGATTTGGCGTGAACGAAGGCTCCTGGTCTGGAGACGGTGTCATTTTCTTCTTCGTCGTAATGGCAATTATGCATATGTAGGAACGTCAATCCAACTCGCTCCTGTTCTTTGTTAAAGTAGTACCAAAGAGGCGCGTCAGTGGCGGTCCCGCAAAACGGAGGAAAGTTCAGTGTCCTCCAAATATTAACCCAAGAACTGCGCGTGTGAGAGAGACCGAGAGAGTGATGGAGGGGAGAGCGAGGGGTTCACTGCCGTTCGTGGGCATGATGGTGGTGGTTCTGGTTCAGGCGAGCAACATGGTGGTGATAAAATTAGCCATGTCCGATGGGATTAACAAGTACACCATGATCTTCTACTGTAGTGCCCTCTCCTCTTTCGTCCTGCTCCCTTCTCCCTTCGTCTCTCGCAGGTTAGAGCTCTGTCTATCCCCATTATTGTCAGGTTTATGGGGAAAAAAAGAAAACGGTTTGAAGTCCTTTGTCCTGCTTGTCTGCTCTGTTTGGCAGGTCGGGGTCGTGTCCTCCTCTCACTTTCTCTGTCCTTCGCAAGATCTTCTTGCTCGCTCTAATCGGGTAAGTGAGTGAATATCTTCGTTTCACATGAATTTGCGGGCTTGGGATTCGCTTTTTTGGAATTCTTTTGAAGCAGAAGGTCTCAATCGACTGCTGAGAGTTTCATACGAGAAACAGAGCGAGTTTCTGAGTACTTTGGATGATGCAGATTCGCATCACAGATGTCCGGGTACGTCGGCATCGATTACAGCTCCCCTGTTCTGGGCATGGCCATGATGAACCTCATCCCGGCTTTCGCTTTCATTCTCGCCATTATTTCGAGGTTCTTTCTCTCTTCTTTCTCGTTATCTGCAGTGCACTTCTATAACCTTCGTATGAAATAACGAGAGAGGCAGATGATGGAGTGTTAATTGGACGATGGGGGGTTGATTTCACGTGGGTTCAGCTCGAGGTTGTGACTGCTCTTTATCAAAAATCAATGATACCTGTTTCAACCAGGCCCGGAGAGATTCACTTTGCTACCACTTTTTACACTTCGCATGTTCTGTGCATGCGTCCTTTCAATCTCGGAGTTCTTTAATAGTTCTGTTAACTTATTTCTGATGATGCTGGATCCCTAAAATTCTTAATATGAGAGTTGCTCTGCAAATGAGTGCTTCCCTGAAACGGGACAAAATCAAGATAGTCCGCCACTTCCGCAAGTGGGGGCTGCAAATTCATGGGGAAGACTTGAGACAGAAGTGTACAATATGTTGCCGACAATTTGTTACGAGATCAACTTAGTTTATTTCTTAACGATTGAATTGAAAATTAGGATGGAGAGAGTGAATTGGAAAAGCTCAAGCAGCCAAGCTAAGCTCGTGGGAACCATCGCATCAATTCTTGGTGCATTCATAGTCACTTTCTACAAGGGTCCGCCGATTCTTTTTCCACCTTCCCCTCCTTCTGCCCAACCTCATCACCTTCTTTCTCTTCTCTCTGGACAATCGAATTGGATCCTTGGCGGGTTTCTCCTCGCGGCTGAAGCTTTCTTGACATCAGTATGGTACATTGCCCAGGTTAGACCCAATATCCTTACTTAGAATATGAGTGACGCTAAAACAAGCTGGAAGAAGACTTGATGAGTAGACAAATCTCGAATCTTGCAGGCATTTGTCCTCAAAGAGTACCCCGCGGTGCTGAACATAATGTTCTTTTCATGGTTCTTTTTGAATATTATTTCCGGGCTGTTGGCCTTCATTACAGCAAGAGAACCCCAGTCATGGATTCTGAGAGTTGATGTGGGTTGAATCGCTATCTTATACACGGTGAGCATATAACATCACGACTCGTAAAGTTTAAGATCTCGGTCCGGCTTTGAGGTTGAAGATAAAAAAGTCAAACTAACGTTGTATATGCAGGCTCTGGTTTCTGGTGTCCTCAGAATGACGCTGTGTACAAGGTGCCTGAAGAGAACTGGACCCGTTTACGTCTCCATGTTCAAGCCATTAGGGATTGTATTTGCCGTTGGATTGGGGTTCATATTCCTAGGCGAGAAGTTATACCTTGGAAGGTACAAGTTCTCTCTCTTTTTCTCTGTTGAAATGCCCGTGCTCCATGTTAGTCCACAATCAAGAGTCTAGTTGATTAATAGAAACCAAGAAAGATGCCTTCATGAGAGAAAAAAGCCCATTCCTGAGCTCATCAGAAGATTTGCGTAAGTGTCCCCGTCAAGAAAACCAGAGTTTCAGTGTTACAAGCATACGTAGATGAACGAAACGGGGTAGGAAAATGAGATGTGCGTGATAACCCTAAGAAAATATCTCGTGCTGCTCGACGAGGACATGTCTTGTTCAATAGAATCATTTTCACACATGAAAATGAGCAGAAACTATTGTAAGACAAAAAAGAAGACGACAGAAAACATCTGATTGATCCTTTAATTGCCTCTTTATTCCGTCTCTTTTGGATTTTGCGCAGCTTCATTGGAGCGATGGTGATCGTGACGGGATTCTACGGGGTGGTGTGGGGAAAGTCCAGAGAGGAAGAGAAGGCGATGGAGGGCAGTGGGGTCGGCGGGAGCTCGGCATCGGCCAGCCATAAGATTCCTTTGCTCCATATGCAAGCTTCAAGCGTCTAAGATATTCTGGGCAACACTAGAAAACAAGAGGAGGAAGAAGACAGAGATTTTGTACGTATTCGCGAGAGTCGCCCGCTTGGTCTTTTGAAATGAATTCGAGTTGACTAATCGGTCCTACGTGAATTAGATGCCGGAATATTAACGTCGGGACAAGTTCGGACCGTTGCGTGTGCATTCTGGTGCACGTAAATTAATGTGAATTAGTGACGATGCCTCGACTCCTTGCGCCGCCGCAGACGCACAACTCCGCCGCAGGTGTGTGGAGCTCCACCTTCCGCTGCGTCCCCGTTGTCATCATCCCGGCGATCATTTTGAGCAAATTTGCATATCTCGGATATAATCATATTCCCAGAATTTCTTATTTCGAAATTAAGAGATATCAGCTATGTGTAGAAAAAAATCTAAAAAAGACTCATTTGCAAACAAATCGAGTATGACATGAATACACGATTCATAAGTCATATGAGATTTATATGATTGACCACTCTCTTTCTCTACATAAATATATTAAATCTTCTGAAAATACAAGTCGAAATGAAAATGATTCACTATACATTTTGTCAAGATGTGAACTTCGTTTTCACAATCGTCCCAACTTCTCTAGTTTTATGTTGAGATAAATTATCTAATCTTGTTTTGGAAACTACCCGGTATTTAGAAAGAGTTAACTTTCAGTATATAAAATACGTAATTTCTTTCATTTCTGTATCGAGATGTCGTTGTATTATCATGACATATTGTGATTTGTCACGTAATGTTGAGGATTATCGGGTACAGAAAAAAGTACATACGATGTAGATGAGCAAATGAAAAGAAAAGAAAAAACGTAATTACTTGATTTAAAAATAAAAATCAAATAATATGGTTGCAAGTATGATTGAAAGGGTAATTTCTCTTCTGGATTCAATATGTTAGATATATCTCATTTTGCATATGTCCTTCACAATGAAAATTAGAAGAAGCTAGTTGACCTACTCAATTGGTCATCATCTATCACATTCCTAAGCCAATTGCATAAGCATGTATTCTTATGATACTCTCTCTCTCTCTATTATGTAAACAAAAAAATGATCAACTTATATTAAGAGTGGTAATTATTTATAACATGCTTTCTTCTCTAACTTTCCCTATGGAAATAAAAATTTAAGTTTGGTAAAACTATATGCATGTCTAAATAGACTGATAATTAATTTTTTTTCCTTAAAGTAGATCTTTTTTTTTTTTGTAATCGAGGTGTTCGGGCTAGCTTGTGCGCACCTCGACTATTCCTCGGGGAAGACTAACACATCAACACAATTTGACTTTTACTCCTTAACACTTTAGACTTTCATAATGTACATATATTGATACACTTCACATTTAAATTTCTCAAAAATGATCTGAAATTCGAATAATGTATGAATCATCAATTGTTAGAAATTTTCATCTGGATAAACACACGTGTCATAGTGCTTTTAAAGAGTCGCCGATCACTCGGATGCTGCTTTCGTTGAAGAACTTTTTAATAAAAAATATTGCTTTTTTATCATCTCAAATTTATTGTAATGTGGTTAACTACCAGTCAAATTCATTGTTTGGCTGACGACTCTTGGTGGGTCCATCTTTTGTTAACTCATTTGTCTCTGTTAACATAAGCAACAGCAATAATTGGGTCGTTTTATAAATGCTCGGGCCAATCCGGATGATGAAAATGAAATTTAGGCGTAAAAGGTTCCTAAGTCGGATCCCACTTCGGGTAGGTTTAGAAAAAAACTCTTCGTCTTGTCTAAATCGATATTTGAGGTGAGAATGCCAATCTTAGACGGAAAATTCTCCTAACTTTTAACTGCAAAAAAAAAAAAAAACATTAGAGAACACAAACGTGGAGGTATAAAATACCCATCTAGATGCAATTTTTTGGGCGAAAAATTTAGATGTGAAAAATTTTCTGTTTTATCAATCCTTGGAAAATTTTGCATTGTCACGGAAAGATATTTTTTGGTGAATGTCTTTTATTTTTTTTTATATGTTAGTCAATTAAGTCGGTGCTACTTGATGTGGTGGTAGAACTAAATTGTAATCACTTAGTATTAATCACATTATGACGTGTCCAATTATATCGTGTTAAAAATAGGGAAAATTACTTCCAAAGTCCCAAAGCTATTTTAATTTTTCCGATTTAGTCATAAAATTTTTAATTATATTAATTAGGTTTTAAAAATTTTCATATTTTGTCAATTGAGTGTATTTTGCCAATTTCGTTAGAAACTAGCATGAACTTTGATCATCCTACATGGCATGATTGGCACTGATGAGACATTTTTTAATAATATTTCAACAATGTTTTCAATTTTTTATAATTTTTCTGATATTTTTCCCTATTCTTTTTGCTAGTGGCCCATGAGCACTAGGCTCCCCAGATCTGGTGAGGCCACCCCTTGTCCAAGCCATGACAATCCCGTCAAGCATCGCCTACGCCCATGTGATGTTAGGCGAGGCACGCATGGGCAAGAGCCAGCAAGGGTTAGCCCCACACAAGGGTTGGCCTTGCCACATCTGGCAAGGTTAACCCTTGCCAACCACCACCATGGTCGATGGCCATTCATCGACCATCAACAAAAGAATAGGAAAATTAAAAGAAAGGAAAAATTAGATGGATATTTATTAAAAAAATATCCACATTAGCATCAATCATACTGTGTAGGAAGTGCGACGTTCTTACTAGTTAGTGATCTCCAACAAAATTAATCAGATGGACTCAATTGACAAAAGATGAAATTGTTGAAGCCTTAATGGACATAGTTGAAAATTTTAGGATTTAATTAATAAAAGATGTAATAGGCTTTTGACTTTTCGGATAATTTTACTGTTGAAAGGGTAATGTATTAACTCATCAAACATGATTTTGTTTGTATCTTAAACGAGTTTGGCCGGTTTGCAAAATTAACCTGTATATATCAAAGCGAAATCCTATTTAACTACTTATCGTGCCTCGTAGGCAAGTCGTGTCATAAATTACAGATTGAACATTGTGTAGCATGATTGACGTGGATCTGGATCATCTGCCCTAGCTTCAGAGAATTCCACCCTGAAATAGGGGAACATCCAATTAACATCAAACGGCTCTCGTTTTTTCAAAAAAAATTCCAAAAAGGGTTTTTTTTTCTTTTTTCGGAACGGTTGAGGGAGAAGCAGGGTCACCCTTACCCTGGCATCCATTTCCCGAATGATGTATCTTAGAAGCGCAGCCTGATGCACGTGCGCCACAAAAAAAAAAATTCTTTCATGAATAAATGTGTTGGCAAAACAACGGGAAAGAGAAGAAATTTTGGAATTTTCAGGTTCCTCGGCGGAATGGTAGATGATCAGGCGAATCCTTTTGAAACTTGGACTGACGTCAGCTCGCAGATGCAGAACAATGATGAACTAGAAACAAACCCTATCTAATGGCTCCTGCTGAGAAAAAAGAAACGTGGAGGCTCCTGCTGAGAAAAAAGAAAAGCAGGCAGAACTACATTTGTTGCTTGTTAGACATTATCGTGACTCACGTGATTAATGGCTCATATGTGATTTAAATTTAATAATTATTATATGCTAAATTCCTATTGGTCAACAGAGAGATATACTCTAATTATGATAAAGTTTTTGATAGCCATGTACTATAATTAATGACGTACCAGGTAAAGATGAACTCTAATTAATAACATATATTCTGATGATAATAAATATGTACTCTAATTAATGACGTACATCTTGATAATCTTGATAGAGATGTATGTTAATTAATGTGCACCCTGATGAATGGTGTGACTATTAAAGAGCCTGATTAGAGACCGGTTCTCTGTCAACCCAAAAAGAAAAGAAAGACAGTTTCATCTCCATCTGACGCCCAAGGGTCAAGAGAGGTAAACCTATTTCTCTACAAGCTTTTTACCTTCAATCAATTTCTTCACAAGGGAATTATCATGGATCAAGGTACGAATTTAATCTATCACGATATTGTGAAAATCTTGTTCTAAGATCTTGGGAATGAGGTTTATGCGAAAATTACCATTGATTTGCATAGAACCCTTTTGTTCTACATTATTATCAGTTCCGTTCTCATCTTCATTACGAAGAGCAATTATAAATATCTAACATAATATAATCTCAGAAAAGCCACATCCTACCAACTCGCCCACGTTCCTTTTTAAAATCGTACAAGGAATCGCATAAATGGCGGTCCCGCAAAACGTCCGGAGCCTCAGTGTACTGCAAATATTGTCCCGAGAACTGAGAGAGAGAGAGAGAGAGACAGAGAGAGACAGAGAGAGAGAGATGGAGAGGAAAGCGAGGGGTTCACTGCCGTTCGTGGGGATGACAATCGTGGTTCTGGCTCAGGCGAGCAACATGGTGGTGATGAAAATGGCCATGTCCGATGGGATCAACAAGTACACCTTGGTCTTCTACTGTAATGCCCTCTCCTCTCTCGTCCTCCTCCCTTGTTCCTTCATCTTCTCTAGCAGGTTTGTGTTCTGTCTACCATTCGCTAACGCCATTGGGGTCAGGCTGGGGAAAAGGGAAACGGTTTGAAGTCCTTGTCTTACTTGTTTGCTCTGTTTGGCAGGTCAGGATCGAGTCCTCCTCTCACTTTCTCTGTCCTTCGCAAGATCTTCTTGCTTGCTCTGCTTGGGTGAGTGAGAGAAGTTTCTTCATTTTACATGAATCTGCAGACATACGGATTCGTTTTTCCTGGAATTCTTTTGAAGCAGAAGGTCTCAATGGAGTGCTGAGAGTTTCATAAGAGAAACAGAGTGAGTTTTTAAGTAATTTGGATGATGCAGATTCGCAGCACAGATGAGCGGGTACGTTGGCATCGATTACAGCTCCCCTGTTCTGGGCACGGCCATGATGAACCTCATCCCAGCTTTCACTTTTATTATGGCCATTATATTGAGGTTCTTTCTCTCTTCTTCCTCTCTTCTTCCTCGTTATCTATCTGAAGTTCTCTTAAAGAACCTTTATCTGAAAAAAATGAGAGAAGCAGATGATGGTGTGCTCATTGGATGGTGGTCGGTTGATTTTACATTGGTTCGGCTTAGAGTTGTGAGTGCCTCTTATGGGTCTGACCTAAAGCAAAACCCACAGTTCCTTCTCCAACCAGGCCCGGAGAGATTCACTTCGCTACCACTTAATTCTGTCCTTTTAATCTCAGAGATTATGAACAGTGCTATAACTTTATTTCCTAAAATAAGAGTTGCTCTGCAAATGAATCAATCACCGAAATGGGACGAAACCAAGAAAGTCCGGTGCATCAGCAAGTGGAGGCAGCAACACATCCATAGGAAAGACAAAAGACACAAAAGACAGCAGCGCACAATGTGTCGATGACAGTGATCCCGAGATAACAACTTATTTTATTCTTTGATCTGTTGATGGAATTGACAATCAGGATGGAGAAAGTTAATTGGAAGAGCTCGAGCAGCCAAGCTAAGCTTGCGGGAACCATTACATCACTCCTTGGTGCATTCCTAGTCACTCTCTACAAGGGTCCACCGATTCTCCGCTCGCCTTTGCCTGCTTCTGTCCAGCCTGGTCGCCTTCCTCTTCTTCTCTCGCAACAATCGAATTGGATTCTGGGCGGGTTTCTCCTCGCGGCCCAAGCTTTCCTCTTATCGTCATCGTACATTCTCCAGGTTTGCACTAACGTCGCAACATATTCTTAAATCAGAACCACACTCAAAACCAAGCGAAAGAAGACTTGACAAGTGAAGAAAATCTCGAAACTTGCAGGCATTTATCCTCAAAGATTATCCCGTGGTGCTGAGCATCATGTTCTACGTAATGTTCTTTTTGACAATCTTTGCCGGGGTACTGTCCTCTATTACAGCGAGAGAATCACAGTCAGGGGTTCTGAGATTCGATATGGGTTTGATCGCTATCTTATACTCGGTAAGCATGTAATGTCAGTGATCTGTGAAGTCAAAAGTTTTGGTCCAACCTTGGGATTGAAGATGGAAGTCGTTTTGACATTGCATTTGCAGGCCGTGGTTGTTACTGCCTTTGGATCCACATTGGGTGTGTGGTGCGTGAAGAGAACCGGGCCGGTTTTTGTCTCCATGTTCAAGCCCTTAGCAATTGTATTTGCCGTTGCGTTGGGATCCATATTTCTTGGAGAAGCGCTGCATCTCGGAAGGTACAAATACTCTCATCTGCTCTCCTGAAATGCCTTCAACCCATCTTTTTCTATGATCGAGAACCCACCTGATTAAAAGAACCCAAGAAAGATGTGTTCACAAGAGAAAAAAAGATCCTTCATGAGCTCATCTCAAAGCTTATCAACAGATATGCTCAACATACAAAAATACGTGTCGCCTTGCTCTTCAATTTAACTTTCTAACCCAAATGATCATATGCTCAACTCTGGGGATTTTCCCAAGAGACTCTGTTAGGAAATCGGAGTTGCGCTCATTGCAAGCATTCATCAATGTACAAAACAAAGTTTTTTTAAAAAAAAAACGCGTTCTACGATGGTTATGTAGTAATTTCAATAGAATGTCTTATCTCGCTTCATCTGGGCATTGTCATGACTATGATTGGTACATTGACAACTGTGTGGACTAACGGGGTTACTACCCTTAATCATCGCATTAAATCTGTTGCTAGAGAAGAAAATCAATACATATATTATGTAGCTTACCATTTAGACATTTTTCTTACAAAGTTAATATTATTAATATGTTCACTTGCACTGTGGGTATGTATGTGGATTCAGATACATTGAAAAAGCATAGCCATATCCTATTGGGATGTACTATTAAACTTAAATCGGGGCTGGATATCTGCTAAGGAGTACAGTAGAGCAGCTCATGAATATCTTGGCACCGTGGTCTTGATCTCGTAAAAGATAATTGAGAACGTGAACCTCCAATCATTTATGCATTGGAAAGACTGTTTCTCATTTTGTAAGGAAGCCATTTTAACAAATTCTGATTGGCCTTTCGCCTTTCCGTTTGTCTCTTTTGGGCCCTTGGCAGCTTGATCGGAGCGATTGTGATCGTAGTGGGATTGTACGCCGCGGTGTGGGGAAAGTCCAAAGAGGAAGAGGAGGCGATCGAGGGCAGTGGGGCTGGTGGGAGCTTGGCATCCTCCTCCGGCCATAAGATTCCTTTGCTTCAAAACCAAGCTTCAAGTGTGTAGATATTATTGGCCAGCAACGAAAATCCCAAAGGGGAAAAGACAAAGATTCGCACATATTCACAAGTCATTTCCCTTCTGTCTTCATTATTTGTTAAATGAATTCGAGTTGAATATTAGGACGATCCAATGTAGGGGGGCATTACTAGAAAAATGGAGAATCTGGAGAAAATTTTGAGACTGCCATTCTTACAAAGGTGCACACCCATCAATTTGTCAATTTAATTCTAAATCTTTTAAAATCTTATCAATTCAATTATTCCGCCAAATTTATCTCGGAAAATGCTTATGTATTTGAAATAAATTTGTCGGAATGACTGAATTGGTAGGGTTTTAAAATAATTAGGATCGAATTGGTAAAATTTAAAGGTTTAGGATTAAATTGGCAAAAGTATAATAGATTTATGACTTTTTAGACAATTTTCTTCATCGACAGGTATCTCGGCTTTTGAAAACCCATATCATGCACCTCAGTTTTGTTACTAGATTTCAACTCGCATCTTCTGCTTATTATCCTTATTCGTTTTCTTTTCTTGTCAAATTGCAATTTCCTTACCTAGATTATTCTTATCAAGTCTCTCGCCCGCTTCTTAAAAATGAAGATAAAAAGACTCTCTCTCTCTCTCTCTCTCTGCCCTACCCTCTTAAATATGCTCATCGGCCTTAGTTGTTGCCACCCTGAGTCACTGTCACGTACTTATGTCGAAGCCATCGTCTCTACACGACATCTCGAGGTTATTGTAGACCTTAGATGGATTGGCAACGATTGGAAAGTGGAGCTATCACACCCCCAACTCATGAATAGAAGGGTATGACACGACTGTCTCTCTCATTGAAAGATGTAGCCTCAGATAACCAAATTCGGTATTACATCAATACACACACGATAAAAGGTAATTCGATTTACAATATCATAGTCTACTATAACTATCAACAATAACATACATTAACAGTGGATTCCTAAACTCAAAATATCAAATATCAAAATTTCCTCGTCCAAAAGTCGCGGCACAAGCGCTCTCTCACCCTACATGTGGGTCCTCCAGAAATTTGGAAAGCAGAGGTTCACTAAATAATACATTTCTCCCAAGTAGATCGAACAAACACTATACATACATTTAAAATAATAACAAAACTCATTTTCATTAAAATCAGGTTTAATAACCTTCAGAATCAATCACAAATCATTTCAATATAACGTATCCACATAAAAACCAAAGTCAATTTACGAACAATATCAAATGAGTTCAATGGTCTAATCCATTGATCAATCTCATCAATCACATACTAACGGTTAGTTCCATCGACGAACCTCATGCTCATCTATCAATCGTAGTCACAAATAACGTCCCGTGATTAGATGACCAAGACTCCCCCATTAGCTAGGTCTCCACCTACAATGCCAGTGGCTCGACCCACAAGGAAATCCTAGAATAATATGCGCGCATTCATAAAACCTAACAGGTTCACAGAAATATTGAGCACAGTCCATCAATCAACAACATCCATAGTCCACAATATTGAAACGACAATCATCTTATATATCATATTCCTTTCACAAAACATTTAATAAATCAATTTGTAATGCAGTCATATAACCTTTTACATCACATTTGCTAAAGCATTTCACAAGTTGAACCACAACCTTTTGTAGCAAAACATATTCTTATAACCATTTTCAAATCCAAAGATGATGTATTTGCTCGATCTAGAATTCATGTGACAAATATGCATTTACTCACTCACAACACATCAGATCTTTATAAATTTCAAGGTATGAGTTTTCAAACTCTTAAGAGAAATAGTATCACTCACTTCGATTGAGCCAAACGCCAATTTCTATTGGTCGATAGATCAACGTCTCTGAGTTCCTAATAATTAATTGGAAAATAGTATCAAAAGCTGAGTAAAAAATAATTCTAATGACCAACTTGACTAAATACACCTATTATCGCTAAAAGCAACACTTATGAGTTACTAAAGGGCTCACCCATATCAAAAATCATTATTTCCCATTGTGCCCAACTCGCGCACGTGATCTATTTGTGTCATAATTTTTTCCACCGAACTCTGTTTTTAACGATCTTATAGTCAGAAAGCCATTTCGACGTACTACAAGATTCTTGCATTGACCCACCCAAAACTCAGCCTGAAAACCGATAAAAAGGCCCATGAAGTTACTGTTCGCGCAGTGAACAATACACGTCGAAGTTCAAAATTTTGTTTCGGACAAACCGTAGGCTCAAATTGAATTCCGTCGGTTGCTATGACTTCATAACACCCTAAGATACATAACCCCATAATTTCTCACCTAAATAACTCCAAAACTAGACTTTGCCGCCAAATTTCACTTAATTCCGAATTTCAGTCCTAAATGCGAAAATAATTCCAAATAAATAGACGAAGAATGATGCAAATACTTACCAAGTACTACGACCTAGAGCTAGGTTGGCTTATCATGGCCCCGAGGGCAAGATTTTCTTCCCTTTTTTCCTTTTTCTCTCCCTTTCTCTCTCCTTTCTCTTTCTTTTGTCTTTCCTCTTTTCCCTTCTGTTTTTCCCCTTCTCTTCGTGCTTCTGCCCATTTATCTAGCAACACCACCGCCTCTCCTTCGTCCTTTTTTGACTTTTCGACCCTCTTTCTTTCTGTTTTTTTCTTTTATCTTCTATAAGCTTCTAGGCTCTTACAGGAGCTCAAGCTTAGAACGAAGATCACCAATGGCAACGAGCTCGCAGTCATGGCAAGCTTTGAATAGAGCTCGCGTGGTGGAGTTCAATTCACAGCTCGAGCCACGAGCTCTAATTGTATCTTGCATGGCCTTGAGCTCTCTGATCAGAGCTTGCGATGGTGCGAGAGAGAGGGAGGAGGGGATGGGCAACGTCGCTTAACCTGGTGCCGATAAGTTGATCGGACAGCCGTGGATATATTGATTGATCTATATTTTAAGTATATAATGTTACTACATAATGGATGTTAAGACTTAGTATGATAAAATGACTTTTGTGTTACGATTTAAGAAGTGTTCATTGATAATCTGTTACGGCATTCTGCATTAAATTACGAAAAAATACGTATGATTTAGATTTAAAAAGTATGATTTTGAGTAAACATCTCTCTTTTATTTACTAGTTATAGTGTCATGATATTTTTAATCGTAAAAGTAATTGTGCCTGCTCTTAAGTGTTCCGATTTATCGGTTATATAATTAGTTTGGGTGTCAGATCTGTCCTTTATTTCAGAAATGAATATGTTTGCTTTAAATTGACCCTTTTGCCGTTTTTGATGTTGGTAAATAATTTCGAGTAGTAAATAAATATTAACCATCGGAGACTCCTAAACTATTACAAATTATTTAATCAGATTCACCATAAAAATTTACACAATTGAATCCTTAAACTGCATGCTTCTTCTTCTTCTTTTTTTTTTACGTTCAAGTTGATCCCTAAAAGATGGTATTGAACGTGGCGTTCTACCTATTGTTCTTTCTGGCGACTCTTTCTGGGCGATTGTCCTTCGTTACAACAATAAAACCTCAGTCATGGATTCTGAAGGTCGATATGAGTTTAATGGCCATTTTATTCTAGGTGAGCATGTAATATCGCAAGTCCTAGAGTCTACATTTCGGTCCAACTTCAAGGGTTCAAGATAAAGATCAGATTATCATTGGATATGCAGGCTTTGGCTGCTGGTGTCTTCAGAATCACATCGAGGGCAGTGAGAGAGACCTTTTGGTTCTAGGCACAGTCACTCAGTCTTCGGATTTCACTGCTCGAAATCGAGGCAAAGGTATACAGATCACTTTCTATCATATTGGCATCAGAAGTTGCACTCCACAAAGCTTCAACCATCTGGTGAAGAAAGTGAAATGCACGTCCCAGGAAAAGTAAATCCCACAGGTCGTACATAGACGTATTCTATAAAATACTACTGTCGCAGCTGTGCTGCTCTTCTTTGTTCTATCATACTGCAGAGCTGCAGATTAAAGAATATTTATAACAACTTACTTGAAGCAACCATAACATCAGCAAGGTGCAACATAATCGCGTGCCCCCCGCGTGTGCGGGGGAGAGAGAGAGGGAGTCCATGCATCAAGCTATTCGATCATTCATCTGCCAAGTTATATCTTCGCTCGTACTTTCGCAATCAGCTCACGTCTCAAAATTTTGCCAGAAGCAGACTTCGGGACGCTGTTGATGAATGTCACCCTCCTCAGTCTTTTGAAGGGTGCAACCTGAGAGATGAGAAGAGAGTTTCAGTCAGAGAAGTGTTCGGTAATAGGATGCATCTCCTCTCAGCAAACATCTTTTATGAAGACATAGTGAGTATATTTTGTCTTGCTGTAGGTCAATAAATTACACGACACTGTTCCTAGATAAGACTCGTGCATGTTAAATTTAAAGATGCCCGTGAATGTTCCCTTTCTTTGACATCCCAAGTCCCACGACAACGGATCTAAATCATATTCCATGAGTGATTGCAGAATTTCAAGTAAACTCAGCAATGACAACAAACAAAGCCACCTTAACTTGCTTGCACATATAGCGTATATGCACTTTCACTTTTCAGAGCATAGGGAATTGCAACGATCTTTCGACTATGAAATATCAGTGCCATGGGGAGAACGGAAACTATCATATCAAGCATGTTTGTTTCACCCAAAATTACTTGTCCTTTTCCACTATTTATTGCCAAGTTAGTCATCTAGTTCGACTCTTGAAAGCCTCAAACAGATTACCAACCAAGTTTGAATATGAACTGAAGTTTAATTAGCATGGTTTCACCTGATTGGCAATGAATTTCTGGACTTCCTCTTCAGTTAAAGAGCTGGTAGGTGAGCGAACGACATATGCAATAGGAACTTCACCAGCTTCAGCATCAGGAAATCTACACGGCAGATATTGATCAGTCTGAAATGATGTCCCGACTATAATATATCTGTGAATCAAAGTGAGGCTACAAGAAATGTCACAGGAGTTTCACTTACGGAATGACAACAGCATCTAAAATTTCAGAATGCGAGAGAAGAAGTCCTTCAAGCTCGGCCGGAGCAATCTAGTGCATATGTACAAAATAGCGAGAATTCAGAGTAAATGCCGATAGAAAGAGAAAAAAAAAAGAACATCATTGCGACTAAAACAAATAATGTTGGAAAATGGCAACAAGAAGACGTATTTTTATTAGAACTTGAAAGAAAGTCGAGAATACAATGCCAAGTTTAAGATTTTCTTCCCACCATGTCTAAATTGCCTAAACACTTATCAAAGTGAGTTAGGATCATAGGAGTCGGAAATTTTGTATGGTTCTAATAAAAGGAAATAAATAAAATAATCGAAACACGGCAATAATTGAAATTATAACTTTTAAAAAGAATAATAAAAAGTGCAATACAAAGTGATCTAAGAACATTTCCTGAAAAGTAAGGTTTGCACAATTCCTATTATGATAGTCAACAAATGCAAAATATTGAAATCTCTGTTTTCCCCAATTTTTCTCCCCACAAAAAGAACTAGGAAGGTATATCATACTCATGAAAAAACATTAGGTGCCTACCTGATAACCTTTGTACTTGATGAGCTCTTTGATTCGATCTACAACATATAGTCGCCCTTCCTCATCAAAATATCCAAGGTCTCCAGTGTGCACCCAACCCTTTTTATCTAGTGTCGATTTAGTTGCTTGTGGATTGTTATAATATCCTGTAAACAAAATGAGATTTCAGTCGCAATCTGATTAAATGTGGAAGCAACAGTAAATTTTTTACTGAAGCCGCACTTGAAAGGTACAACTAAATATATGCAAAGAAAGGCAATCGTAAGCAGCCTTGACTATGTCGAAGTTACAAATTCGGATTCCTCTGTAAATTCATACACGCCATATCCAAAGGCCTTTACTCAATCAAAGCCAACGATCATCTTGATAGAACCTAGTTGGAATCTATATGACAAGAAGTTCCTCCTCGTCCTCCTTTATATTCTTTTTTACAATATGAGCTCGATAAAACTCAGAGATTGTAATCCATCTCCAAATGTCTGCATTTGGAAATCAGAATGCTCGATCCAGATTGTAGCAAATCATACCTTTCATCATGTTAGGTCCACGAACCCATATTTCCCCTAACTCATTAGGGGGAAGAGGCTTTAGTGTATCCACGCTGATAATTTGAGCTTCGACTCCTGAAACTAGCTGTCCGGTGGAACCGGTATGCCGAACGCCGAAACTTGTATTCTCCACAGAGACGATCCCACAAGTTTCTGTCATACCATAACCCTGAAAGGAAGAGACCATAACTTTAACCGCTGAAATTGTTTTTTTTCCTAAAACTACTGACCAGATACCTATCAACAATAAAACTATTAATTAAGATGCATCAGAAATACCTGCGCCACAGCAGCATGAGGGAAATTCTTAGCACAATCCTCCATCACATCCTTCCCTAAAGGAGCAGCGCCGGAACCAATGTGCTTCAAGGACGAGAGGTCATACTTCCTCACCACACTCTGCTTAGCCAAAGCAAGTATAATGGGGGGGACAACCCACAAATGCGTGATCCTGTACTTCTGAACCACCCTTAAGACTGAGTCGAATTCGAACCTCCCCAGCGACACGAGCGCGTTACCCTTCTGGAGCTGCGAATAAGTGATCACTGCAAGCCCGAACACGTGGAACATGGGCAGGACACAGAGGAACACGTGGTGCATCTCCCCCGCCACTTCTTGATCCATGGTCACCATCAGAGATGCTGCGATGAAATTCCCGTGAGTCAAGATCACACCTTTGCTCGTCCCCGTCGTACCGGAGGAGTACAAGAGCGCTGCGACGTCGCTCTGCTTGACATTGACCTGGGGGAAACTGGAAGCGCCATTCCCGAGATTCACCAGATCGTGGAAGCTCAAGATTCTCGATTTGGAAGAAATCTGCCCAGATAAACTCTTGGAATCCCCCAGGATCACGGCTGGGAGATTCAAGTCCTTGACTTTTTCCCACAATGCAGGGACAGTTACGATCAGCTTTGGATTAGAGTCCTTAACTTGCTTGAACAGCTCGCCCGACGTGTACAGGGGGTTCGCGGTGGTGGCGATGGCGCCGATGGAAGTGACCCCGAAAAAACAGAGAGGGAACTGAATGGAATTGGGGGAGAAGATCAGCACGACGTCGTTCTTCTTGAGGCCCAGGTTGAGCAGGCCGTGCGCAACCTTGATCACCGTCGATTCGAACTGCGAGAAGGTCAAAATCTCCCCCGTGTCGGCATCGACGAGGGCGGGCTTGTCCGCGTAGGAGGAGGAGTTGCGGAAGAGGAAGGAGACCATGGAGAGGTCAGGCTTCCTGGGGAGCACGAGGGACGGCCTAAGCGACCTGTAGATGCCGTCACGGCCGTACCCAGATTTCTCCATCAAGACAGCAATCTCGAGGAATCCTAACGGGGAAAGATCCGAACTTTGCCCGTTTCGAGCTGTCCCCCTCCCCGCTCCCGAGTCCCGAGAGTGCGAAAACAAGTGGGCTTCGGGAAGTCGCGGAGTTCAAAGCTTTGAGCTTTTCCAGAAAATCCAAATCGCCGCAACTTCTAAGAGAACCGCAGGCGCCGCGCGAGGAAGATGGAGGATCTGGGTGAGCGGCGCACGGAGGATTTAACCAATGGAACAGAGCAGGAGCAGAGAGAGAGAGAGAGAGAGAGCGACGCGACTCGGGCAAAAAAATCCAAGGCCAAGAAGACATTTGTTGGAGAAATCGTTGACCCTGCCATTTTGGATTCTCGATCACATGAATTTTCTAAGGTAAATCCTCTACGTAGTAGCATGATCTTTAAATTTTCTTAATTTAATGTATAATATCGTATCTCGATTTTTAAATTATTTGATACTATTGATAGATTTTTGATACACAATGAATTTAATTCTTAGACTATATAAAAATGATTCAACCACGAGCGTTATATTGAATAAATCGAAACTGCGTAGGTGGACCATTCGTGTGGTCGTTCCTTTTCCAAAACTGGCGAGACAGATAAAATGAAGATGAAGGGACTCTCCATTTTTGGGCCCGTTGTCGGCCCATTAAAGCGTTGACTTTGTTGACCAGGCATCCTTCTCTTCGTGTCGGCCCAGGATCCATTTGTCTATGGGACTCTGTCTGAGCTAAAAGGGACAACCAGATTATGCCCAGACAAGAAACGATCCCCTGATCACCTCCGCTGCTTCGTTTTGTCTTCTTCAAGGTAGAGCGCGCTCTCTCTCTCTCTCTCTCACAATCCCATTTCCATGGCCGCTTCTTCTTCTTCTTCTGCTTCTTCCATCGCCACCTTATCTCGCATTTCCCTTATCAAACTCACCTCAAGGCTCGCTTTTTCGGCTCCAATCACACTCTCTCCTCCTCCCACCACCCTCGCCGCTGGACCGAAGGTCCCGAATCGCCATCCCCATGGAAACCCCTCTCTGATTGTCGCCACCTCGTCCTCCTCCTCCTCCTCCGCCCGTTTCTTGATTATTGTCCTGTTCTTTTTTTGCAGCGGTTACACCGGTTTCGGTTGTTTTCCATGGCGTCGGAGCCCAAAGAATCGCCCTCCAATAACCCGGGACTTCGCGCGAGCCCCGATGAGGCCACCAAGGGTTACTTCATGCAGCAAACCGTGAGAGCCTCTTCACGCTATCATGTTGTTCCTGATTGCGAATTGTTGGGTTTGGCTTGTATTCATGCTTGGGCTCTCATTTTGGCAGATGTTTCGAATTAAGGACCCCAAAGTCAGCCTCGACTTCTATTCTCGCGTTTTGGGCATGTCGTATGTCTTCCTCATTGCCCTTACCCTTTTTCCTTTTATGGTATTGCCGTTCGATATATGGTCCTTCCGGGTTTTACCTTGTCTATTTCCACTCTTGTGATACGATATGCGTAGCTGCCGAGTTGGAGCCCACGCCAGTGCTTCCTTGATTTGGTGTTTGATCGAATAATTCTCGTTGGAAATGGGATGGAATTTCACTGATGCTCTGAGCAAACTTGTTCTCTTCTCTCGTTATCCAGCATGAAAGTGCTTTCGGAGGATTCTAAAATTGTCAAACGCGATGATGTCTGTCGCATGTTGGGTATTGTAGGTTACTGAAGAGATTGGACTTCCCAGAGATGAAGTTCAGTTTGTATTTTATGGGCTATGAGGTATCTAGTCCTTTCCTTTCTTTTTTCTTTTTGATTTATGCATCTTGGGTGGACACACGAATTCTTGTCCACGTCATTGTCGCTTTCTACTTTTATGAATGAACCAATTTTATTTTGTTAGTGACCGTTCTTACAGCTGAAGGGTGGCATAATGTCCTCTCGAAAGCTTTCCTGTAACATTTGCTATTCCGGTCTTGATGAAGATTCTAATACCATTCATGATTTCTCTGGTACAGGATGCCCAATCAGTGCCCAGTAATCCAGTGGATAGAACCGTTTGGACTTTTGGTCAGAAGGCTACAATTGAGCTGACACAGTTAATATTTGCCAATTTAATAAAGCTCTCTCTCTCTCTCTCTCTCTCTCTCTCTCTCTCTCTCTCTGTGAAGATGCAGCCTGATTATTTCTACTGTCAAGTAATTTTTTGTTATCTGAAAATCGCTTGCAGTAATTGGGGCACTGAGAGTGATCCTGACTTCAAGTATCACAATGGGAATTCGGAACCCCGTGGCTTTGGTAAATTTTCTCTCGAAAATAGAATGTTGAGTTCAATAGAAATTCTAATCTTTGTTTTTAGTACTGTGGATGTGGTTTTGTGAACCAACCCACTTTGGAGCACATAAAGTTGTACAATTCCATGTGGGTTAGTTACAGTTTGACTGTTCACTCTACTGGTGAATACGGTCATTTTCCTGTGAACTTAAATTTGTCTATTATAGTATTGGTGGCCAAGTGTGATATTGGGTAGATGAGCACTTAGTCACGGCTTCAGCGCAGCAATTTGAGCCAAGGGTTTTAATGTAGTCTCAATGAGTGTCTTATGCTAATGCTAGCTTTTAAAAGAACTAAATGGCTTAGAAATTTACTAGTGAGTTTAAATATATGTGAAAGTTTCCAGGAGTCCTTTTAAGATAGGTCATTTAGGATGTCCCGATATTTCTGATGTGGTTGTTACCTTGTAATTTGTATCCTGCTATGCAAGTTTTGGAATGATAGTGGATATATGCTGCTTGTGTGACCAATTCATCTACTATGCCAATTTCTGCATCGTGCAAACCTTTGAACTTTGAGAAGGATGAAATTGTTAGATTATATAGCTGCATATGGCATGGTGATGTGTCTCCAGCCGATGCATTGACTAGTTAGCGGATACTGGCGATGCTTTCAGCAAAAATAATGATTTCACAATTCTCTATATTTCGCTGATAATAGTTTTGAGGACTCTTTAGAAAGTAAAAATATAAAGGATGTATCTAGTACTGGTGCTTAACGCAGTCTAACTCTTCTTTGCCTTGCTTCCAGGACACATTGGCATCACAGTTGATGATACATACAAGGCCTGTGAGAGGTTTGAAAAACTGGGAGTTGAGTTTGTGAAAAAGCCAGATGATGGTATGCACCCTGCAAAATCCTTTGAAACATTAGTAATTTTGTTTTATTCTAATGAGAGTCGGATGCTTGGTGGAGCTTAGTTTACTGCATTGGAACAAGATATCTATATGACTAGTCTCTGTGTTTATTTGAGCTCTGATTATCCACATTAACAATAGTCAAGTATGGTTTGATGCTTCATGTTGGTTGAGGAAGTCTGGGAGAATGTCTTAATCATAGAGCCCGAACCATTCGCATGCTGCACAGAATTATGCTGAAATGCTTTGTTACTCTCTTTTGTTCTCTAATGCCAGGCCTGAGGCAGCTTCAGATCCTTTCTTGCTTTATAGTCTAAATGTGCTTATGATCATGTGTAAAAGTACACAATTTATTCTCTCTGGAGTGTTCTTATGTGCGTATTTTTCTTTTGGTTTTAACTATGGAAAATCTGATGCAGGGAAAATGAAAGGGATAGCTTTCATCAAGGATCCTGATGGCTATTGGATTGAAATCTTTGACCTTAAAACTATTGGAAACACTGTAGGGACAGCTGCCTGATTGAAACTTTGCCAGAAGTTGGAGCCTTCCCTGCATTTAGAGGTATTCTATCACTCAGCCAACCTTTAAACTGTATACCTATGTGATGGATTAGGAAGGTGTATACTTTTCAGTTAACATGAGCACTTCTCATGCATCTCTTTGGAGAAGGGGTGGTTAAGTTTTTTGTTTAGTAATTGTTATTATGTGTCAACGCGTTCAGAGTAAGGATGACATATACAGAGTGCTCTGAAGAGTTGAAGCAGCAGTTTTAAGTGTGTAGTTTTCTTGCAGATCATTGCTCACCGTCCATAGACACTGGAGCGATAGAGATTGGGAGGATGTTCAATGGCAGTATTTTGAAATTAGAATTTATGAGGTCTTTTGCCCATATTTGAGACTGCTTTTAATAATAAGGAGATCATGTGCTCAAGTTTTATCTGTTTGTTAATACTTCTTTGAGTAGAATATTAGTTCCATACTGTGGCATGAGTGGAGGTAAAGATGTCGAAGTTTGCATGTTGGTTCGTATTGTATCCAGAAACCAAATGTAATGTCAATACTTCTAGTCCTGGCCTGGGATGATTGTGGACATATTATTGCCGTTGCTTTTTGATGAACCTTTTATTTTGTACCGTGCCCTTCTCACTAATATGGATGGACAGAAAATGGTGCATGTTCAATGGAGCCATTGTATCATATCCATGGAAGGGGTGGACTGTCTCTCTTTTTTCGCTTCCTGTCTCTGGTTTTCTTTTCTGTACACTGTCTAGTTTCCATTACTTGCCTGGTTGATGTTGTTATATGCGCGTGAACACGAGAGGCAGCAGTTGTCATCTTAAACTAAATAATTCATAGATGTCTCGAAGACTAGTTTGCTGATCCATTTTTGCGTCTCGATGCCCATAAGGAACAAATTCATTTAGTATGTATAAGGCTAGTGAGAGCCTGTGAGAGATGTTTCCAAACATCTGACCATCGTAAGTTGCTGAAAAAGACAATCCCATCATTAGTCTCCCCACTGCTTGAAATATCGCCTATTAAAAGAATTGACCTGGAATTGATGGCAATTCCAATATCTTGTGAATTACATGCTCTTGAAGCATTGCAGAAAATGGGGAAAAAATGACACTATGGAGGCAATAGGTAGACCCCAAAAAAGGGCAAAACCAGTGATACCATTATAGAATTTTCTGTTTAGAGTAGTCATCTCGGAGAGAGGAGAGTGACTTTACGAAATTTGATAGGGCAATCTTTGTGCTCCTTTGGCACATGTCAGGGGACTCCCTATCAATCTAGCAAAGCGAAAGTGAACTGAAAGTTGTCGTCAATTTGTAAGCTGTCATTAGGGTTCTTATCCCCTACAAGAAGACAAAGAAACATGACTTCATTGGTCTCTAAGAAATATACTCACGACAAATTTGTATTATTGTCCTAATAGAATCAGGAAATGTTAAGCACAATTGATTCTTCTATTCGAACAGATCTGATCACAACGTCGAATATGGAATTTAAAGGGATTGAAGAGGAAATGATACTCTGGATACTTCATCTACTAGTCAACTGACTTTCCCCCAAATTTTGAATGAACTAGGAATTTATCCTTTGCCTGGCAGGCAAACTGTCACCCTCTTGGGAACTGTTGGTGATGTGCATCTTCTGAGGAGTTTTGTCGCATCAGATCCCTAACATCGAGCGCTTCTAAGTTCTTTTTTCTTTCCTAATCAGGCGGCAACTCTGATATGAACTTTCATGGTCATCCATATGCCTCTCCATGTAATGTCAAAACCAAGAAAGGAGCACGTCAGTGGGCACAAACAAGACCCTAGTCCTAGAAACTGAATCGGACCGAACTTTCTGCAATAAAGATTTCTATATATATGATCTTATTAATAGTCAGCGATCAGAAATAGTACATTGGCATGAGCTTCAGTTCTTCCTTGTTTTCATCTAAGATGGAGCTATTGCAGCTTAAACTAGTATTGCCTATCAGTTTCTTGACATCTTCCAAATCATAGCTCTCAGCAATATTTTCGCCAAAAAAGCCGTTTGTCTTTTCAACACATTGGTAGACATAGTCACTATAGGTACTATAATTCTGAAACCCCATCTCTTCTTGCTTGATGATCTCTCTTGCTTGGCCACTCTGACCACCGCTGCTACCATCAGAACAACTGCAACTTCCTTCGCCCCCAAACATGAAGTTGTTACTCTCTTTCAGTGGACTATAATGACCTTCCTGGGCTTGAAAGTATGAGCAATTGTTTGGGTTTCCTAAGGAATTGTTGTCATTTGTCGAGAGGTACTGCTGTAATGAGGCGAATTCATGACTTGCGAATTGCTTGTTTAGACTGCAAGTGTAGTACTGTGAACTGCTGTCTAAGGACAATGGTGGAAGCATCTGAGAAGATAAAGATAGTGGGGAGTTCTGGTATGAATCTGGGAATGGTGCTGGGGCTTTTCTCTGACTGACATGAGGAATCATGAGTTTTTTCTTGAGCTTGGTGTTCCAGTAGTTCTTGATGTCGTTGTCGGTTCTGCCCGGTAGCTGAGCAGCTATTATTGACCACCTAAAATTTGGTGCAAAAACTGTGAGGACACTGTCATTAACAGATGTATGCTAAAATAGCCAATCGGATATAACGTCCATGGTTGCAGAATAATTCCTGATGCATGCAAGTGATTCTCTGGAAGAGAGATGCCAAGATGAATACATTCATCACCCTTTTCTGTTGAATCCTATATTGTTGTTCTCTTGGACTATTTCGAAACTTTATGTGATAAACAGTGTCGCGATCTTTTACCAAGTGAGAGGAACGAGGTTCGTAATTTCATGACATAGGCATCAGATGAGTAAGTAGCTGATTTTTCCCGATGTGGGGATTTTGTCCTTAGTGAAAATGATGAGAAGCGGAAGACTCAGTACCTGCTCCCAATGGCAGCATAAAGGGTGCAGATAACTCTGTCTTCCTCAATGGAAAATTCACCGTGCTTAATATTGGGCCTGAGATAATTAAGCCATCTAAGCCTACAGCTCTTTCCACATCTCTTGAGACCTGATCCACAAGTAGAAAACTGAGTCAGGAGATCAAAGAAAACAATCACACGTTGAGGAGAGAAGCAGAGTAGGGAGATAGTTCTGTGCATAGAAAACTGAACTAAACAGTTTTTATCCTCATCTAGTTCCAATACTTCTTACAAAAAATTAGTATTTTCGGTGAGACAATATCAAGGGGATATATGTTCGATTAGCATGAGAATTGGATTTATACTTGCTAATTCCGTTTCGTCTTAATTGAAATATCATAATTGTTACCAGCCTTCTGAGGAAGAGCAATCCAATTTCCACCAGTGCCATTCTTCTCTATGTAGTCTCTAAGTTTAGCATCTTCCTCTGGTGACCACGGACCCTTCTTCACATTTGCCTTGTCGCAGCATGGAGCCCTCCCCATCTCTCTCTCTCTCTCTCTCTCTCTCTCTCTCTCTCTCTCTCTCTCTCTCAGGCCTCTATGCTTTTGTTCTGCACATGAGACGGCCTTTTTGGAGTACTAATAGCTTTCTCTCTTCTAAATGAGACTTTGGAGGCGACATGGTGGATTATGAGAGACATGCCCTTTTATTGAGACTGAAGGCAGCCATCTACAGCTTCTGAGGACCCCATCTTACAGCAAAGCACACACTTGTGTTTAGTCAAACACACACAAGTCAAATGGAAGCCCCTCAATTTCATCTCGCCATTTTCTGCTTGTCAACCCCTTTTGCCAAAATATTTTCAAAATATTGCTAAACAAACCGAAAAGTTTCCTAACTTTGTTGTTGAGGTTGACATCGACTTTTGCTCAGTAGGGATCTGTTTCTTCTGTTAAAGGATCCAATGTCTTGTTTGGTAAAAATTTGGTTGTGTTTTAATGTGTACTCTGACTTTATTAGTTGTCCCTTCGTATGCATCTTACAGATTAGAAGACAAGACATTTTCCATTTTCCACCGAGTTTTAATCTCCAATTGTACTAGACAGAAAGGGCTGCTTATAAATCTCAAAAAACCAGATGAATGTTCTGCAGATAACGCAGCAGACAGAACCTTCTGATGAAAACTGGCGTGTTTATAAAGGTGTGGACTCATTCAAAATCTAGACATACATCTCTCACTTGATTTCGGTGGCCATCGAGTACAATAATCGAAACCTTTTTCCCCTTCACATCTGTCGCTAGTCAAAATTATAGAAACAAATCCGTCATCAACTGGTACAACTATTATGCAGAACAAAGGCATGTACTTCTACTAATACATATAGAGTTTTGACACGTCTCTTAACGACCATTGTGAACGTCACTGTCCTGTATTTTCTTAATTTTCTCTCAATGACAACCTACTAGCTTTCCCGCAACACATGCAAACTCAAACCCGAAAACGCATACATATGTCTACTTCATGTGTAAAACGGAGACTGCAGAAACAATAAGAGTCGCCGCCTCATGTTGACATCGGGGACATAGAAGTAGAGGAGTCACCCATTTAAAGAAAAGGCAATGCCTTTGGGCCTCTTCTAGCGATCATGGAATCTTTCAAATAGAAAATTCAGCGCCCTGTTCTCATTTCTCTTTCATACATGAAAATTCAAATAGATTAACCAAAAAAAATGACAAAACTATTGTCAATAAACAAATCACGCAGTTATAATATAAATGGAAACGACTAAAGATGGCATAGGGTCTTTGTCTGCATTGACTCTCGGACAGGAAAAGATGCATGCTTATGTTTTTGTAATCCTCAGTTAGTTGGGCTGGCAACGTTTAGCTAGACAACTAATCATGGAGGCAGCAAGTTTTATAAATTTTTGACCTGGTCATGCTAGAAATAGTTACAGACTATTATGAAGGACCAGTCTGTCCCCAACTTGTATCTGTGCCCATAATCATTTGCCTAATCTGTTGTTCACGTCCTCGTTTTGATCTTATCGTTCCGAGGGAAATCTCAAGATGCTCACTTTCCCTAAGTCGTTGCTTGGTATTTAAGTGACAGATTTATGCACATCGGTCTGCTTCTGGGTGGCATGATATGTATGACCAGCAGCATTTACTAGGAAGAAAACGTGATCCACGATCCCTTGTTGCTAAAGAAAGGTTGTGTTTTCCTCCAACCAACCGAGCATATCAGTCAATCAAGAGTGTCATTAAGCACCAACATGTGAGTTTAGCTAAAGAAAAAGCTAATGAACGCTAGAGAAACATTGCCCCTGATCTCTCTCTCTCTAAAAGAAAGTAACACAAGAGCGGCGACAACTGCAGTGGCAGCAAGATGCGGCTGAATAGAGAGAGAGAGAGAGAGAGAGAGAGAGAGAGAGAGAGAGGCCCGCAAGTGACGACGGTAACCATAGGAGCCAATGTCGAAATGACCACGATCGCAGATGAGCTAAGGTTATGAGGGGTAGAGTGAGGAAAGAGATGAGGTTTTCTAATTGAGGGTAACCTTTTATCTTATTTTGAATGTAACTATGGCTCGCAAACTGATTTTAAGTGCGTGTTTATTTCGAGAGAAATTTGTAAAAATGCAAAATGTTTTCTATGGGCATCGGTTTCAAGAAAAATGTTATCTCCTTTTCATAATAAGGAATTTAATTTTTTTGAATATTTTCTTTGATCGTAACAGATTTTCCGTTGATTAATCATGTTTTTAAGTAAAAGAGAGTTCCTTTCAATCATTGATTGACCGAAAACATTGCCAAGTTCGTGGGTCGGGGTAGTTAGCGAACAAACTTCTTGGAAATATTCAAGACGAGAAGAGAAGGCACGGTTTGTTTGTTTTCCTGCAGACTTAGCTCGGTAAGATCTAATTAATCGTAGTCATCATCATTATTGTCTGACAAAAACGTGACAGAAGTCAACCAGGATTTGATTCTTGTGGACAGGATTGAGTTTCCTCTCTTGGAGTGACGCAACCCGGTTGCGTGCAGACCAAAAGGTAGAAAATTCAATGAGCAACAAATCATTTTCAAGATCCCATGCTTTCATCTAGGACAGTTTATATATCCCCTGCATTTTCTCGTAAAGTTCCTTCATAGGATGTCGCCACCACATCTTTTTCTTAGGAAACCACAATGACAACAGCTTTTGGGTCTCTTGAGTGATGGGAACTCGATAGGTGTGCCAAGAAAAGGGATTATTTTAAGGGTTTGGTCATCTGAAATGGTTCAAAAGTGAAAGAAGCGGGAGCCAATCAGTTCATAAGCTCATGCCACGAATAATCTCCATGCCAAAATATATATATGACGAGGGATCTCATCCATCTGATTTGGTTGGTAGGAACTGGTGTACAAACTTTGAATTTTGATGATTGCAAAGGATCTATTCAAACCCTAAGGAAGGGGGCAAAAAGAAACAGGAGCCAAAAGTGCAACTAAGTCAGTGCTGTGATGCAAGCAAAAGATTAGCTGTACATCGTGCCCCTACAAAGGTCAATCTCTAGCTTTTTGAGAAAAAGGAGTGCACTGTAGATCAGAAAAACTTAAATGAGAAAATCCATCAATCATATACCTTTCGATTGACTCAATTAAGTCATAAAGCTTTTGCTGCTATTGTAGGTACCGATTGTCACAATTAAATCCTAAAACTTTTACAAATATTGTAGGTGCCGCAAGCACATTTCAATTCAGTTTGTTCTCGTAATTAACAAAGTTAATGTCACGAGTGTAATTTAGAAGCAACTTTCTCTAGAGTAAAAAAAAAAATAGCAAAGCAACTTAACAAGGGCACTTCCATTCCAACCCTCGCACACCCGGTCAACTATTTCCAGATATTTGCAGAATAGTTACTTCCAAGGAAAAGTAGCATTCGGACTGATTAAACTTCTTGACTTTTTCTTTACAAAAAAAAAAAAATTCTTAAACTTTTATGAATCCCAAGTTTAAGGGTCACCTAGTTCAGGTAATAATCTAGAACATCAGATGATCAATCTGGCTTTGTCCTTCTAGAGGTTTCCGTGAATAGTTTGAAATTCAGGAAGATCTTTATCATTGCCACGGTCGCTATTGCCGCTGCTGATGTCTCAGCTAAATCACTGACAATTGGTAACTAATTCATTGACAGAACTCCCTCCTAATACTTTCAGAACAAAGGCTGGAAAGGTGTATCATGAATTTAGAGCAGGTCGACTGATCGAAAGGGACTTCAATTAACAAGTTTCTGGACAATGATAGGTCGTTTCTATATAGTGGCAAATATAACCACCATCTAAATCCAATCAGCTCTCTAGGTGCCTTTAGAAACTTCACTTATCAACGAAAAAGCATACGTAATACTACTTTAAGAATCTTATGTTATCTTTACATCACGAAGAAGCCGAGCCGCCATTGACCCATACCTTCTTGCTTCCCATTCACTAAGATTGCCGTTCTTAAGTTTCTCCAGTAATTCGACATCATCCTTGAATCTTTCACTGGCAGGATCATCAGGGAGATTGTTATCCCCACTATTCCAGTCCATTTGAGGTTCTGCTGTATTATCTTCACTGATCTTCTGGTCAAACCTTGTCCTCTCACCGGAAGTCCCGACGCTTTCAGTTGTCTCATCGGTGCTCTCCATCCTTTGAATCATCTCTCCCTTGCTTCTGTCCGCGGACTTTGACCCCATCATAAATAGTTGAATACTAGGATGTTGGTACTTACCATGCATCTGCATATTGTAAATCGGGTCAGCAGTAAATAGAAGTAACCATAAATGCATACAAAAGAAATCAATGGGTTTTCATTCCTCTGCAGGGAAAAGTATCCTTCCTTAACACCAAAAACTTTTTTCATATATGAGCATAGATATGAAGGATAGCTGGATAGTCGACCATTTAGTGATGAGACCATCATCGCAGTACCATGATATATTACCAAATTCAGAATTCCAATGTCAACCATCTGGATCATGGGTCATTGTTACATCAAAACACTTTATGAAGCTGTCACTTGGACTAGTAATATTAATAACATAGAAGTCCCATGACAATCGCTATTAATTGAAGAATCTTAAAGCCATGATCTTGGATAGAGGTCACTCACAACCCGCGAATCCTGGTCTTGCACTTCCAAATTACCATAACAGTGAAAAATGGAGACAATTTGACCAACAAATATATGTACCTTGGATCTTGAAATGGGTTTCAAATCAAAGCTTCTCTTCCACATCTGCATCATTTGCTCATGCACACTCGTGGATCGCATCTCATAACCCAACTAAACAAAATTGAACAGACCAACCGTCATATTATTTTTAAGATCATATCTAGAAATAACTGTGGCCTCACCAAGATACAGGTTCTAGGTCCTGATAATGCACATATTGTCTCCAGCAGTGGTTCCAGGAGATGCTCTGTATAAACCTAAATTCAAACGAAGTAAGAGATCTGAGCTTAAAAGACAGATGACATTTTATTTTCAAAAACATATGATCGTGTACCACCAAAAAGCAAGTTAATGTGCCATCTGGTTGTTATTAGCTAGAGTTTGAGACATTGCTTGGTCTGAGCTAGATTGAAAATAGAGCAATCTTCTTTCACTTCTCTCTTTGGCAAGTCAATCAAAAGTGTTCGCAGACATTTCCCGGGTCATTGGCTGAGGATGGGCCCAATCCGTCAAGTGAAGGCCGACAGAAAGAAAAAACTAGTGATAGATTGGACAAAGTAACACTGGACCTGTTCAATAAAAGGTCAGTCCTTGAGGCCACCAAGCAGGGCAGACTAGTTTCGGCCCATGTATGACCTTATATCCAGTCATTTCCCAACCCAGTCAGAGTAATTTCCTCCCCTATCCCACACAATAGAAATGTGGTGGGTAAGACAGAACCTTATCAGTAGAATATCATCCTCCAAGTATTTTATCCTGGGAAGCAGTTAAGCTCTAATATGTTACGATAGCTAGTTTTACCAATTACAGAATGTTACCATGTCATCTATGGAACAAATAATCCAACTTCATTTACTTTTAATTGAATGTGTCCTATTCTCAATAGAAAAGGCATAAGATATCAAACCAAACCGAGGCTTGGATGCCTTGGTGTTTGCACATGAAAAGAATAATGAGAGATATACAAAGACTATTCTACTTAACTGGCATACTAAGTGATGTCACAGACTTCTATTGGAAATTGGATATGACCCATTCGTTGCAAGGCTCATTTATCATCAGCGACATCAGTACACAAAATCAATCATTGGACTCAATAATTTAGCATTACTCTTTCTAGAAAACCTCAAATCTCAAGGAACAAACAAAATAATATCTAGGAAAAATGACAGAAATGTTCCATGAACTTTAGCCCAATATACAATGTCGTCCCTGAACTTTTAATTTATTTAGTGTGGTCTCTACATTTTAGCCTAATCTGCAATGTCATCCTTGAACTTTTAATTTGTTCTTTGTGATCCCTAAACTTATAGTATGGGTTCAATCTATTTTTTTTTATCTATATAAAAATATTTATTGTTGTCCTTCCATTAATTTAAGTTTAGGGACAATATTGACCATGTACATATATAGTTTAGGGATTAAATTGAACATGTACCAAAAGTTCAAGGAATATATTGAACAAATTAAAAATTCAAAGGTCATATTGCACATTAAGATAAAGCTCAGAGACCACATTGGACAAATTAGAAGTTTAGAGACGAAATTGCACATTGAGTCAAAGTTCAGAAACTATTTGTGCAATTATCCCTAATATCTAAATCAGCAGCATTTAGGGAGACTTCTACTTAGACTATAGAGTCCAAATTATTTGTTGATTTCCGTTTGGAAAATGGTTATAGAAGATGGCCTTACAAGAAGTGCACTAGAAATTTGTCAGTCATTTGCTGTAGCATTATCCTAGGTAGTGGAAAGCTCACTCATGCTACTGTTACTTAGACTCTCTAGAGTCTAGATGATTTGTTGATTTCCGCTTGAAATGATTATAAAAGATGGTCTTATAAGAAGGGCACTAGAAATGCAACAGTCATCTGTTTTAGCATTATCCGAGTTAGTGAAAAGCTCACTCACACTCTTTTCGCATATGATTAGTAATTTTCCTCTGCAGTTGCTTGAAATGTGGACAATGTCGTGATAAAAGCAAATCAATGGTTGGCTGTTTCAAGATGTGGAACTTCAGATGGATCATGAATATAAAGAAATGAGAAACTTACGACGTCTGTGCCAATGATAAAGTCAAAAGGAGGATGAACAGCCTTTACATGTTCCACATTTCCCCAGTCCAATTCAGCTACCTGAATCGAACCAAATGAATCTGCAAGAAGTAATATTTGATATAAGACAAAAATTGTGCCATCACAACCACAAGTCTACTTGACAAACGTCATCATATAAGCCACAGTTCTTCAGCCCTTAGCTGGTACCCCTTTTGTGGGTTGACTAATCATTACACTGAATACAAGTTATGCACAGTAAAAATACAACACTCAGCATCTTCAAGATTTTTATCACAACAGCATGCATATGAAGGAGACAAGGGCAGTGAAAGAAAATGTATGACTTATAAATTCAAGCAATTGGGAAAGATTCAGATAATTTCCAAGTACCAAGAACCTGGATTCATCTGGACTATCCTTGAAGTATTCCGTTCAACATTCCTCCTTAGCAGTGGTAAAACCTCAGCTTGATCTGTTGTGACCACATCACACCCTAGCAGTGCCATGCCTGAAAAGAAAACTTCATATCAACCTCGATGAAGAAGGTAATCAGGGTCAAGGTTGCTATCTTCCAGTGCAGCCAACCAATAAACAAACATCAGAATCCACAGCAACACACTACTCACCAAACCCAGCTACTCCACAACCTGCACCAAGCTCAATAGCACGCTTTCCTTTGAGTTTAGATGAGCAGAATCTTCCCCTTCTAGAATTCTTTTCCTGAAAGAATTGACAGAGTAAAGCATTTTAGCTGATTGATCTATAGTAAGGTAAATAGCAGTGAGTTTTATTGCACTTGTTCTGCGACCCTTGAGATACCCTCTTTAGATTGATACTGTAAACAGCACCAAGTGACCCTAATTGCCAGAATTGATATGTGTTCGCATGCTGAAGAAGGGGGAAGAGAGAGTAAGGTTTACACTATTGTCGTAAAGAAGAAGATACAGTACACAAAGATCACTCGACGAGGCTAGCTAATAACAAGAAATTACCAAATATTTGACAAGCACCATTGATGCATCCCAAACTGTCGTTCCTAAGTGCTTTGAATTTGGATCCTGCCACAATGACCCCCCAATTCCTCGATCAGGCCTTATAATTAAACGCTAGCAAACTGACACTACCGAATGCATTCGTGAGAACAGGTATGGTGTTGATTTTATGTACAATATCCAGAGGTTGTAGCAACCAAATATGAGATGCACATGAAAATGAAAGTCTGAAATCCACAGGTCCATAGAAATCAAATAAGAGATACATGTGAAAACAAAAAGAATTGAAATGAGGTCAGCAGTTCACCGATGAAACAAAATGATTAGAAATAGGCATTAGGGTAGAGAGAGAGGGATATGAGAAAGGAGCTTGCTCCCATTAAGGGATATTTTAAGAAGAGCCCTATCCACCATTTGTGTAAGAAACAGATGCTATGTCTATGGTAGGTGATACACCAGACTTCATCAAATCTAGATATATTCTCCTTATTGAGACAGAATATGTAACACCATCGACCTGCAAAAGTAAAAGCGAAAGATGCATGCTATAAACAGAGAAAATTTCTCATAGATAAGAACATGTAGTACCTGAGCGAATTGTAGTTGGTGACCCAAAATGTCCATAGTGATTACAGAAGTGTCAGGAGAATTCAACCTAACAACCAGATTTCAACGGTATAAGCAATGGTTGAGCATTACCCTTTACTTTAAGGCTATGTCGTCTTAAGGCACTGCTAAATAGAAGGATCTTAACAAAGGATTGATGGACATGGTCTAGCAAGATACAATAGAAAAGGGAAAAGAAAAATAGCAATCTAGCGCATTAGGCCTCAGTTCTGTAGGTACAGGAGAAAGGTAGTCACTCATTAATCGAAACAGATTTCTTGATAAGTCTCACAATGTGACATCTCAATTTCTAGAGATGATCTCAAAAAATGGTTGAGACCACAATCGAAAGCAAACAGTGTAGCACCCAAGAGAATATTAATAAAATATTGGCCAAAAAAAGGGACGTGATCACTAATCTTTTATATTTAATTACAAGAGAATTTCAACATGCAGAAACTTCAAACCAATGATCACTCGGTTGAGTTTCATGTTTAGCATCAGAAGACATTCTAGAGCCAGTTCATAATGTCACGGTGTACTAATTCCTGCACATTTCAAAAGGCCTCTATATGTGAGTATACTTTCAACTCAGTTACATCCCCCAACCCCATACCCTGCCAAAACCGCACAACACCTGCCTTTTGAGTTGAACCTGAGATAGGTGGGAAGTCAATAGCAGGCCGACATTTCGGTACAAGTCAAGAGAGTAAATGTAAGAGAGGAGGTTAAAATAATGTTCTCGTTCCGGATAATTAGCTAAAGCTCATAGTACCTGTCAGGCTCCATCACATAGTTCCGCAACCGAAGCAATCTCTACATACTGCACCAGACAGAAACCTCAATACGTCAGAGAGTCGAAACTACAACAACTAAACCTCACAAGAAATCAACTAACAGCCGTCTAAGGGGGGATTAAATTTGGCTCCCAATCACCAAAAGTTAAAGACATTTGAAGGAAACTACATAACTGCACAACTACCATCATTCTCGAGATTCCCTCTCACACACAGGCACCCACTACTCGCAAGCAAAAGGGGGCAGATTAAAACGGATCAAACGAAACTCACAGAGCAACATGATGAACATTAGCACTCGATAGTTTCTTGCTAGTTTCTTGGCCACCAAACCGAAAGCGAAAGCAGTACGGAAGCGGTAACGAGATCGACGGAAGAGAGCTAACCGGAAAGAGACGACGGAGCAGCCGAGACTCCTGGGGGCATAGAGGGTGGCAACAAGGAACGAGCTCCGGAAGCGAACTTCAAGGCTCGAGGCTGAAGCGCTGCGAATCCTCCAAGAAAGAGTTGGATTATACAGATCGCGCTCTTCATGAAGATTGTGAATTTATATACTGTTGAATGACTTGACTTAATTAGACAATAAAAAGCTTCTTCTTTTGCCGTTTTTGTCGTCCTTAACTTGTTGAGTTTATAAATTAAAAGGAAGAAAGAAGAGTAAAAGTTGGCGAGGCATTTTTTTCAGTTTCCATCACCTTATTCCTAACTCAAATATGAAAAGTATATATACGGAATTCGAAAATATATATGTATCAAATTTTTGAAAAGAAGAAATGTCGCGTAGAGAATGCAATGTCTCACGTAATCAAGATCAAAACATGCGAGCTAAATACTTGTGACTCGATAGGCATTTAAGTTTATTTTTCTTCATTGACCTTATTACATTCTCCTCGCATGCACAAATTTTTTTTATTGAGTCTGCTTTGGTTCACGATGTTTTCATCGCAGCTCTCCTCCCAATTTCTAGTGATTCTCCATCTCCTAATGCCCATGAAACCCAAATCATTTCTTTCTGATTCGTGAAGCTGAGGCAAATTTAGAATTTTTTTTCCCAATATTTCTTACGTGTGGGAGAATATATTTTTTTATGATTAAAATATCCTTGGAGAATGGGTGAAATATGCACGCGGCACGCATTTGCTCTTAAGCCGACCATTATATTGAGAGGTGATGAGCCTAATGAGTTATTGAATCAAGGCGATTAAATTGCAATTAAACTTAAGTGATTAGAATAAAAACGAGTGCAAAAGGAATTTTGAAAAACGGACATGAATTCGAAAGTTTATTGAGTCGAAGTGATCGAATTTGAAGGGTCATTTTAAATAAGATAAAATAAAAATTTTGAAAACGGAAGCAATGTTTCTTATGCGAAAAATAAGCATTTTCGAAATACTTTACAAAAAAAACAATTTTATCCTTGTACAAAAGAATAAGTTATAAATTTTTTTATTCGTCAACAAAATGTTTAAATGTGATTAATTATGAATTACGAAAATATATTTTTTTGATTAGTTATTTTAAATAATTAGTTTTAAAATATTTTAAAATATTAATTTTTCGCAAAATAAAATAATTTGAGTTTTTTGAGATTTTTCCAACACCGAGGGAGGGAAGTGGAGCTTCGAAAAGACGCCCCCCTCCCAAAAAGAGAACACATCGAAGTGGAAAAAAACCGACGGCGGCGGCGGAGGTTTGCGCCGTTTTGGCAATCGGCGACACCGCCACTCTGCTGTACAGAGCATGCTCGATCTACGAGAGGTCTCTCCCCGATGGCCCTTCGTCTCTCTGCAAGCACCGAAACCTCAACTCCTTCGACGACGACGGAGGTGTGCGCCATTTTAGCAATCGACCACGCCAATCTGCTGTACAGAGTTTGCTCCATCTGCGAGAGGTCTCTTCCCGATGACCCTTCTTCTCTCTGCAAATACTGCGACCTCAACCCCTTCAACACCGGCTCCTCCGGTTCCAAGCGCCTATTTCGTCTCCTCGTGAGTCTTACTCGTACCCCTTTCGGGATTTCTCTCTCTCTTTATCTTTAGACGATGAGGTTTCTTTTGCTTTCAGTGAAAGATTGCTTTTTTTTTTCTTTTGGGTTCGATGGATTTAGTGTTTAGTTTGAGTACTGGAGTGATGGGGATGTTCTTCTGTCTTCTTTCTTCTTTTTTGGTCTGGTTGTGGAACGGGAAATGCAGATGTCTATAGCGACCGACAAGAAGGTTTTCACGGTGATATGCTTCGACCGGGTTGCGAGGATTATGTTTGGCACGAGTGCTGATGAGTTCTTCGATTTTGCCAAGCTTCATCCTTTTGCTGGTAAACCTTCGTATCCTTCGATTATGTTCTTATGAGACGTTAGAGTGTCCCAGTAGTATCGGTCAAAATCTCGACTTTGGCCTTTGTGCTAAACAAATCACTCGATCACGTACGGTGGCAGAAGTTTTGGTCTTTGGTATCGATTATAAAGCGGGAGAAAGTTTGGTTCTCAATTGCTATTGGGATTGATAATTGAGAATTTCCTCAAGAAAATTGAAATGGAAGTGCTTTATGGTGTACTCATTTTGGAGCATACATGTAGAAGTCTGTATGAGTACCTGGTCTGTCTTTCTATCTTTGCTTTTCCTTTCTCTTTAAACATGACTTGTGTAGGAGCAAACTGTTTTGACACCCTTTTTTCTTGGAAGGGCATGGGTAGATTTTCCGAGACCTCATGGGAGACCATCACAGTCCCTGGACTTCTTTTTTTTTGAATGAAAACAGCTTGTAGCAGATTTCCTTTTCGGATAGGAAGATTCTTAGATTATCATTCTCTGCATATTATGTTGTGGATGCTTTCTTCCGTAGCCATTGCAGCAGCTAGAATACTAGAAGGAGAATTGTTCAGGATGACACTGTCCAAGCCCCGGAGTGGTAATGCTCAGCACTTACGAGTGACGTCACTTGTACCCATGAGAACCGGATACCAGCCTGTGAATGAGGGCTTGAGAGAACTGTACAGAGCAAGAGGTGCTTGAATGGATAATATGTGCATCATCCTGAATCTTCAAGCATTGTCATTTCACGTGCTTCCCTGGTATCTGTTGTCCAGGTAGATGGATATGATGCTATGGGTTCAGCTTCAGTCACTGCATGTAGATGTTTGTGAATGCTGAGGATATTCCAGATTATCGATTGTCTAGATTCAGAGGAGACACGACAGTCGTGCTCTGCTGAAGTATTGGTTAAACTTTGCAAATTGGCAAGACGTTTGTTCATAATCTGAAATATCAGCATTGTAGTAGTTGAACTACATATATGCCCCCCTTGACAATGCGAATTTCTAGGATTTTCGCCGAGAAACCGTATCTTTTAATTGTTCTTTTTATCTTATTAAAGTGCAATATTTAAGGTGCAGTGTTGGGTTAGTGATGAGACCCGGGGTCGATCCCCAGGATTAATGGAAAAACATGCAAGTAATCAATCCTATCTGTAGCGAAACCGTCCAGTCTCATCGCTGGAAATATCTATTGCTCTTCATCTTGCTGCAAATCTCGACACCAGGTTCTCATCCTGGTGAGGATTGACTTAAGAAGTAGACCAAGCTAGATCTTGGGTCCAAGTAATTTTTTAGTGGAACAAAGACGCTATTTGCACGGAGTTATTGCTAAATGATACGGGTAGTGATGATCCATGCGCTGAGCATGGTGATGTGACTTTGACCAAGGAGAGTCCAAAGATATTCGAGTTTCAACATGTTCCGAGCGAGGGCAACTTATTACTCTTGCTAACTTGGATCATCAAATCTTCTGCTGACTGTGGTATTCTAGTTCACCTTATACGTGAGAGTGTCTATGGGGTCTGATGCCTTAAAACCATAACCTTGAAAAATATTCCTCTGAAATTCTGGCAGTGTCTGACCCATTAACTAGATGGTGTCACAGCAATCACCATACACGTGTAGATATAAAATTTAAACCGCAATAATCAGGAAGAGAGCCTGGTGTCGAGATTAAAAGAATGAACTGGCTCGCTCGAATGTCACACGATATTGGTGAATTTGTTGACTCCCATGCCAAATATTCGCTTCGAGCTCAAGTTTATATGTAACTCGCATATTTATTTACCGTCACACCATGTTTCATCAACCGTCAAGCGTTATACAGGATCTCCTCTACATCAATCAGAATACAGTAAAGAGGAACTGCAGTGCTCCCACGTTAGGCTAAATAGAGTTTGCCGGCTCATTTCCCTGCCTCTTGCACTGTCAAACTGTGGAACAGTAGAAAAAATGGAGCTAAGACCTAACTTTTGCGAGGCGAGCTCTTATTTCTTCTAGTTCTTCCTCATCATCAACACCCTCGGCTACCGCTTCGTCCTACAAATTCCAAATTCATTTATACAAGAAAAAGGTAAGAATGCAACAGTGATTGTTTCCCAATTAGCTTCCCACTGGGGTAATAAAAGAACGAACAAGAATAAGTTCCATCGGTAAGCGAACTAGCAGATATACCTCTTCTGCAGTAGGTTGAGCTTGCTTCACCTTTTGCCTCACTGCCTCTGGAAGTTGAGCAGCTGTCTCACCGGCTATGGCTGTCAAGACCTTATCAACCTCTTCGTCTATCTCCTCGTCTATATCCTCCGTGTCAAGAGCTGTGTCGACCGCATCATTCACAAATTCTTCTATCACACCAGCCTATATATCATATAAACAAACTGCATTCAGTAATCAAGAAATACCTCTGCTATTTGTATCCTGCAGGATGCGGGCCACTTCACAACCCATTGGTTATTAAAAATTTTACAAGAAATATATTTCACTACTTGCATTTCCAATTTCTTTTCACAAGCCATGTTCCGACAAGTGAGCATGAAATAGAGAACTATCGCTGCCAAACTGCTCAAGATAATGTTTCTAAATTGTGCACTATAAGGTCATGTTGATATAGTGGTTCATAGCGGTTCATAGCATAATTTGAAAATGATAAAGCCGAAAAGAAGATACTCGTTGCCATTGTCATTCAACAGCAACATACTATGAAAAGAAGCTTAAACATAAGGATCGTCCTCGTCATTCTGAACGTTGAATGATGATAACAAAAGGGATTTTAAAATGCAAATACAAATACGCAATTCCCGTAACTCCCCGAGGCGAGAGTGCATCATGCAAATCATATAATCACATCAACAGATATGAGAAAGAAGATCTGGTACCTTGGTCATTTCTTTGCTAAACTCATTCATCGTGACAGCCATTTCAGGAGCTTTCATAAGGTCATTAACAAGCTTCATAACCTCAGAACTCTTAGACAAGTGCCCCACTGTCCGAGAAATTGCTGAAAATACAATCAAAATAAGTTAGTTAAAAAAGTGGAGAGAGAGATCTTATGCCAGAGACATTACCCAAAAGAAGGAGATCTTATGCCAGAGATGCAGAACATTTTTTTAGTTAGAGAATTGACAACAATCAGCCCCAAGAAACTGAGATCTAATTTAAATGTTGCCACACCACTCATCGACTTGTCAACCACAATGTCTTCTACAGTGATGGCTGTAAGAAAGCTGTTACCAATCTCCCTAAACGGGTGATGTAACCATAGTTCTCGGCAATTTTATGCCTATTTTCACAGGATTTGTTGCGACGTCTAATTTTCTCTATCACAGACAAACTTCCTTGAATGGTAGTACCCTCCATTAATGAAAAGCATGGCAACTTGACCAAATTAGACAGCAAGTTCTCACAAAAAAAATCAACGTGGAAAAATTTAAATTAACAGAAGAAAAACATACCAACACTTTCTCCAAGGTGCATTGATATTGAGTTCAGTTGTGCCTTATTTTCATAAAGACGGTTCACTGTTTTTTTGGACATCACAATTTCCTTAGCAAGTGCCTGTTGAATTACATAGAAAGGGACAACACTGCAATGTCAATAGAGGATGCTAAACAATGTGTTATGAGCTTGAAATGCTTGTCATGCAGACAAAACTCAGAACTACTTTTATACAAGGCGCATATTTGGGTACATTTAGCACCATTCAATCTTACAACAGAAAATACAAGTGTAAAAAAGCCAAAAGTCTGTTTGGGTCAGACATTAAGTAGATGTCCAAGACACGTGCCAACAAGAAATATCTGATAGATAGAAAATTTACAAGATGCATAAATTTCTACTGTGCAGGAATCAAGTAAAGCATTTAATTGTTTATCAGCTAAATTTGTAATCATCTGACCATGAAGGTTTTGATTTCCCAGCCGGCCAGAAGATCATATTCGAGCATAGAAGATGATCAAGAAGCTGAATTAAATAACAAAGATTAGGTACTTGAGAAAGCATTCACTCAAAGAAGAAAATCGAGGAGATCCACAGGGTGAAACGCATGATCAAGTCCAGTTCAATGTATGCTAATTCAATGAGCAACGGCAACTCCTCTACCAACATAAGTCAACATAGCTTAATAAAACAGCTACAAGAACCAGAACCAAGTTTTTCATCTAAGCTCCACACATATATAAGAATCACTGCTATCCGCTAGCACTCAATATTATACCTACATCATATAATCTCTTCTACCCATTACATCATTCAACCTACTGGACACTTAAAGCATCCAAAGGGACAACCTTCACTCGAGAAGGAATTCACATAACAACAAACAAAGCATCACAAAGATTGCATTTTTATACCTTAGCTGAGCCCATGTCATTTCGTTTAGCAGCTTCCTTAATCGCCTTCTGCACATTCTTCTCTTCCCTCTGAATATCTGAACCGAACCCAAGACCGCAAAAACACACGAACAACTTCTCATCGCATCAGTGCGTTCAATAATCCCACCCAACACGATCGAACCTCAGAAACTAGGGTTTCACAGGGATTTTACCTCGGATTTGGCGTTCGATGTTGCGGCACTCCTGGCGAAGCCGACGCTGCCAATCCCGCAATTGCTGCTGAGGGTTCGGCTTGGGCTTAATCATGTTCATCACTTTCTCCATCGTCCCACGATTCTACTTCTCCTCCTTCTTCAAATGTCTTCAAAGATGCCTCCAACAGGCAGCAGATCGACGATGGAAAGATATTGGATCGAATCAAATCGGGGATTGAAGAACTTTGGGTTTCAGGAGAATCCCTCGATTCAGGAGACTATGGAGATTGATTGGGTATCTCTCTTCGCTCCTTTCGACTCTGGTCGTTGATCTTGGAACTCGAACCGGAGGAACGGGCGACGGGGCGTGTTGACCTCGAGTTTAACTTTCATGGAAGGTGGAACCTGCGAATAGCTTTTGCCGTCGATTGGTTTACGAGGTTAAAATGGAATAATGACACAGATTATTTTTTTAAAATTTCGATTTAATGTATAATATGATTTTTAAAATTTAATTTAATATGTAATATCATTTTTGAAATTTTAATTTTATTAAAAAATAAATTTATACATGTTCAATTTAAATTTTGAACAAATATGAAAATACTCAATATTATTCGATAAAAATCGCATTATCCATTGGGTTAAAGTTTGATGATCATGTTAAATAAAATAAAATTTCAATAAATAAAGACCAAATTTTTTTTTGTCCCAGCTTGAAGATCAAAAGCATAATTACATTTTTTTTTCAATTTTGAAAGATTAAGAGGTTAATTTTTTGATTATACAAGTCGCTATTTACACGTTATAAAGATATCGATAACATACTTAGTAATAAAAAAGAAAAGTCTTAGATATGTCCGCATATAAAATTCATCATGTCGTCCTATTACTTTTTATATTCATGCTTTATTTGATAGTACGGATGGAGAAGTTAGATTTATCTTATATTGGAGATTTGCTTTTGAATTATCCATCTATTAAATTGCAAATTTGCCTTCTTCTTTTTTTATCTAAAAAAAGATTTCATTCATTTCTCAGAGTAAGACATAAGAGGTACACAGAAATTTTTCAAGTTTAGCAAATATACACATAACAAAGCATAATCTATAGCGAACATACTCTTATCCTTCAAGAACAAATCTGCCAATATAAAACTTTTGGCGGCCAATCACTATACTCAGTGATGAGGATGAGTCCACGTCAAGATCTCCACTTCTACTTGCAATGATTTGCGGCGTGCTTTTAGGTTCAATGCTCTCATCACCATCACCATGCTGGAGCAACAACATCAAAAGATGATAGTAATACAAATACAAAGCTGGCGGATCGACAAAAAGCCCTCTGCAAGCGCCTTATCTATCATGGATAATGATGATAAGTGGAAAGTAGAGAATCATCCACTACCAAATCAAGGGTTAACAAAATTGCTGGTGGACATGTTTCTTTAATTTATTTATTTATCAGTTATGCAATTAATAGCTGTTCTTAGATTTAAAGACAAAAAAGAGGAGAAAAGAAAAAAAAGAGAGCATGGTATAAGTTAATTGGTCTCTAATAACCACCTACTTCGTTCCGCTTCGTTTAAGCAAAGGACCTCGTCATCGGGCAACCTGCCTATTGCTGGCTTGACCTGATACGACTCGAAGCACAAAATGAGGAGCCTCGACTAATAGAAACCATGCAGACTTGATCACTTTTCAAACATAAATTCATATCTGAATTTCAAAATGGAATGTAACGAGCCGGGTAGATCTCCGTCAAGGTCATTTCATTAGTCAAGCTTAGTGAATTATATATATATATATATATATATATATATATATATATTCTCTCTCTTTTTCTATTTATTATCATGTTTAATCTTAGATATCATTGTACATAAGGGTAATTGGTACCTAAGAAGTTCGGGTCTCCCTTGAAATCGGGAATCGGATCGATTGGCATAGGTTGATTCCTGCACGGTCCAATAAAACAGGTAGAAGAGTGGGGATGAGCATTGGAGATTTGCATCTTGAGACAACTAAAATATAGCCTAAGGCAATTCAATCTTATTCCAATGCAAATTGCTGAAAACTTTCAATGCATGCTCATCTTGTAATTAGATCCGCACGTACTCTGTTCATTATTTTGGGAAATTTTAAAAGAAATCAAGGCGAAAGCCAGTCTTAGATCGTTCATGTTTTGATTGCCCGTTCCTCAAAGCAAAGCGTGGAATACTTGCAAATCAAAAAGAAAAAAGAAACTTGAGACAACTCGCTCTTCTCTTGTTTACCAACCAGTTTCTTGATTCTCACTTTCTCAGCATTTTCACTGTTTAGGCCCATGGCCGCCTCTGAAGTGGACCCGGATCACTTGTCGTGGGGTATGGAACATGACAGGTGCCGTGGTGATCTAGTCGTCCGATTAAGATCGGACGGTTGAGATTTTACAGAAAAAAAATTCAAAAACAAAAGTAACTTTTTTCTAAAATATTTTCTCAGCCGTCTGATTCAAATCGGACAGCTGGAAAGCCCCCCACATCGCCCCTGTCGAGTTCTGTACTCACGGTAGGGAATCCATTTCCCTCTGAAGTGGCCGTTTTACAGGTGATAATCAAACTACAAGATCTTCTCTCCAATATCAAAGACATCATCAACTATATGTTAAAAAAGAAAAATTTAAGGGATCAATTCCCTGACTTCGCAAGAAATCTCCAAAGACCAATTATGATGTACTTGAAGTAGACAACAACGAGGTGGTCTTCTCCTTAAGAAATAAAGAAAGAACAATCAATTAATTTGGTCCGAACAGTCCAATTCTCCATTGAAATTGGACATTGGTTTGAAAATCACCGGTAGTTTCAATTTTGTATAACCACGAATCGCACCACATCACTTGAGAATCAATCGGTCCAATCTGATGTGGACAATTATTTTACACAGGCACATTCCAAGTTGGACGAATGTATAGCTGCATCATTAGCAAGATTAGGTAGTCGGCATATCTTGGTTAAAGATGGTGGGGACGGGGAAGCAAAGTTCCTTTTCCCCCACTTTAATGATAGTCGGCCACTGGGCCTGTTAAATGGAAAACACGAATCACCGACGGTTCAAGCATTGAATTAATTAAGTGTCGACAATCTTAGATTAATCAAATTTAATTAAGAAGTGTTACGTTAGTACATTTGAAGATTGATAGTTAAATAGTAATTTATCACCAATCATGAAATGACCTAATTATTTATAAGCTTTAGCATTACATTGTAGCAAGACTCTAATTGTGTCAATTATTTTTTTATATTAAATGAATAAAGTAAAACCTCCCATGTAAGGGGTATGCACCGTTTCCAATCCTACCCGGGAACCGGACTAATTGATTCCAAGTGTTTTCCACGTGAATCAATTCGGTTCTCAATTCTTGAAAAAGAATTGCACCGGACCAAATCAAACGGGGCTAGATAATTTTTGTATGGCAACAGCCATAAAAAAAATTGAGGACAATTAGTGTTGATTGAGCAGTATGTTCCCAGTTCCTTTTGAATTTATTTATTTATTTTTATATTAAGCATAAACCATATAGTAATAATAATAATAATAACAACAACAATAATGTAGGTTCTCTAGACATTCCGAAAATTAGATAGGATGGATGGGGTCGATTCCCGATCCCACAAATTAGAAACCAACCCTATATTACTTATAAAATGAATTTTTGACTTAATCAAATCTTCTAAGTCAATGAGAATTCCAACTCCTCTCCTCATTTCCAAGCAGCTTGGACATCTTACGTGGAATCAAACCTTATATGTACGATAGCCACGAGAGATGATTATCATATATCAGGTCCACACACGAACAAAGAACGACGCGTTGGCAAAGACTCGGCGTCTTCTCGACCTCAGCACTGATGGGTCACACAGATTTTCTCCATATGATTGATCATAATCGTTCAGACTCCACAAGTTTAAAAGAACAGAGACTGCGCTCTCCTTTCCCCCCCTTCGAAGTTATATTAAGTGGCGCTGAATTGAATGAAGTGCGGCAAGCAATCGTCGCTATTGCAGCCTCGAGAGTTCAATGTCTCTGTCGGCGACGAAGGTCCCATATGCATTCTCGATCACGTAGGGCAAATGATTAGCCACTGATGTTATGTTAGGGTCTATGAAAAAGAGGGCGTCGTCTCCATGCAAGTGTGAGAGCTCCGTGGATCGTGACATGCACCGAAAGTCATGGCTCACCAAATGATCTTTTTATTTTTCATTCTGATAGCATCTTTTGGAAGCTCGTTGCGTGCATGATGGTTAGGCATCGGATTCGTAACCCTAATAGGGTTAGATCGGTGGTTGGAAAGCGAACGGGCGTGGGGCGTCGGGCTGTTGGCACCCGAAAATGACTAGCTGTTGAGGTACGGTCGGTGAGTTTGATTGGCAAGAGCAAAGTTTGGTCCAAGATAGTAGCGGAGGTGTTGATTAAACGAGGTACGAGCTCGACCAAGAATAATGACGAAACAATGTGATGTGTGATCAATGAGAATCCTCGTCGGGAGTTTGAGACAGCCACGAAATTATCAACCAAGTTGTTGACAACGAGCACTATTAAATTTGTGGCCAAAGTGCTGAAGCGGAACTATCGATGAATTAAGGAAAACCATGTTAACCGGTCTGTGGAAAGATATAAGGTGGAAGATCGACGCAAGTTTATAACTGTTAAAGAATGAAGTCGATATTTTCGGGATCTATAACTTCTTGCAAGTAAGCGATGCTAAATAATAAGAGCCACGTTTGAAGTCTGTAACTTTTCAACAATTGTTTGTAAGTAACCATCCATAGAGTATTATAAAACCACAATGGACTATTTTAAAGGTCCATCCAATCAATTGATGAACTTCATGTTCTTCATATTTTATTTCACCTTTAATTTACAGTTAATTTACTTTACTTGTATTTAACTTCTTTGCCATTCACTTTCTGGGAGCCCTTCACAAAAATATTGTCGATAGACTCAGTTCATAAAATCTAAATGATACATTGCTTTTTGGATGAAACATGGGCTCATGGTACAAGGTCGATAAACCACACCATCAAACGCTCTTATGCGTCTTAGATACCCGCCTGGACTTTGGCCGGCACCGACTACTACATGATTCGCGAGGTTAAAGGAGATCGTGATTATCACGTGGAATTCACAATATGATTGCACTACGGGACCATGCTGGATGATGGGAATCAGCTAGGTTAGCAAGCTACTAAGTGGGCTTCCCCATATTGAGGAGGACCTATGAACAACAAAATCAAACTTATAACAACACAAGATGCTACTCATACAGCCAATTATCTACCTTTAGAAACTACTCAAATCCTATCATTGTCCAAGTCTATCTTGGCAGACAGGGGATCACATGTTTCTGATCCACCTTTGTCGAGCGGGAACAATGCATTCACGAGGTGTCCTTCGCACTGAACGAACTACGCGATCCCCACAGCATGCAAAGTCAAGGCTAGACGAACAAACGGATCGCATGTTTCGCTACGGGTTCAGAACGATCAAAACATGAACCTCTCCTGATATATGCAGTACTGCAGAACATTGGATACCCGTCCAAAAACTTTAGCGGCGACCCCACAGAAAAATCTGCGAACTCCGGCACTCCGTTTGGGAGGTCCCCATGAAGAGGACGAAAGAAGCGACTGGTTGGTCATGTTTTGTAAGCACCTGGTGATACCTCATCGACTAGTTTCGAGGAATTAAAACGCGGCTAACATGTTATCGGAGCGCAAGTCGTGAATTTGAGGTGTTTCTCGTCCGTTTGCATACAGCATCACGTGAAAGATTAACTTAACTAACATGCAGGGGTTGTTCATATATATGATAATCTCAACTAACATATTCTAAGCAAAGAAATGACATTAAACCTACCCAGATTTTTGACTTTCTATACTGGGTTTCTGTTTATGGGCTCATATCGATGAATAGACAAAATTATCCACTTTATGAAAAAAAAATTTAGAATGTGTGCGCCTCTATAATTGTGGTGACCTCGGTTGCAACTTTCTTGATTCTCCATCTACTGTAATTCCTATTTCTAGTTTCTCAATGACACATCACAATATATTCACCAAGAATCCTTTTGCCATCTGTTCAATAATGTCAATTTTTGCGTTCCCAAGTGAGAAACCACAAGTAGCAAGTTTAATCACGATGAAGGAAATCTCGTTTTCTCAAGAGGGGGAAGAAATTGGGGAAAGGGGACACATACCTACAGCTACAAAACGCTGAAATCAGGACAAATTTTCTCCATAGATGGGCCAATCTTTTGCAATTTTGTCCCCGTCTACGATATTATAACTCCCATACAACCAACTTATCTCGTCAATCACGACGTGGGGCGTCCGGTTTTCCTTATTTATACCAACTCCCCTCCACCCACATCCCTCCACATGGACGCACCCTCACCTTCTTCTCTCATCTGTGTCCGCTGTCTTCATTCGTTCAGTACACTCTCAAGCCCACTTGGGGCTACATTCTCGCCTGTGAAGGACCATGGCGATGTCTCTGCAACATTGTCCCTCTTACATGGCATGCATTTGGGTCCTGATGATGATGAGTGTTCCTAGCATCGTCAGTGCACAGGACCCACCTCCACCTGGCTACTACCCCAGCTCCAGATTCGATGCCATATCCTTCGATCAAGGGTTCCGGAACCTGTGGGGGCCTCAGCACCAGATTGTAGACCGGGGCTCTTTGACCATCTGGTTGGATAGTTCCTCGGGTTAGTAATAGTAATCATAGCATAGTGCAATCGAGTGAGCTTCCATTCATGTCTTTTCTTTGCTTCATGCATGAGCTTTTCAAACTCCGACTTGCATGCACTTGTCATTCGCTTTTGAGACGATAAACCCCTAATGTGAGGCATTTGTACTGCATGTACGTTTTCTGGGAGAGAGCAGGAAGTGGATTCAAGTCGCTTCAACCCTACAAATCTGGCTATTTCGGTGCTGCTGTGAAGCTTCAGCCCGGTTACACGGCAGGAGTCAACACATGTTTCTATGTAAGAAGGACATTGTTAGACACAAACACGAATACAAGGCCCTGTTTTTGAGTTTCATGTTTTTTTTATCTTCTGTTTTGCTAGCTAGAAATTAGATATTTACTGATAATTAATTCATAGACATTATAAATGTGTTGTTGTGACAGCTATCGAACAACGAGGAATACCCGGGTAACCACGACGAGGTGGATATAGAGTTCCTCGGGACAACGCCTGATAAGCCCTACACATTGCAGACGAACGTGTACATTGCGGGAAGTGGGGATGGCAACATCATCGGGAGAGAGATGAAGTTCCATCTCTGGTTCGACCCCACCGAGGATTTTCATAACTACGCCATTCTCTGGACCCCTAATGAGATCATGTGAGTACTATTTCTTTTTTGCTCTTCTTATATCAGAAAAAAAAAACTAATTCTAGCATATGTTTTGGACTATGATCGATGTCCTTTTGGTTTAAACGCACGCTGGCAGGCTTGGGATTGTTATTAATACAAACTGGTCTGAAGAATAACATGGCCAAATGTTATTGAGTCTGCTTTCAAAGATGTATATATCTTTCAAATACTTGATTTCACTTTCATCAGCCAGCGTAAACGAAATTTTGAAAAAGGCTGTGTCCGTGAAAACCGCATCAGCTAAATACAACCACCTTTCTTGGACCACCTGCCTCTGTATACATTTTGAGCGAGTGAATCCTGGCTAGGTGATTTATATTTGGTGGCGCCATCCAATCGGAAATCTCTCTTATCCTACACTATAGACTTGGGAGAAATGTGAACTAGTTGGCTCATAACTTCAAAGCATCCTTTAATTCTTGAATATATGGCTTGACCTAGTTAATATCAATAGTGACTTTCATCTGTTTTGTAAAAGGATCTTTCAGAGTGTAATCATTGAGGCCTTGTCTCTCTAGAGTTTGTGTAGCATATTATTCAATATTTTCTATGCAAAGATGTTTTCCTCTCGTTTTCAAGTGAAGGTTGCATCTTTTATGATTTCTGTAATTAGGCTTTACAAGTCTATTTTTATGCACTATAACTACGTCCATCTGGGCTCCAGATTCTTGGTGGATGATGTGCCCATACGGAGGTACCCTAGAAAAAGTGACGCGACGTTTCCTACGAGACCAATGTGGGTGTATGGATCGATATGGGATGCGTCGTCCTGGGCCACGGAGAACGGAAAATACAAAGCCGATTATCAGTACCAACCCTTTGTCGGAAAATACACAAACTTCAAGATAGGAGGGTGCGCCGGCGACAGCTCCGCCTCCTGCCGGTCGCCTTCCGCCTCACCATCAAGATCCGGCGGGCTAAGCCGCCGACAGAAGGCCGCGATGGAGTGGGTCCAGAGCAACTACATGGTCTATTACTACTGTAGGGATCCAGATAGAGACCACACCCCCACTCCTGAATGTTGAGATATATATATAGAGAGAGAGAGAGGAATATTCTTGTTCAAGTGTCTATTATTATCAGTAAGCCTAAAGTCGAGGGGTCTTGGGATGTGTCCCACTTGCCAAACGAGCAAAAGACTAGTCGAGCGTCCAAGCCTCGAAGAACATTGTTTCAGTTTGGGTTCAAAGTTGTATGGATTCTCGAAAGAATGATTAAATAAAAACAAAGTAGTCATCGAAGTGCCTGCAAGAAATGTAAGCATGTCACGGGTCAGATCGGATTCCCTATGGTTGGAAATAGAGCAAAAGGGCAGGCTACGCTTCCCCTTCGCTTGTGAATCTTCATTGTCTTATCGTAGGATACGCTGGATTTTCTTCTCCTGTGGAAACCTCACACGTGAAATAGGATTGGACCACGAGGAGAATTGTCCCATCTGATGGCACCATCTCCGAGTGGCAGGTGGCATTTGATGGTTTGGAGCCCGAGCAGTCAAGTAGTTTCTAGTTCTCCCGTGACGGTCCATGCATTGATATGATCTGTAGCCGAGCCAGAGGTCGCCGACGAAGTTTCACTCGACTCTTGGTGGTCGATCCGCTTCTCTTTTCTATCCTTGTCACTCGAGTTCCACCTGCGAGGGCTCATCAGGAAAACTATTCCGCGTCTACCCTGAGCATAGTTAGAGACGGAGTTCGCTCCTCCATACAAATGTTCTCGACAAGGAAGAGCCGCCAAAATGGCGGCGCCGACGACCCATCATTGGATCCCCTAGAAAAGGGATTTGCGATAGAGCGAAACCAGTCACCATTAGCCAAGGTTAAATGCATTTGCTTAGAAAGTGAGGAAATAGGGACAAAATGGTACCCCACCTGGCCCATTCATTGAGCCAGAATCTTCACTGTCAAGATCCTAAAAATGGACATGTTCGATTTGATCTCCTAAAAGGCGTCCCTAATCTTCTCCGGCCCGTGTCTTGCAAATCGAAGCGAGGTTGAATGCTTGTTTATCAACCGGCGTAATGACTTAGTTACATGAGTTCAGGAGATCAGAGACCAGGTCCGAGCTTAAGCCCCGGAAGCATGTCGGACGCCCTCCCACCCCCACAGGGAGAAAGTCTTGAGTTTTTCAGAAGGTAGAGCTCGACCATTCAATCTACGGCGGAGGATAAAGCGCCGTAAATCTTCATCAATCTTCAGCTAAAAACCATTGTCCATCAAATAATATACTAAGCAGGCTTCCTGAAGAGCGCTGACTGAAACCAATTGGGCCAATTCCATAAGGAAGAACGGGAAAATTGCTTACGATGCCCGCCATCTTCTGAAAGTGTGGTGGCCGCCGGAACAACTTCCAAGTCCACTGGCGTTGGTACGAGGCCCTGCTTCGTGATTCTTTCGGAATATTTGTCCAAAAAGTCTTTAAGTCTAGTATGTTGAAGCCATCTCAATCTTAAATCTTTCAACTATGTCAATTTAGTCATATATCTTTGGACGATTTGTCAATTTAGTCATCAATATTTCTTTATGTCAGTTTAGTCCTAAATATTTTGAAAATTTGCCAGTTTAGTCTTACATATGTTATTTGGATATTTTCCGGAAGGATTATATTGTCAAATTGTTAAAAAGATTAACAATCAATTGGCAAATCATCAAAAAGTTCATGACTAAATTGGTACAATCGAAATGTTTAGGGTTAAATTATAACAAGTTTAAGACTTTTTGGATAAATTCTTCTGAGCTCGAAGTTAGAATCCTGTCCTCATTAACTAGGCTTGAGCAGCCGGAAACCACTTGAGCTAGCTGGTTTGATCTAATTAACATAAGTGTCAATTTGGTCCCTAATTTCTAAAGTGAAGCTAGTGCATGGGCGATCTTATTCTCAGTTTCGAAGAGGGCCAGATTGGACCAATGAAATTTTTTATATTTGGTTGAAGACAAAGATATAAGAAAAGTAACCTACCCATAGGTAGCCTAGCTGGTGAGGGCGAACTTGGACTTCGTTGAGGTCTTCCAGGGAAGCGCCTGTGATTTAAGTGGGGGGTCATGGCGGTAGGTTTCTATGCTAGTCTCCCCCGAGGAATAGTTGAGGTGCGCATAAGCTGACCCGGACACCTCGGTTATAAAAAAAAAGATATAAGAAGAGTAATTACCAAAAACAAGATATAAGAAAGGTACAAAGAAAAAATCAATTTAAATTTCCGAAGTTCTAATTCTTGCACAACTTTATCAATAAAAAACAAAAAAAAAATCAGTTTTTTTGTTTGAATTACCCCAATCTCATGGGACCACTTGGGAGCATGCCCGTAATGACCAGTTTGATTCAATCTAGTTTCACGACCGATCGGTCCGGTTCTCAATTTCGGGAGGGAAACAAACCCTCCCCATGAATGATCACCTTTAGGTCAAACATCCTAATATATATTCGAAAGAAAAGAAATGAATGGAAAAGAATGAAATAGAGATTTTAATTACCTCCTGAAATAGAGTGAGTGGATTTATTTAAATGTTTTTTTTTAAATTTTGCTCCACATGACACCTATGCAACATGCACATGCATACTCATACCATAGTAGGGACACTAATGGAGATGACTGTTATGATATCCCGATTGGGTCGTGATTTTGAGGATTGTATAATATATTTGAAAGGTATAGACTGAATATTGGAAAAGAGACGACGGGAAGCATTTTCAACACAAAGCACAGTGGCACTTTTACTGTAGATAATTATGTATCTTTTTTTCACCGTAGCACTTTTCCTAATAACATTTATAAAAATAAAAATATGCTTAAAATGCGGGTCTATACTAGAGAGAAAAATAAGAACATCATCTTTATAAACTATGATAAAGTGGGAATAGTTGTTGATAACATCATTCATAATTCTTTCAAATGTCAAGGAAGCATTTTTGAGCTCGAATGGCATTATATTCCATTTGTATTGGCCAAAAGAAACAATGAAAGCAAATTTGTATCTATCTTTTTTCAGAATTTTGGATTCGCCAAACCCCCGAGATCCTGTCAAGTTTTGAAAATATTTAAGAATTGCAAAGTCTATTTAACAAATCCTTTTTGTTAGGAATAGGATATCTAATCCATTTTAAAGCATTATTGATGGTGTTGTAAATAATAACTAGTCTGGGACTCCTCTTTCTAGTTTAACATTATTATGGACATAAGAAGCATCATAGTTCCGAGGAGACTAACTTTTTCTTGTTAATTTCTCATCTGATAAATTTTGTATATCGTTTTGGCAAAACTGTAAAACATCTTAATTCATTTGAGTAGGATGAGCTTTTGTAGGAATATCTTTTTGTAAAAAATTTGTTTCATAAGGAAGATAAATTACGTGTTTCTTCCGATCCCAAAAGGCATTTACTATAGAGGAACAAATGGTGTTTTTCCATATGTTTTTGCAAAGACGAAAATCTTGGTTTTGATTTTTTTTCCCAAAAGGCTTTGTTCTAATCTTTTGAAATCTAAATCCTCTTTTAAAACAAAAGATGTTTTTCTTTAACAGCTATAGGACAATTGATTTCAGAAATTGTTTTTCCTTATAAAATATCATGATTACGAGTAGAAGGTATAGTGATGAAATTTAAAACAATTTTCTTATTAAGAGCTTTAGTTTATATTCCCTCATCAGTAATTGAAAATGGTTGTATAAGCTGAATAAAAGGTGTTCCTAGAATAACATGTTGACGCATTTCTTTAACTAAAAGAAAGGAAGATTTGTAAGACATGTTTTCTTTGACCACATAAGCTTGGGGTAATTTGAAGCCTATTCTAAATTTATAACCAGAAGTAGATTTGAAAGAGTTTTTTCAAAATATTTTATAGAAATTGGGCCTTCCTTGACACAGTTAAGCTCGACATCAATATAAAAAACAGTAGTAGTTTTGATAGTAGAATTATTATTTATTTTTATGTCCATGTCTATAATTCATTTTCTAGAAGTTATGACATGAAGAGTATTAGAAAATTTTGTTTCAGAATTTATGGACTCATTTTTTTTCTCCGTTCCTAATTTTGAAATAACTTTGGAAATTTCTTGTTGCATTTGGCTTTGAACTAACTGAAGGGATTGGATTTCTAATCTTTGCTAACTAATCTCATTGCTAAGATTGTTGAGGTTAACAAGACGAGATTGAAGTTTCTTTTGCCTACTGAGAATATCTTTCAAACTATAGGAGAAATCTTAATGGAAGATTGGTGTCCATCTGGGTAAGCTTTCTTGGTTTCGGGGTCAGTTATCTGATTTGCTATTTCTAAAAAGAATTCCTCTTCCTTAGTAAGAACATTAACCTCAAGAGTAGGTTCTTAAGGATTTTCTCTATCAGAAACAGAGGAAGAAGAGAAATTTATTTCATTGAGCTGAAGATCCTATTCTTCTAAGAAGTATGTAGGAGAGGAATTACTATCAGTAGCAGCTAGAATATCATTTAACTGATAAAGAATACTATCATCCAAGGAAAGCTCAGTTGATTTCCTGTTGACTCTATAATATTTGGAGATATGACGCTTTTCCCGCAAGAATATAGCTTTTCTTTTTGGGAAATACTTGGGCTTTCTAGTTGGCTATTGGGCTTCTTGTTTATATAAGGTTTTCTATACTAATTGAGGTAGGATCTACAGGACACATACCTTTGCATTTGGGTTTTTTGGGTTCACACTAGGAAGGATCATACTGGGCATAGAAATCACCGAGGTTATTGTTGGTTAATAGTTGTTCCTTCTTAAGCTGTTTCTGGAACCTTATGGAATTGCACATCTTGGTACCTTGCTTATAGACAGAGAAATTAAGTTGACCATAGGAAATAAGATCACAAGGAATTTGTCCATTATTCTCTTCTCTAAGCTTATTTCTAGCTTGGTCTCCTAATAAAATTGGTAATTCCACCACACAAAAAAAAAATTCCAGAAGAGTTGATTGCAATTGACTGTAACAAGGACTCACTGAAGGAAAAGATCTTTATATTTCTTAAACCCACCAAAGGATCTGCACTTCATATTGGAAAGAATATCTTAATTTCTATCACGAATTTGGGATGCATCGACCTATGAAATGCTGTGATATAGAAAAGATACAAGTTCTAACAACATTCTGAACCATTTGATTATCGTCTCCTATAATGTGGTGGCCAAATTCATCTATCCAATAGGTATTAAGGATTTCAAATTTCCGATCATTACTAAGATAGTGTCCCACCAGCCTTTTAGTTGGCCTGTCAAACCAATTATAAGGAGGTCGGATTATGTCTTGCTGGGTTTTGTAAGCATTCGCTAGCGTAACAATTTGGTTTAAGGTATTAAGGATATTGCTTTCTATACTGCCATATATGTTCCATTCATACATATCATTGGGAGAATACTTATGTAGATTTATATGCTGGGATTCTTCTAAACCTATGTCTGGAGGTGTAGCTTTATATAATATAGCTTTTGGAGAGATTTCCAATTGAACTTATTAACTTCCATCTCATAGTCAGAATCGCTGTAATTGATTTTATCTAACGCATGAATTTGATCTTCCGAAGTATCGTTGATAACTAAACCTTTAAGTCGAGAAGCACTTTCTGAAGTATTCTTTTTTAAAGATTTAACTCAAAATTTTTTATAATAGAAGTCTTGAAAGTTACTATTTTGGGTTTAGAAGATGTGATAACTATTGCAAATGCTTGGAAATATGATTCTTTCCTATCAAGTTGGTTTACTATAGTATGGATTTATATGTTGGTTTCTGAAGTTATTCTGTTGAATGATCTTCACATCAAAATGATTACCATTGGCAGTTTCTATCCTAAATGGAGTAGCTATGATTTCGCTATCTCTACGAAAGATCTAAATTTTCCTAAGGGGAGGATGATTGGTTTGACTACTGACCATTATCTAATTTCCACTTATAGAAATGGTTAGGGACAAACAATTCCATAGGCTCTAAAAAGTATTTTTCAAACCAATCAAAGAAAAATATATGAATTTCATTTTCGTAAACGAATTCATAATACTTTTTGGTAATTTCTTTGGCTTGAGCAGAAAAGGTTTTGAAGATTCATAGGCATATGTTCCTATTTTCTTCATAATTGAATTTCTTATATTTCTAAAGTCTCATCAGGTTCGAAATTTTTTTCTAAGATAATGAGTTTCGAATCTACCATTTGAGATTAAATAGGAGACTGCTGAGGAGAACTAAATATTTTATGAATATGATCTACCGGTAGGTTGGTCTTGTTATTCTAGTTCTATTGTCAAGACTGCTAATATTAATGATAGGATTGGCATCTACGTGAGCATTAGTTTGGTTGTATCAGAAGCAGTAACTTGTGAACTAAGTGGTAGAGTAATGATAGGTGATAAATTAGGATGGAGATCAATTGATCCACGGGACAAGAGGATCTAAAAGAAGGAGTAGAAGGTATAAAATGAAGGTCGAGACTCGAGAGACCTTTTGGGCAATTGAATGATAATTCTATCTTTTGGATGTTGAACTATATCGATAGGGTCCATATTTTGAACGACTTATTGGAAAACTTGGTTGTTTAGATCCCATTATTAAGGTAAACTATTATCATACCAATGAATATAGAGACACTTGCCAAATAAGTCCTAAGCATTTTGCTATTTTGCCAATTCAGTTCTAAATCTTTTTTTTTATATCAAATAAGTCCTAAACCTTTTGCAACTTTGCCGATTAAGTCCTTTCGGCTGATTTTGACCGGAAAATGCCTACATGACGCGACCGACAATGACGTGGTGGCGACGTGACAAAAACGACGTCGTTTTGGCTAAAAATTCGTTTTCTCTCGACGGCACTATTCATCGTCTTCCTCCTTCCCCCTTCCTTGACAACCATGGTGGAGGCGGCGGCGGTGAGAGATGGGCGGAGGAGGGAGCTTGCTGGCGAGGCTCCCGATCTGGGCTGCTGCAAGCTCCCTCACCTGCATCTGGGCGAGGAAGCCTGCACGATAAGGAGCTCCCTCGCCCGCATCGTGAGGGAGCTTAGCTCCATCCGCGAGCTCCCTCTGGGCGAGAGAGCTCCTCGCCTAGATCTGCTTGCCCAGATTTGGGCGAGCTTGGGCGGAGGCTGGCCCTCGCCGGGTGTCGCAGCCCCCGCCACCCTCGCCTGCGGTCGGCGAGGGCTTGGCCTCCCTTTGGAGTGGTCGGTGAGCTTCGGCGGTCAGCGGAACTCGCCGGCCAAGTATGGTTTTAAGAAAAAGAAGAAAAAAAAAATTAGAAATAAAAGTTTGTCATCACGCCATCTCCATGTCGTTGTCGGCGAGGTTTGATCGCGCCACATCATCGTCACGTAAGCATTTTCTGGTCAAAATCTGCCGGAAAGACTTAATTGGTAAAGTTGCAAAAGGTTTAGGACTTATTTAACATTAAAAAAAAGGTTTAGGACTGAATCAACAAAGTAACAAAAGGTTTAGGACTTATTTGGCAATTGTCCCGATGAATATAAATAGGAGTCACTATATTGGGTCTAGAAAGGTCTATTTGGAGAAGAAGAGTTTCTTCTTTTGGGCTTTGCTTGAAGGTTTTACGAACAATAGCTGAAAGCATTATTTTATAATGAACTCTATATACTAAGGCTAAAGAAATGGATCCACCAGCTATTTTATAATTATGAGGCTTGATCTAGAGAGTCAAGGATTTAAGGATCATTAAGGGATATGGACAAGTTAATGTAGTAGTCAAAGTAGATAGATCCGCTACACAGACATGTATCTATAGTTCCTGATATAGATTCTTAATAATATAGTCTGGCATCTCTAAGTGTTCGAACCTTCTTTGGTAAGGGGTTTGATTCCTACTTGAACTAATCTTATATGAAGATGATTGAATTTATGTTTATGCCTGCATATGGAATCACTATCGAGTAAGTCTCAAAGGAATTATATAATATAACATATAGGCAGCGGACTTGATATAAATACGGAAATGAAAACGTGGGTCTCGAAAAAATACTTCGTCTCACCTCTCTTCACTCACCTCCGATGTTAACTTCGTCTCGAGTTCATTCACGACATTTCTGAGAAACCGAAACTACATTCATGAATTTGTCAACAACCAAAAAAAGAAACCTGAATTTGGAGGTGGAAGTTGCTGTACTATCGCCATCTTCACGAGCACTTGCAGCCGTTCAGCAGCACTAATCATTCACAGCTCTACTAAACAATGTGAAATCGTGATGCGAAATTGGGAAAAAGGCAAATAGTCTAGTGGTAAAGCCACATGCTCTGGTCTTCTGATTCCTAGAGTGTAAAAGAGGCGAACGAACATAATAATCTCCGTAAGTTTCAATTGCTGAAGTTTTTTATTCTAACTCTTCAATTATATATAAATCAAAAATACAGATTCATGACCCATTTGGCCACCTCTAAACTTGCGCCATATGAAGAAAATTACAGCTGATAGTTGATCGCATGAAATGTGCCAAAACCTGCTGGACTTTGTTGTGTTATTGTTTTGCCATTAATTGACATTGACATGAATGATTAGTGGGAGTTGCGACATGTTGTGGGGCAAATCATAATGTGGAGCAAGACCTCCCTCGTTCCAGACCTTTTTTTTCTCGTGAAAGAGAAGAATAACAACATGATTTCTGTGCTCGAGAAAGGGAAACGACATGAATTCTTCTTGTGATGGCGAGATGAAAGTCAACGCAGCGGAGAGGCAAACCAACCACCCCATTGATCTACTGATGCTGCCATCATCGACTCTCTACGTAACCGTCGATCCTATCTTATAATGAAAGATAGAACGCCCTTTTGGAGCACGACGACGTAATTGCAATTTCGAAAGCTCAAACACGACCCCCGATCCAAAAGTTCAGTCGTCGATTACGGTCATTTTCTCCCTTTCCCATTCCTCAATTGGGCTATTAGGGGCTCTGCATGAAGTCCTCTTTCAACTCCCCCGGCATAGATGGTGTAGCCCAGGTCCACAAAGAGCACTAGACAGTTTGACACTGCAAAAAAGGGCGTGTGAATCCAACAATTAGGGAAGATTTTCCTTTCACGAAACGGGCTAGGCCCCTTTCTGCAACTCCCCACTTGGTCAGTGGGCATTCATGATTGCTGTCATTACCCTGATCATTTGCCCTTATTTTCAAAGCGAATATGATCGCGGAGCATTACAATGCCCCGCGCTGTGCCATAGGATCGACAACGTTGTCGAGTGCGACCTTCCGCATGTTCTTTATGCAGGCTTTGGGGATGGTCACGTTGATATGGTGGACTGGCGTGTCTGCTCTCTATCCTCTAGGGAAGAGATCTGGTTGGAAAAGGTTGCTGCTCGCTAGGCGATTTGGATTCAGCAGAAGTCCGAGTTGTTTTTGGGCTTCGACTATTGGAACGACCCGATGGTCTCCTTCGCTTCTTTTTCAGCGAATGAATGGTGATCACTATTCCCGGAACTAGTATTAGCGCGGCAAATAGACTCGCCTAGTCTGCATACAACTCCATTTACCATCGTATCATGCAGCGCGCGACGGTGTTCTCCTACTATTTATCCCCCAAAACGAAAGAGAGAGCAATTTGGACAGCACGAGGAGTTTCGGATAGATGGGCTCGTATTGGCTCGAGAAGTCATGTGCGACAGGCCTCGGTTTCCATCCAAGGCATGTGTTCATAGCCGAACGGGGGGAAGATCCCGTCGGTCATTCCCTGTTTTACAACGGGAATCGCGGATTGAGACTTTCTCGCCTTCAAACATTGCGCTCTCTTCTTCCCACACGTGCCTCTTAGAGCATCAATTTCGGGGCAAGTTGACGTTTTAGGTGTCCAGTAATTGACCAAACGCGAAGGTTGGGGATTGCAGAAAGCAGAACTTTCTCAAAACGATGAAGAGGATAATACCGAATCGTAAGACCGGATCGACATCACGGTCGTTGGTCAAGGCATCTCCTTGAACAAAAGCATTGAGATTCGCATGTCTCCACGAGTTCGGCAAGTCCGCTGTTCCCGCCGGTCGATCCTCACCTAAACCACAGCAAGTCAAGCGCCACAAATTTCAATCGACTCCTATCATATCCACTCGACATTTCTACCCGCACAAAAAGTCTTCCCTCAGGATGAATTCCAACGCCAATCGATCGAAAGTAATTTCCCAAAAACATGACCGTCAATATCGTTTGTAGAAACGAATAAATGAAACGCATTGTCATCGTTCACGATAATATCCAAACACGAATTATTATTAATGATCCATTCTCAGTAATACAAGTTATCTATTTTCAGCAAGATGTTTTCAAAACCGATCATTTCTCACGGAATCGAACGGAGCCCGAAATCGTACCTCCTTTGGTACTTAGGTTTTGACCGGAATATGGAAGAGGGGCCAAACTCGGGATGGTTCATTTGGGCAACGGGGTCCAGCCGGATCTGAGCGATGAGTCAATGACCATGGATCCTTTCTAGGATCATCAATGCGTAGTCCCCACAAAGTCTCCATTTTTTAAGATTTCCGCTTCTGTTTTGAGTGTCGGTCAATGTTTATCCCGGCCCGCAAGATCAAGTTGTGCTGCTGGACGATGTGCGACTGAACCGGGGGGAATCCCTAGCAGGGCCGAATCTTGGACATTTGAAAAGAAAGCCGATTTTCACCCTTCTCAAAATCGATTTTACATACCAAACGGAACGTTCCTAGACCCCCAATTGTTCTTTCGGAAACATCCGAGAGCGGCGACAGTGCCGATCGGGGACATAATCATCGGCATGCGCGTCGACATTCGGCAATTCAAGCACCTACCCGGACTCTATGGCCTCATTTGATCTTATCCTAATTCTCAACCTCAATTGGGTAAGTTACAAGAATGATCTTATCCTAATTCTCAACCTCAATTGGGTAAGTTACAAGAATGATTTAGTTTCGCTCGATTACACTTTGTATCTTGCAGTATAAAGTTCTAGATCTCAAAATAATATGATGTGCGCTCATAATAAGACGATTACGATTTCCTCCCCCTGCTAAATGGATGACAAATCACACTAACCAGCACATATCGATTGCATGATTAATGCATGATCTTCTTTTTTCTTTTTCTCTTTGGACTTTTTCCTTTTTAGAACAGATTTCAATTAAAGGCTCAAAATGTGGGACCATATCATCAAAAGGAAATATAAACATGATCATATTCCAAATAAAGATCTAAAGTGATCAACTTAGTTTCTAATAAGGGCTCAAGTTTACGAAGCGGCGACATCATAGGCAATTTTTTGTTCGAAAAATTTCTATCTCGACCCGATTTGAAAAAGGCCCGGATCAAAGTTAGGGCTATTCCGAGGGCGAAGATATTAGAGTAAAGACAAGATTCTACCATCGAGATCTCTTCCCAGGGTATGGATATTCATTAGCCACTGTCTCGAGCTCAAACCTAAATGGTAACTTGCACAAGCAATGACGGGGACGTCGTAGCTGCTAATCTTCTCGTGACTCTTTGCAATGCCCGCGAAACGACCCCATACTACTATTTGGGGTTCTTTTCCATCCAGGGCTACTTCAAATTTATGTCGAAATCGACCGTTTAGTCGCGCATGCGAGCCAACCGGTTTTCATGATGATCGTACGTTGACGAGCCGTAAAAATACCATATCCGATACTTTAGGGTATGTCACAGTTATTTGATTGGCGTCACGAAGAGGTAATGTCGTCACATGTAAACAAGTTCATTGTTGATTATATAATAGACATTATGAACATCACATCCATTTCTTACATGAAAGCGAAGCAAACACTGCATCTCTCTCTCTCTCTCTCTCTCACTTCATTTGGAAAGTAGAACCCGGCACCGATGGCCGACCCGCCGGGACCGACCGGCTCTGAGGCGGTCCGGTTCGCAGTCCACCTGCTCCGCGGGCGGTGGTTCACGGTGTTCGCCTCCTTCCTCGTCATGTTCGGCGCCGGCGCCACCTACCTCTTCGGCATCTACTCCAAGCAGATCAAGTCCACCCTCGGGTACGACCAGACCACCCTCAACCTCCTCGGCTTCTTCAAGGACCTCGGCGCCAACGTCGGCGTCCTCTCCGGCCTCATGGCCGAGGTCACCCCGACCTGGTTCGTCCTTCTTACCGGCTCCGCCATGAACTTCGCCGGCTACTTCCTCATCTGGCTTGCCGTCTCCGGCAAGATCGCCCGCCCCCGCGTCTGGCAAATGTGCCTCTACATCTGCATCGGCGCCAACTCCCAGAACTTCGCCAACACCGGCGCCCTCGTCACCTGCGTCAAGAACTTCCCCGAGGGGCGGGGCGTGATGCTGGGTCTCTTGAAAGGGTTCGTGGGTCTGAGCGGCGCGGTTATGACCCAGATGTATCTGGCCATTTATGGCAACGATTCCAAATCTCTGATCCTGCTCATCGCTTGGCTTCCCGCTGCGATTTCGGTCTTGTTCGTGTACACGATTCGGACGATGGAGGGTGTTCCGAGGCAGAGGGACGAGCAGAGGGTGTTCTTCAAGTTCTTGTACCTGTCTATTGTTCTTGCTCTGTTCCTCATGGTCATGACGATTCTGCAGAAGCAGTTCGTCTTTCCTAGAGCGGCCTATGCAGGGAGTGCCACTGTGGTGTGTGCGCTTCTATTTGTTCCTCTGCTCATTATAATCAGTGAGGAATTATCCCTCTGGAGGAAGCAGAATCTAAAAAATAATAGCCTTCCAAGTCCTGCTTTGAGAGTGAAAATCGAGGGTCCGGAGCCCTCAGAGCCGAAATTGGTTGAGCCGGCGCCGGCACATGTGCCGTGGTATTCCGATATCTTCAAGCCGCCGCCCCGAGGAGACGACTACACGATCTTGCAGGCGCTCCTCAGCATCGACATGCTGATCCTGTTCCTCGCCACGCTCTGTGGGCTCGGGTCAAGCCTGACGGCGGTTGACAACCTAGGCCAGATCGGGGAGTCACTCGGGTATCAGGCTCGGATCACGAGCTCCTTCGTCTCGCTCGTGAGCATATGGAACTACTTCGGGCGGGTCTTCTCTGGGTTCGTCTCCGAGAGCCTCCTTGTCCGGTACAAGGTCCCGCGGCCCCTGATGATGACCTTCGTCCTCCTGTTGTCCTGCGTGGGGCACCTCCTCATCGCTTTCCCCTCCCCTGGGTCGCTCTACATCGCGTCCATCATCATCGGGTTCTCGTTCGGGGCGCAATTGCCATTGCTCTTTGCCATCATCTCGGAGCTGTTCGGGCTCAAGTACTACTCCACATTGTTCAATTGCGGGCAATTAGCCAGCCCGCTTGGGTCGTACATCCTGAATGTGAAGGTGACCGGGATGCTCTACGACCGGGAGGCATTGAAGGAGCTCTCTAGGAAGGGAATGAGCCGGGACTCGGTGAAGGAGCTGACCTGCATGGGGAGGCACTGTTACCGGCTGTCTTTCATAATCCTGACATTGGTTACTCTGTTTGGTGCTCTGGTTTCGCTGATACTGGTGGCGAGGACTAGGGAGTTTTACAGGGGCGACATATACGAGAAGTTCAGAGATGGTGTCGAGGAGTCTTCGGAGAGAGAAGTCAAGGAGTCTTCGGAGAGAAAATTGGATGCGTCGCCGGTGAAGAAGGACGTGGACATGGCCGGTGAGAAGTCAAGCTCTGAAAGAACAAATGGAACTGCTTAATTGGGATATATCTCGGAAATTAAGGGTAGATTGTAAAACCTTTTAAGAAGGTACACAATTTAAAGCATCGAAAACCAAGGATTCAATTCAAGGTGCTTTCTTTTTGTTCGCTCCTTCTACATGGCATTCGACTGAATCAGGTCGAGGCCAACTCGAGTTTGAATTTACCAATACTTGGGTCTGAGAGTAAAATCACAATGAATTATTGTGGAAGAAAACTAGTATAAACTTGTTATATTTTTGGTGTTGAGTCTTGTTTTGATCAGCGTAACTGTGAATTTTCTGGAGAAGCAAGTTTGTTTCACTGCCTCACAAGACTAACAGTCTTAAGTGCAATCTGAAGTGACTTGACCTGTGTGGTGATATTACAGCAAAGCTCCGGAACCGAGCTTCATTGGTACGCTACTCGAGCTCGATTTGAATATTCAACATCCTAGCAAGTGGAACATGAAATTATGATAATAATAACCCGATCATTGGCTTGACTTGATGACTCTTTCACGTGGGCATGCCAAGGAAGTGTAGCTGACCTTTTTACTAAGCAGCCTGATTTAAAGGATTCTTAGCTGTTGCCCTGAATCACGGGGTTGGCTCCTTCGGCCTTATTGGCTGCTCTTCTCTCCCTACAACTACGACCGACTTTGGAACTTAGTGGCCCATCTTATCTATGTCCTCTTTTTGTCTGCTTGACACCGCAATTCAAGAAGGTCCCCGTCTTACCTTCACGAGCCCGGTCAATCGCAGACCATATAATAAGACCTAAAATAGATTTCCATCAGGAAAGACTTTATCGACGTGATCAGTATCTAACCGGTCTTTTAAAATTGTCAATTCCTATCTCCTCATTCCCTTCAGTTTCATGACAAAGTGATATCGAAGTGAGCTGTATCCGAATTACTGATCGGAATGCTATCCGTCAAGTTGATCTTGAGACTGTAAAAGGTGATTAGCCTATGGCAGACAATATGCAGTTATTTCTATATTCGCTCCCCCTGTCATCTTATGTTTATATGCCCTTATGTGCGTGCCCGTTTCGAGCTTAGGAACAGCATAATATCAGCTCATTGACACTTGATTTCAGTTCCGAGATTCCACAAACTGATGCGCCAAAAGCATAAAACTTTGCTCTCCACTCATTAGTTTTGCTTCCAGCCTTCCCCACTTTTCTTGTGTCCCTTTGAAATCAGACTCTCGTGATCAGTGTAACCTGATTCAAACTCGTGTAACCACTAACCAGTGACCACGGTTCTCCCCTTAAACACTAGACCAATTTGAAATGGAAGCTATAGATCACAGCCAAACCAAGCACAAACCAAATGCACTTGCTAACAAAAGAATACAGTCTCCAGAAATTTCTTCCAGGGTCGGATGGACTACAGGACTTTCTGCAAGGAAGAGCATTCTTGTGAAAGCAAAATGTGTACCACCATGACTAATAAATATGCAAAAATTAAGATCGATATATGTTAAAAGGTAGTCCACGGCCACAGTATTGGATCAGGGAGGCGACGGCAGTCATTCTCTGTTGCCATTACTGATCATGCAGTCCCTTAAAAGCTAAAAAGAAATAGCAAGGCATTCATGTCCAGACCAAAATGGGAATTGTTGGCACATGTTTTCTCTCGTCTCTTCATTCTTCTCGTCTCGAAGATGAGGAATCCAAAGAGAGACGTCTGCTATGGTGTAACTTTCCGCAAGGCTTCAAATGCAGCTTCCCATCTTATAGGCCTAGCCAATTCCATGGCGGAGACTCGGAGCAGGACAAGAAAAAAACTACAAGCCAAGTTATTAAGCTACTAATTCAAACTATAGATCATTCAGCAACAAGGACTAGACTATGATCAAAACCTGACACAACCTGTAGAACTTCCAGACCTTCTAAAGAGTCTACTAAAGTTGGCTCAGTCTCGTCATTGGAGCTTCCCAATCCAAGTCTTCCATTTCTGCCACAACCCCATACCCATGCCTCTCTCTTGGATGTGAGAGCAATAGAATGTACGCGCCCTCCCGAAACTGACACTGGACATTCCTCAGCTAATACGTTGACAGCCAGCGGAAGGTTCTCAGGCCCTGGCCTACCAAGCTGAGAGCTTTGATTCCATCCCCAAGATACAACTTTTTTCGGGGATTCTGAGGCATTCAATGATGCATCCTCGCAAATTGCTAAAGAATGGCCCAGACCTGATGCTATCAATATGGGACGTGAAGGAATCTCAACAGGCAAGATTCCTAAGTCTTGACTTGCTCTGCCCAGCTGACCATATATGTTGCTCCCACCGCTTAATAGCACACCCGTACCTGTTAGCCACCATCCAAGATCAACATTCATCTAAACTGAAGAAAGTGGATGAGAATTAAATGAAGCTAACTCTTGAGCCAGTTGGCAAAGGCCACCCTCACTGAGTAATTTGTGCTAGACTGTCAGTTCTTCCTGCACTCAATGAATTTAAGAAGAGACAAATGAATAAGACTTTTGCTTACTGCAAAGAACTATGGAATGGTCAAGACCACATGCAATGTCCGAAACTTCAACACCGCTCAGTTCTTCTATTAAACAAGGTTCCCATAATATTGGCATATCTTTCTCCTTCTCCATGCCTTCTGAAACCCGCTTCTCCGCAACTTCTTTGGCTGAACTTGGACCCTGAATTTCATTGGCAGACATACTTGCAGTAGATTCCAACGCAGACATCTCCACCATTCCTCCAATCTTTCCTAACCTACCATCAGCTGAATAGCCCCAGCCAAATAATTTTCCATCCTCTGTCCTTGCAAGCGCGTGTCCCCAACCAAATGAAACCTGAAAATAGAGAGCACCCAGAAAGTTTTTCATAATATTACAATGACATTTCTTCACATAGTATGAAAGTCACATGCTCAAATATCAGGCATAGACACAGGGACATATACTTTCCTACCTCAAGAACACAATCACACCTGAACTATCTTTTGTCCAGCAAGTGCATCTACTCTAGAAGGTGTGACAGCTTCAGTGACATCTTTCCCAAGACCCAGCTGTCCGCGCTTAGACTTCCCCCAAACCCACAAAGAGCCGTCATCTCCAATGGCCGCTGATACAACACCAGAAGCAAATGAAGCCTTAACCATAACTTTTTCCAAGCCATGCACTTGCTTGGGCTCGTTCCATGACTGCCTGACCATCGAGGAAACTTGATAAAGAGCTTACTACACAAGCAAAAACAACCAAACATTTGCAACACCAAGCACCTATTGAAAGTTCAAGCTACTATTACAAAGACGCAAACTTGAGAAAAAGGGGCTAAGGCAGAGGTTGAGAGGCCATAACTACAGCACATTCTTCACCTTCAACACCTAGTTATGCAAATTTGTTAACTATTTACAAATCAAATGGCCATTCTTACGAAGCACGATAATGATAAGTAAAATTTACCGTTGGATCCAATCCTGAAATTAAATCAACCATCATACACATTATGCACATTAAAGATGCAGAGAAGTTAAGAAAAGTCCTAGCAACGGCCAAAAATTGAAAGAAAAAGACCTTAAAGAAAGAGGATCGCGTCCAAGTTGGAATTCATGGTTGCGACCCCAAGCCCAGAGATGGCCCTGAGAAGTGACGGCAAGCGAGTGGTAGTGACCCGCACTCACGCTAATCACATCGGAGGGTAGATGGGGGACTCTGGTGGGCTCGTACGCGTCGTCGCCGCCGATGCCGACGCCGGTGAGCGACGATGGCAGGCCAAGAGCTCCGTGGGTTCCGTCTCCGAAGCTCATCACCGCCGTGCTCGTGCCGGTGCTCATGCTCCTCCATGTGCGACCACTGTAAAGACTCGAGAGGCGACGGATTCTTCGCCGCAGCAGCATTTTGCAATTCCTTGGGAATTGATTGATTTCTTGAGAGAGAAAAAATCGATTTTTATTTGAACAGAAATTCACCATAGCAAAGCGTGATTGCAGCAGGGCTTCGAGTTTTGTCGGCTCGGCCCATTTAATGTGGCTACAACCCATCTTCTCAAAGTGGGCTCTGTTCATTTGGAATGAAGAAATCCTCTGGTCTGGACGGCAAGAACACCGAGAGTATCAACTGGCCAAAAAGGTTCAATTTTTGGCGCCCTCTGTAGAGATTGGAGGCAAACGAAGAATAGGGCACGATCGGAGTGGAAATTGCAGAGTAGAGACCAGCTTTGCGTTGCTGGGGCGTTTCATATTTCTCCCATGGAATCCGAGTTTGGTTCTCGGCTCGATTTCGAGTTGGAAGACCCGCTCGTTCTCGCCCCTCCTCCTGCTCCTGCCAAGAAAAGGTCCTTTTCTCCCCCATAGTTTCTCCTTCTGACATTATTTTATCAGTGCGAAGTTTGGTTTTCGACTTCTGGTTCTCCACGCGATGAGCATTCAGCGACTAGCTTCATTCAGTTCGGAGCTCTTCGGGTCAAGTTGTTGCTTCTGATGCACTTGCTGCATAGTATGATTATGGCATGCTAGCACGGTTTACCTTTCATGGATCAGATCATACCGGTTCTTGTGTCCTAATATTATGATCGACTTGAGTGTCTGACTCAATCTTCAGTAGTTGGTGAATAGGGGAGGTGTATTGGTGTTCTAATATAATTCTTAATCTTTGGTATGGATCAAGCAGTAAGAAGGTCATTGGCTTGGATGATCTGTTGAGTGACTTCTATAAAGAGAAAGGGAAGCATGTCGAGAGAGCAGTGAAACGAAAAAGAGTACTAAAGCATGATTCAGATGAGGAAGATAACACCAGAGAGGCGACTTTGTCCCATACCCTTGATGAGTATCAAAAACAGGTGGATGGATCTTTTTCCCCTTTTGTGCATTTTAGGATTATTTTCAACCTAGGATTGTTTTGGCAGTTTCAATATTCTATAACTCAGGATGCGTGACTGTTGCAATCTTCCTTTGGGCAGATGAAGGAAATGGGTGGTGAAGATGAAATATCCCATTGGGGACTGCAAGTTTTTGGAGTTCAGGTTTCTCATTTTTGCACTATCTAATGTCAATGTACTTATGCGCTTTTTGTTGGCAATATTAGTATGGTTCTGACACAAGCATGTAGTGGCCTAGTCAATGATGCTTGGTTCCTTTATATTGCAGAAAAGTCCACCAGCTGTAGTTTTCCCTGAGCTCGGCAGCTGTGCTATTTTCCAAGCTCTTTGTCATCGCAAATTTTATTCTTCGGTTGAACTTGGTAAACAAGGTATTCTTTTCATTTTTCATTCTGCGGCTGTTTTTTTGTCAATGACATTTTAGAATCTTTGTTGTTGTTACCTTTTGGTTCACAATTTGACACAACTACTTTGGATCCCAATAATGAGGCCAGGGGAAAGTTCTTTATGATGCATTTGATACTTTTGCAGAATCCAAGTTTTTTGAAGGACTCTTGGTCAATGGTTGGTTATCCAAGCTGATAACATTAAGTGGTCATCTTGAAATGGCCCTTGCAAAATGGACTTTCCATTTATGTGAGTTTATATCTTCACTTACTCTATTACCCTGCAATATCCTGTCTTGTCCATTGGTATATTTTGATTTCTTTATCTGTCAGTGATGTTTGCATCTGAAGAAAAATTGAGGATTTCAGCGTGCGATCTCTGGTGTGATGTACTCCTAGGCAAAAGTGAGGTTGACTCTACTGCTTCTGCTTGACATGAAACAGATTTCTCGTGATCAATACTAGGTTTTTGCTTATTGCTTATCCTTCTTTTTCCTGGCCTTTTGTCATTAGGAAACTTCTGCACCCATCAAAATCGACTGGCTCCCTACATATGCTGAACTCAAAAGAGCCCTCAGCATTTATGGATTTGTGTTCTTCTCATCTGATGCCGGATCTCTTGATGCAGGTAAGCTCCTAACATTCTGGTTCATTGCATAATTGGACCAAATAGTCGACATGTCTATCCCTTTTACATTTTGATTTTTATGCAAATAAAATAAGCACTCTTAATTGGATACATATAGGTAACTTTTCGTTTTTGGTGTAAAAAGCAATGATTCTTCTAAAGTGCTATTAGGGCAGCCAAAAGTGGAAAATAAGTAGTTGATTAGGGAAAAAAAGCAAAGAACTGTCAAGTTTGCAGTATCTGAAGAGGAAGTGATTTTCTTTTGATTATTTAGTGATGTCTGATGAGACAAGGGAAATCTTATATGTCACAGACACGGGAGAAAAATTATAGGATTGTGGATTATTGTTGATGTTGCTTCCAGCAGAAATAGACCGCTCAATGAGGATGTTGGAAGTTTAAATTTGTTTAGATATTGACTTTTCTCTTCTGAAGCGAATCATTTTTCTCCTAAAGCGAAATCATTTATCTCCTATTGACTGTCTAATATATCCTCTCTGTCGGATGCCTTCACATGTATGTAATTGCCACTCAACTGATGATTTTCTTTTTCAGTATGATCATTTTAATAGTTATCTGCAAGTATCTTTATCCAGATCGCATGCATGCTGGACCATCTTTGAATATTCGAGGGTGGATCAAGTTTGTGTCTGCATCTTGTCAAGTAAGGTCAGTCATTCTGGATTCTCATCCAAGTCAGTCATTTCTACAAGCCATATCTTTGGCGTCCCAGGAATCTTTACATTCTTGAAAACAAGGAACTTGGAAATCTAGCAAATAGATTTTAATAGTTTCCCCCCATTTGGGCCATCGTATAGATTGTAATAGTTGATCCCAATGATATTATTTTCTTATTTGAGCTGGCATTTCATTTCTTTTTCAGGACTAAATGGCCTATGTTTTCAACTTCAGAAGCTGCAGAATTAACCGAAGTGTTGATTTGTCTGTTTCTAGACCGCCGACTTGAAGGCCTTTCTATGCTTTTGTATGAATGTTTGTTATCAGTAATCAGTTACTTTACCCATGAGGAATGGAGCATTGGCTGCAAGAAAGTAGCAAAATCTATTGCTAGCAGGTTACTGGCATTGCTCTACTTTTCTTTCTAAGCCAAATAGTTAGATTTACGCTTTCAGTATGGAAAAATTTGGAAGATCGTATGTAACAGAATCTCATTTTATGTCTTCCTCCTGTGAAGATGTCCTCTCTGGTCAATCACGGTTTCATGCTTGGTTTTCTTTTTTAAACCAAACAAGAGAAGGGGCTAACATTTGAGTTGGTTCTAAGTATCTCTTGCTCTTATTGTTTAGAGGTGAATCCAATGCCTTGCCATGGCTTTGTTGTTTTAATGAAATTGCATTCGTGATTGATAATGATTGTTCTAACTCTCTGAACTCTGTATTCTGTTGTTTGCCTTTGTGCACAATTCTTTCTTTTTTACACTTTATACATTTCAATGCAGGTTATCGTTGGATCTGAACTGCTTGCGTGCTGTGGAGTGCATTTCTGGTGTTGATGCTCGTAGCAAGTGCCTCAGAAGTGAAGTTGCCTATCAGATGCTGGTGAACTTCCTCGATTACAAGGTTGGCAACTGTTCTCTTCAATATGCAATCAACATGCTTTGATGAGTAAATAGGGACACAGCTCTTTAAGTAGTCCAATCTATTTGTCTTTTTTATTGTAATGTACTTTGGGAAAAAGCTCAAAGACAAGCTTTTTGCATTTGCTTTTCATTGTCATGCCTGCATACAAATGTTGAGCATGGTGGAAAAAATGCAGACCGGATTTCATTTTAGTCTGTTTTTGTTCCTAATCTGCTCGTAAGACAACACATAGAGGTACTAAATATGCGTACTTCATTAAATAAAGATTGTTCACACTTGTCTAGTTCACAGCAGCAAAAGATAGTTTAGATCAAGTGCAATCTTTGGATGCTTTATCTGCACTTTGAAATTTTAACAGATGATATGATCTGGTAGGATAGACATGATATCATTGATGTCTTCCTAAATGCATATTGGGTTTCATTTCGAATATCGATGCAGTGAGATATTTCTTCATTCATTAGAAAAACAGCTAAAACTCAGGAGCCAGTGGTGAATGGTGCCATGGTGGCGCCAAATTGTTTGTTAAAAAAATTGACATTCACATTCATCTTTTGTGTGCTTCTGGCCATAGAATCTTCCCATTTACTACACTCGTACTTTTCTTCAGGTTGCAGATGAAGAAATCCTGAATTCGCTCATATCCATTAATGTGAGAGAAAAAGGTTGTGATCTTTTCAGAATGTACGTTTATTTGGTTCTAGCGGAGAATTGGCTCTTGTTCAACTCAACTCTAGAAGATAAAGCAGCAATCAGGGAAATGTGGGGCCTTTATCTACGGAACTGTTCCTGTCTAATTACCAGCACAGATTTGAGATCATATGCGTCAAAGGTATGTTATGCATGGTTAATGCAATTGTTGTCTGCTTTTCAAGATCTCGTCTCTAAAGACACCTTCATGCTGTGCAGGTTCGAAACAGAGCCTTGTATCTTCTTCAGGGTTCTGTCAACAGATGATATCTATAGAAGTATGTACTCTCCGTCCAAAAAAAAGGAAAGGAATTTTGCTTGAGGAGTAACTGCTTGATATGTATTCCTATTTAAATCACCAATCAACTGTGACACCTGGAAAATTTATATTAGCTTGGAAGTCTATAACCTGACATGCTCCAAAAAGTGACTGTCCATGTGACGAAGAAAGAGAAAAATTTCATTCTGATGTTCTTGCATGATCGTTGGGAAGAAACTATTAGTTGTTGGTGCCTAGTGGATAGGCTTAGCATCATAAATTCCGTAGTTGTCTTCCTGGAATCATTGAAGGTGTACTGTAGCACAGATTGGTTCTCTGAAATGTTGCTTTTCTCTTGGTGTTTCAGGAATCTGCACCCATGTTCGGTGCAACTATAGCTCTGTATATATACCCTTGGATTCACTAGAGGAGCGAGCTGGCACTCGAAAGGCAATCCATTACTCTCAAGCCAGTGCAGTTGCCGGGGAGGCGTGGGGTCTGGTGAACCCATCTGTTAACGTGCTTACTTACGCTTACGATACTTGGTTGGTCATTTTTTGGAGACTCAAGTAGTCGGTTTCGAAAAAACTCATTGTTTGGAGGAGGAACTCTGCTGGTTCTGTTTTTTGCCCTTCTTTATCCAGTGATGGTAGAGTTTTGTAAGGTTCAGCTCTTGAAGGCCATTCCCATGATCCTTCCTCACTCACACAAATCACACTATGTTCTGCAAAATGCGTTGACAGATTCAGTCAAGAGATGAACCATTCAATTACTCATGTTTGGAATTTGCGTAGTGAGTGAATATCTACCTGATATTCGTAATTTCGTAGAAAAGGCACGTCCAAAAATGTTTTTGTAATTTCGTAACGTATGAAAGGATTGGCTATATTATGAAGGGGCAAAATGTCGTCAATATAGTAAAGCACATTTGGAAATGTGCTTTCATGTGATAATCAAATTAAAATGGGCTTAGTCTTATAAGCCAAGATTCAGAAATGAAATAAAGTTATGAAAAAAAAAATGAAGGTTATTCTATGATCTCGCAATTGGTATTAAGCCATCAAATGGTTATTATCTTAATAAGTCAGAGTTGTTATCATGTGCATATTTAGAAATTTACTTTACGATATCGAGATAAGTATTATCAATCAAAAATATTTTTCTTAACAAAAAGTGGAAATGATGAAGTTTCTTTATCGGCATGGAATTATCTTTGGTCTCTTTTCTTCCATCATGTTCTCTTTCACAAGGTTGCTTAGGAGTCTCGGAAAATCAAGAAACAGTCGTGCATTTGGTTTTCAAATCGGCATTGCCATTCAATGCTTTTTTTCTAACTCATATAATGTCTCCATTACAATTTATCTTAATCAAAGTAAGATATCAGTATCATAACCCGTTCTATTTTCTAAGTTTTCAATCTATGTGAGTAAAAAATAAAATATCGTGACATTTTGAAAAAATCAATACCACCATCCAAAAAAATCAATTGTGCGTTGAACTAAATTGCAGGAACAAATATAAGGACATCGTGGACAGCTTTCCACTTCTCCATCTTTCTTTAGGTTCGGCCATTCGAATCCAGGTTCGGGAGCCCCCACCACCGTATACGCTCCAGCATAATTGTTGCTTCGGAGAGCCGTTGGCGTCCGAACCTACGGATGCATTTTGGTTTCGCCTTTTCTTCCTCCTATCTTCTTCACTGCCTCTCTCTGCAAATCCATCGCAATTTCGCTCGCTCTCGTCTCTCCTTCTCCGCAGAGAAATCCCAGGGTTTTGGCTTCACCTCTCGTCTTCATCGAGATCACGCCAAAGGGAATTGCAGTCGTCTTCTGTTTCTGAACGCCTTTCGCGTGCGATTCCGGCGTTCAGATCTTCTCCACCGGTTCGTATCCCGCCCGGGCAGCAGCAAGCCGCGTGATTCCGCTTCGAGGGTGCTGCGCTCTCCATTGTTCCCCTGTCTTTGCTTCCGGAGCTCGCTTCGCTGTGCCTGAAGATCGGTCATTCGAGTCCTAGGGTTTCGTGTTGGCGTGACGGACGAACATGAAAGGCGAGAGAACGGTGAAGAGAGCCTCGTTCGGTCACGTCGCGAGGAGGGCCTTGTCTGACATCACCAACTCGCCGCTGCGAGCCAAAGTCCCCTGCAATGACGGGAAGCAGCTCCAGCTCTCGCCGGCTACGAAAGATTATGTAAATCAGCTTCTTGAGGTACATTGATCAATCTTTGATGGCCGCGTTTGCGCTGCCTGCTTTGGCTTTTCTGTAACACACCGCAAAATTTTTCCTTTGGAGTAATTGGCTTTCTGTTGGTGTTAAAATTGAACCAGGAGAAGATGGCATTGATCAAAGTCATTGAAGAGAGGAAGTATCCTTCCATTTTATTATCCGTAATGATCATCTGTTTTGCTGCTCCTGCTATTGCTAGAAAAATCACATGTTTATTCAGTTGCTGTGGTGTGAGTGAATGGAGTTGATTTCCATAGTTAATTGAAGATGCTTGGGGGTTTTCTTTAATTGCTGTTGAATAGTAAAATGATTGAAGTGAGTGGGGCCGAGTTGCAGAAACTTCGAATCAGTTATCAGAAGATCCAGCTGCAGAATTGGAATCTCGCTCAATCCAACAGTCAAATGTTAGCTGTGCGGTCTCAACTCTTTAAGTTTGTTTTGTGTTTTGACTTTCACCTAATGCATAGATGACCGTGTTTCTTTTGATCTTACAGGAGCTTCAATCTGGAAGGGAAAAGGTAAGCCTGTAGTATGCTCTTGGTCAGCGAATTTTCATAGTTCTCCCCCATGTGGTTGTCGCGATTATAATTAGTTGGATTGCTTATTTCAGCTGAGAATACTCCAACACGAGCTTGTATGCAAGGATACTGTGATCAAAGCAAAGAATTTGGAATTGCAGGTACTCTCTTTCAATGCAACCCTATAGTCAAAAGATAGGTTTATTAAGCATGTAAATGCTGACATCAAGCATAATCAACTTGGCTCTCGCCTGACCAAAGGTAAATAAATATGCACTAGATGTACGAAGAAATTTGCCAAAGGGGCAAGAAGGCCATGTATTTCCTTTGGTTTTAAAGGTAATAGAAATCACTACTAAAGGGCACCAAGGTGGTGCGGACTCTTGTGGAAACAGAACTCAGAGCCAAAGAGCTCATCTACAAAATAAACTGTGAGGGCCGCATCTTTTTTAACTATCGATGATCTAAGTCTGCTTATTTGCATTTGTTTAAAGATCTGTTATGCTGCTGATCCTTAATGTAATTCACTGCTTTAGTGTATGTTCCTTCTTGGTTGATCGGTGTATAATCAGAGAGAGGGTGTAACTTCTTGCTGTGCGGTAGTGAATCCAAATGTTCTATCATGCTTCATGCTATTGATTCTTTTGCTAAAAGTTAACTCCACAACGATCTTTCTTTCTGAATATTCTTCGTCAGACTAGTATACTAGGTGAGAAACATAAGGTGTCTCGAATAAATTGGTAAAATCAACTAAGAAGCGTTTCAATGAGTCTAGCCTGTCAAATGATTTTTGTTGAAGTGTTCTTTGGAGAGTGTCCCCATCTCCTCTTTTGGTTGTGCAGGGGAAAGGAGAGGTGAAGAGCCAGAAGAAAGGTTCAGAGGTGCTAAAATATAACCTCATTCTTTAATTAGCTTCTATACACTTGCTCTTTTTTATGGTGCAATACGATTTACATTTCAATTTCTTGGTAGATCAAGGAAGAAGAAGAAAAGGAAGCAGCCCAATCCTTGCCAAAACCAGATGATAGAGCAAAACCTTGTAATCGTGACAGAATGCGCGGCCAGAAAAGCCGATGTAATTCGTCATCTGAAAGCTCTTTTACTTCTTTTTTGCTGCATATTTTAGTGATGACCACAACTGATTTAGAAAAACAATTTCAGCTATGGCACCTTTCAGTAGCAGCAAACAAGATGAGAAGAAGGAGAAGCTTGAAAACAAAAGGTAGGTTTTGAATACAGAGGTCAACGGCATAAATTAGATATTCAATCAGTGTGTTGACGTTAAAATGAATTATGCCTGGAAGATAGTTATGTCTGTTGATGCATTTGGGAACGGAATCAAAACCTTACGTGCATCTTCTTTTTACTTTTTAGGCGCTGTATCAGGCGGCATTCAGCGAGATTTGAATCCCAGGAGCCAGAACCCTCAGAGAACTTGTTTGAGATTGAAACTGCTCAGTTTCCCATTAGCAAGCCCTTTGACAATAAGGAAGATGAAGAAGCTGCTCCAGCCATATTCCCTCTCTCCTCCAGCAACAGGGAAGATAGGGAAGATGATTGCGCCTCGGAAGTCGAAGGAAAACCATCTAGAAAATCTTCAATCGGTCGACCATCACGCAGAGCAGCCGAGAGGGTCCAATCCTACAAAGAAATCCCACTCAACATAAAAATGCGAAGATCAGGGTAAAGCAGGTGCTCGTTTTGTATGATATTAACTTGTGAAATTCTTAGATCCCGCCCTCGTTTTTCTTTATTTGCTAACAAGTAGTTCCATCCTCATGGAAGCTGACGTTCAGGGTCACAAAATCTCCTGTATTGTGAGACCTAGGAATCTTACGGAGCAGAAAACTGATTTCATTACCAATCTAATGTTTCGCATGGCATGATTTCTGAATTCATTGAGACCACGTTGTTGATTTCGACTCTACACAAATGGCTCTCCAATTCCCAATTCTCGCATAGTTCTGGGCTTTGGGATGTCTATGGAAGTAGAGATTTTATTTTGCCTGTGAAGAAATGATCTCCTAGTATCTCTTCAGAAACAAGCAAGAACTTGTTGTGGGGGGGGCAAGTGAACGAGAAAGCGACAGCCCGCGCAACCTGAGTAACTTGTTCGGTGCTGCAAAAGGCCGGGAAACCGTGTGTCGCTGTTCATCTTTCCATCCTGATTTGATCTTTGCCCATGTGACCGGAATTTACTTGGTCAAGAATAGGATCCTCCCATGTCCCCTCGATCACTCAAAAGATTTTTCTTCTGTTTTTCCTTCTTCTTGTTTTACCCTTCTCTATGCATAGTCTAGATAGTCTTTGCCAATACCATTACCAAAAACTCTCTCCGTGGGGGCCCCCCCAACCCCATGGCACACTAGAAGTTTCAGCTTGAAAATGTGGGGGAGGAGAAGTTAGGGTCATCTCATTTTCAATGCCCATTTGGATGGAAACGTATGTTATTAGTCAGATTACAAAAATTCTCGTCGATGATTGTCAAAGTACTCAAATGTGTGGAACACGTTTTCTGACCGACTAAACTTTTAAAAACAGTTGCGAATGACTATCTGACAAAATTTTATGTGGTGTCGCAGCAGCAGAGATCGTGCGTTTAAATATCTTCATGCCCCTTATCTGTCTTTTCCTTTATGAGGAGCGTGTTGGGGTACTTAAATATTAAATCGTGCAATTATTAAATAGTTTAGATTTTTGGAATAATTAGTTATAATCACGTAAATATTTGCCAACGTCAACTTAGAGACGATAAGGTTATGACCTATATAAGTGAGTATTGACTCGAGGCAATATGTTCCGAAGAACTTACTAAAAATGGCATTATAAAAGCACATTGAGGCTTCAAAAAATATCTTCCTAAAAATGATCATTTATGTCACTTAAAAAAAAAAGAAACGGAATTTATTTTTCATGGTCTGCGAAAATATTTGGATATAAATTATTGACAATAATAAGTATTTTGCATCGACTAATTATTTTAAGTGATTATTTGTAGGGAAACGTTTTCCAAATTATTCCTTCTTTTTTGCGCAACAGGCGGAGCTTGAGCTAACTTCACTTCCAGTGCGTTCTATTCCATTTTCCTGCGCTGCGCTTTCTGCCCAACAAAGGCAACCGGATTACCCAGCTGAAACTGCGTACACATTGTTTCGATCTAGGCAAAGAAATTCGTTTTCGATTAGACAGGAGCGATAGTATCAGGCGCATCGACCGATCGGTCCGCGCATGTTTTCACTAGCCCGAAACAATTCCATCGGCGCCAATCGTACTCCATAAACAGTCGAAAGAACACGTGATTCGCCGAACAGAATCAAGCTCCCCCTCCCCTAGAGGGCATTGCCTAGGCACCATCACCATCATCACCACCACCACCACCATCATCATCAATCTCCCCCATCCCCACTTTCAAGAACCGGCAATGGCTGGAAACAACAAAGGAAGACAAGGATCCTCTGTCGCCTCCATCCACGAGATCTGTCGGAGGGACACGCCCTCCCGTGCTTGGATTCGCTGCACAGGAGACGAAAGCGTGTGGGGAGGGGAGGGGAGGGGAGGGGAAAGACGTCGTTTTCGCACCAAAAGGAGGGAGGGAAGGGGAGGGAGGAGAAGGAAAAAAGAGAAACCCACCCGCCTGAAAACGGGCAGGAGGCATGCCATGATTCATTCAACTACCAACAACTACTAATCATCTCTTCTCCCACCCCAACTTTCTCAGTGGAAAATCTAATGCCCCCGGACAAAATTAGCCGTCTGTGTTTTGTTCTCTTCCTCCTCCTTTCTCTTTCTCTTTTAAGATCTTCTCCTTCTTTTTTTCCATTTCGCATTAGACTTGGAGACCCAAACCGCGTAGGAATCATGGACTTTCGGATGCAAGAAAAAACCAATTATAATTATACATACAGAGAGAGAGAGAGAGAGAGAGAGAGATGGCGATCGCTTTCGTATATTGTTCAAAAATGTGTTTTCCCCCCCTCCGTAACCTCCATGTCTTTGTCTGCGAGAGCAGGACATGGCATGGATCACGGTTCATGTGCCTAAGTGGCAACAAGGAAAAAAACAAAGGAGGACAACAACTCACATTGGGTTGATGTCAAATTGATACTTGAAAAACGAGGCTTGAGATGTGATGGGACTGCTGACCGGATCGGTCATAAGCTTATTGTACGGATTGTTAGATCAGTCCTAATCTTTCTGATTTCGTCAATTCGGTTCTAAACCTCGGCATAAAATTTCAATATGGTCATTCTAGCCAATTAGCGAAACTGAAAAATTTAAGATCGAATCGGCATCTATCCAATGAGTCTAGCCCAGTGCTGAACTCTTCATTTTCGCCAATTCAGTCATAAACTTTTGTATGAATTCCGATGCGGTCCTTCCGGCTAGTTGGCAAAACTGAAAAATTTAAGACCAAGTTGGTATCCATCCAACGAGTCTAGTCTAGTCCTAAACTCCTTGTTTCACCAATTTAGTCTTGAACATTTGCTTAAAATTTCAATGCGATCCTTCCGGATAGTTGACCAAACTAAAAAGCCTATGCTCGAATTGGCATCCATCCAATGAGTCTAGTTCGGTCCTAAACTCTCCGCTTTTACCAATTCAATCCTAAGACTATGCGTAAAATTTCAATGCGGTTCTTCCCAACCAATTGGCAAAACTAAACAACCAAATTGGCATACATCCAGTGAATCTAGTTCAGTCCTGAACTCTCTGGTCTCATCAATCCAATCTTAAACTTTTACGTAAAATCTCAATATGGTCTTTCTGGCTAGTTGGCAAAACTAAAAAGCTGAAGACCGAATCGGCATCCAGAACCGATTGGCCAATTTTCCCAAGATATGACCGTTGCTTAAAATGATTTTTTTGCTCTTTTTTCTTATGTTGCGGAATTATCCCGACATATGCGTCCCTTTCATTAATAAAATGCATTGTTTTGGTGCTAAGCAACCGCATGATTCGGGATGGAGTCCACGAGAAGATCGATGGGGTCACCCCCCATGATACAACCTAAAGGTTGATTAAGCACAATGTGATTCCATTAAGACATAACATATTGATATTGATATGGCCTAGACAGGGGTGGGGGGAGGCAGCTTTAGCTTTTGGTATAACGACCGCTTGGGATTCCCAAAGATGCGAAAGTAGTGTGATTTGAGATGGAATTGACGACGCACCTAAAGACTTAATAAAACCATATTTAAAAAGGAAGGTCGTGACCCCTCCTCCATCGCGTTTGATTCTCTTTGATTAACCTGATTTCCTTTCTTCTTCTTTTCGCCCCTCCTCCTAATGGACCCACACGCAATTACCAAAAGTTGTCATCCATGAATTCGATCCTTTTTCCATTAGGGTTTCCCTGGTAGACGATAGCCGTCGATGATACGAGAGAGAGAGAGGGACACCCTCTCGAGACGCCGCACGAGATTGTCGCTTTTGATCCTAGGCATTCCGTTCGTCGCGGGCTGGATTAGGGTTTCGGATATGTGCATGCGTTCCGGAGTCGAACGGTGAATTCTTCGGACCGCCGCGTCGAGGCTACCGGCCTTGGACGACAACCACTTAATGGTCTAAGGAAGGGAACGGGTCGATTCTACAAGTAGTGAATAAGGGTGGTTGGCGTTAGGGTTACATTACAATGTTGCCCTACTTTAGCTTAGGAAACATTAGGCATTGCCTAACCTTTGTCGAAAGCGAGCGGTCAAAAAGAGGAAGAGGAATACGAGGTTTCCTCTTGCTTTGCTTAGTCCCCTCCCCCTTCACGGTTTTTGTCTTTGCCGTAGAATCGATGCCTCCTCCTAACCGTCAGCAAAGTTAGTTCGTTAGTTTCCATTCCCTATATTCTCTGCATCTTTATTCTTCGTCTTTCCTCTTTTGATCTCTCCTCTCTTATCCAATCTCATGTTAATGCTGGGCATTTCGAGACAGGTATATTCAAAGCGCATGTTATGGACTCGATTACTTGGGGGCAAAAACAATTCTCTTGCTTTCATGCTCATAGGCATTTTAAGTTTTATATGGGCAAGCAACGAAAAGAAAAAGGAGGCGAGAACTTAAATTTGCGAAATAGACAAGGTCGTCTATTGCCCGGCCAGGCATGTTCGACATTTTTCCGGGCCAATTTCCGGTGTAGCCAGAAAAACAATTCCTCGCAAAATCGAAATAAATTAAAGCAAGACGACATGTGTATCGTTCGGATCTTACCGCCGTCGAACGCAGCGATTTGAGCATGGTGCATCAATAGTCAATCTAGGATAACTACCAACTCATGCATACACCTATGTTAAAACAGAAGTGCGAAGTTATGAAGCATTCATAGGATTTTTCTTGACCTTTATTTTGCTCATTTATTATGATAAATGATTTATTTACCCTGGGGTTCTCCTGATTTTGGGAAGTGCATTTAATTTTGTAAGATAGAAAAAATTAGCGCGTTCGACAATCTATCCACCACTTAGAAAAAGCAGGCTGTTGCCCATGCTGCCGACTATGTCATAATCTCTAACATCAGGCCAGTGATTAGTGAGTTTAATCCCAGGATCCAATTTGTTAACCATGTGGGGTCTCCGGCTGAGCCTGCAATTGGAAGCTAAATAACTATGGCCCCGCCCGCAAAATAAAATAACGATTTTCTCTTTGCCGTCGAGGCGATGCTCTCGTCACGTTTGTACATTAATCTTGATTATATATTCGTTGATGAGAGTATAAAGAAGGTGATTATGTTGGTAAAAGAGATGATACAATCATATATTGTCTCCTGCTTTATCGTAAGGGGGTGGCTCTTGAAGATATCTCCATTACGGAAAAGCAAGCTCAGATAGTGGGTGGAGTTTAATTTTACTTTAAGGCGGGTGATTAAGGCAATCTTTAATATGATGGCATTTGCATAATTATATGAAACATAATATGTACTTTTTTTTGCAGGGGCTATGCCTAGACAAAGAGACATGATGCATCAAACGGTCACCACTCAAATTGTAGTGGATAAGGAGAAAAAAAAAAGTCTTCATTTTTCAACATTACTCATGATTATTCTTATCTTAACTAGAATCCCTACTATTATTACTATTATTTCAAAAGTGAAAATGATTTTTATAAGTGTCTTATCGATAAAACATTTATATTTCAAATCGTATATTTATCTAACACTTTATGTTTTCAAAATAATTTATAGTAATCCCATAAAATTTCACATGATATTAAAGTAAACGATCATGAATTTTTTCTTTTGAAGACCTTTCTTTATGTCCTAAATATATGTTTTTGAAAAAGTCTAGCCTATACATGAAAGAGAGTTTTGCATACTTAAAATCGAACTGGGCATCTATATGACAAGTTGTGATTTTAATAAGTTACCGAGCGCACACAAAATTCCAGACAAGCTTAAACTTAAATATGCCAAGAAGAAAGGAAAATCAATATAGAGAAAAGAGATGAGAAAACAATAACGCTAATGCACGGTGTATGTAAGCACATAACTTTCCTTTTTCCAAAGCTTCTTGGATCGCTTTTTCTTGGAATTCCCATACGTCCGATTAAATGGTTCGGTAAATCTTCTAAATTTTCAATTGATCCTTAGAATACGGGGTCCCTAAATAAGGCAAATGATTTAGTCAATAGAATTCACCACATTTGACAAATTTTATGAATTTTCTTGATGAATCAAGCACTGCTCGGATCAAATTCAATGGTTCGGCCACATAAATAGTGAACAGAACAAAGCAAAATGAGCATAGCAAAGAGTCAATCGAATTGATATATTCCACGACAAAAAGAGGAAAAAAGAAATTTTTTGGGAAGTGTGAGTGGGTTTAGTTGGGCATTGGGGGTGTGGTCTTAAAACATTTTCCTAGACACCATATAGTCTGCAAAAGAATAAATATTCTGTAATGCAGGTTAAATCTAAGAAAGCTAAGACATGATTAAAGACAAAACAACACCTCGGATGGGACATAAAGTTCGCGGCGCCCCATTGTCTTATTTCATCCCCCATCTTCATTTTGTATTTATCATCTTGAAGTTTTCTCATATGCTTCCCCAACCTCGACTTCCATGCCTGTGTTAGGAATGCCCATCTCGGAAGATTTAATTTATTAGATGGGTTATGGAGGGAGACAACATGTACATGAAGAGGTCTACATATTTATATATGTCGATGATTGCATTCTTTGGATATTTCGATCGATCACCCTTGCGAAAATGAGATTTTCTATGGAAGCTCGATAACCATCTAATTGTCTTGCTTAGGGCACTGGGGAGGTTGATGCTGGTGAGCTCAAGAGAATGGGTTTATTCCTAATTTTTGTTTGTTTGATGAAGTGGTGAATTTTCATTTTTGTTTGTTTGATTTTGTTGTAAAGCTAGTAAGTAGTAATAGAATTAACCTTTATATACATATATATATATACATAAATTCTTTTTTTTTGGAGGGGGGGGGGGGGGGGGGGGGGGGGGGGTTGGGTTAAAGTGGGAGAAATGGTCTCGAAATAGTCAAAGGGAAGCCTCATGCTTTTCCATGGAGGAGGACTTTTGTTTTTCAAAAAAGAAAAGGGCCCACCACCTTTCTTTGTAAAAAATATTGGTGGGAAAGTTTGGTTACCAGCTCCCTTTTGTGACCAATGAGAATCAAAGCATGTTTCCGTGACCTCCATCTCCATACCCATCTCCATCTCCATCTCCATCTCCATCTCCATTTGTAGAGAGAGAGAGAGAGAGAGAGAGAGAGAGAGAGAATCTACCTAGGGTTTCTGGTTTTTGTTGATCCTCGGCTGCAAATGAAAGCCAAGTCAACAAATGAGTGCCATGGAATGTTGGTGAATAGGGAAATCCTTTGCTTAGGTTTTACAATATTATAACACCGATCAATTCGGCTGAAATAGATAATCTCTCTGTCGGGTAATCTCTAAAACCTTTGAACATTAAGCCTAGTTCAAAAATTATGATCAACGGTGACTCGGTCCCACGAGAGACTATAGAAGTCCCCCCACATGATAGATTGTATAGTTGCACTGTGCATGCTTCACGCATGGAATGGAATCTCTGTTCTAATCATGGGCTCCGATGCATGTTCCACATGATTCATTGAAGCGAATCAATGAACCTGCAAATGAAAGGAAGCAAACCTAGATAAGCATTTCCTTTCGCGATGGGTTTCTATTTTTATGACTCTTACTCGAAATGTCGATTTCTTGTTGTGCGTTGGGTGTTTTCGATTCGGGAAACTCGATAAGACCAAACCGGAGAGGTGGAGCAGCAATTCACGTGGCTTTCCAATCACAAAACTGGTCCAGATTATGAGAGGAGAAAACCACATTGGGGGAGAATCCCAATTAAAGACTTGTAATGGGGGCTTAAACAAGATATTCAAGAGCTTCATTTGTTTATTTTCGTTTAATCATTGGAGAATTGGCGAGCGAGTCTTTCGGTTAAACTTGTCGAGGAAACCCTATTACAAGTTGGACTATGAGTGATACAATCCAAAAGAGAAAAATAAAGTTGATATGAAATTTTCAAGATGATAGATATCGATGTGTTCTGGCGCGCAACCAAGGTGATTAAAAGTCCAATCCTCTTTTTTTAGGGCTTCGATCTGAAAAGTTGTCTTTGATCTAGAAAAGAAGAGACACCACATTCTTTCATCTTTGACTTTGCTTCAGAATGTAATGTGCGTCGCATGCACTCATGATTTCGATTAAAAATATCCCTGAGTTAGTCCAATTCGATCATCGGCCATATAATCCAAAACGTAAGAACTACTCATAAGGAGTCAGGAATCTAGGAATATACGCGGTTCATGACGACCATAGATGTTAGAATGTCTAACTCGAAAGCATGAATTAATAGGTAGAGAGAGAAAGCGTGTTTATGAAGAGCGTATAGATCTCGTCCACAAGTAGTGTTTGGATACTATAACATCATCTCTCACACACAAGCCAAATAATTAATGGCGCATGTAAATTGAACAGTAAGGCCGCACACAAAAAATAAACTAAGGTAGAGCTCAACTTCGATACCATGTCGAAATTTTACATGACACTACCGGCCGATAGATTCTGTAAATAAGTGATGCATAATACTTTAAAGGTAGATTTGCAAGATTATGGACAAATTAATTCATTTGAATGGAAATAACGCGTGAGAGGGTAGATGTAACTGCTAGGATTGATTTTTGAGACTTCATTACTCAGGATTCATTTTAATTTTTAACATATCATTTTGTATGTATGTTTAATATACTCGACCAGAATGTCCTCCTTTTCCTAATAGGATAAGATTAGAAACCCAAGAGTGAATTTTCCCCTTCTCTTTAATGAAAGAAGACAAAAATTCTCTCGAATTTCAAAGTGAAAGTTGGAGAACCCTACCTAATATATTTACTTCATTTTTGTATGTATGACTTCTTCTTCTTCTTTTTATCAATAAGAGGGATGTGAATCATCATTTATTTGACCAAAAACAAAGATAATATCATTAACAATTCATTTAAAATAGTGTCATCGTCAGAGAATATATTGCATATTAGTATTCACGCATCAATCTTTTCGGCGGCATATCTAATTCTCCTGTTCAGATGCATGATGGGCATAAACAGTCAACTAAGTGTGACGACTTAAGATTTAAACAAATACTATTGCTACATAGATAAAAACAAAGCTACTATGTTCACATGTCAAGTGATATGACAAGTAGCAAACACATCATTGTACAAAAGGATGTTCAAATAAATAGATCATATTCAACATTCATTTGAAATTTATCACGATGTAAAATTTTATTCGTTTCACAAAAAATATAATATTTTTGTAAAACATTTTTTAAGAAGTAATTATTTAAGAAAAACGACAATATTTTCTGATGTTCAAACTAAAACCTAAAAATAACCTATAAAATCTTTTCAAAGAATCTTTTTTGGGGGGAAATTACAAAAAAAATTATTTTTTATTTCCTTTCTCTTTTTTCTTTCTTCTTCAAAAGCCTCAACTAAGGTCGGCGAGGCTCGAGCTTACCAAATTCCAACGAGCTCCAGGCTCGCTACTAGAGGGCGTAAGCTTGCCAGCCTTGGGTGAGCTTGAGCCTTGCCGCCAAAGGCCGCGAGCTCGCCTAGAGAGGCTTGATCCTATCCAATCTACCAGAACCAAAGCTTGTGGCCATCAATGACGTTCGAGGCTCCCACCCTCTAGCTATTCTCAAGCCTCATTGCTCCGTAGCGAAGCAAAAAGCAAAAAAATAAAAATAAAAAGCATATAAGATAAAGGTATTTGGTGAAAGAAAATGCTTGGCTTAGATGTATTATTCTTAAATATCTTATTATCTTGGAAACGAACATCGGAAATTTCGGAAAGCGATCTTCTGACAATCATTTTCCGTGTTTGAAACAGTTAATCTTACAAGTTAATATCAATGCAAGTATCATTCTAAAAAAGTTGACTAGAAAAAGAAAGAGGAAGAAAGAACTGGGGCCTTTGTTCTGGACTGTTGCTTCTGTGCGTCTTCGCAGGGGAGTAAGAAAAGAGAGGGCGAAATTAAGAAGAAAATAATAGTAAGATAATAAAAAGGAGAATGCTCATTTTCAACCAAAAGAAAGGAAAATCATGTGGAAGTCTCTTTCATTGAGTGGGGGCAGCCCACGTGCCAGCTAAATTCCCACGTAGGAAACTTACATTTTCCACTTTCTTTTTCCTCGAAAATTCAAAGAGTTTTTTTTTCTATTTTCCCCGCATAATTTCTCAATTTTTTTTTGGATAAATACCACAAAAAATATTAAACTATATTAATTGTAATAAAAATACCACATACTTCTTTTTGTTCACCAAACTTCATAAACTTGCTCATTGCAACAGATACACCTATAATTTTTTGTGTCGTAAAAAATTCAGAGCTTTTACATATGCTTTAGCCAAAAAAAAAATTATACATATACGATACGTATACCATCGATTACAGTTCCATCTATATAAAAGTAATACTAGATTTTCTCTAACACTAAAAAAAATAGATACTTGTATTTTAGTATACAACAATTTAGAGTTTTCAATGACACAAAGAAAAATTCAGAGAATTTACATCACGATATGTATAGTTTGAAATTTGTCGTTGGTAGGTCTTTTCTTTTGTTATAATACTTTCTCCATTCACTTCGTCTTCTTTTTCAATAGGAATTTTCGGGTTGGTCGGAGCGGTTGCCTCAGTGGTCTAAGCAAGATCGATCGAGTCGCGGAATCGACCCGGGCATGGCTGTGCTCTTTTCGGTGTGCGGCGGCTGCGTGGAATGTTCTATCGGAGTCGTGCCGGTCTCGTGATCCATTCTTCCCTTTCGTTCAGCTGGCAGCCTCTTGGAAAGCCAGATTCAACATCAAAGAACCAGCAAATCTTCAATAAGGAAAATGCTAAAAAGATATTGTCTTTGTCCGCCAGGAGTCTCCTTCCACTTTCGAGTCCCACATTCTTTAAACTACGAATGGATACAAAGCATCCCGCCCCGAACGCGGGAGTGAAGTTGCGGAAAGTGCCAAAACGGAGAAATGATGGTGGAATGAGTCAGTCGAGCTTTTCGTGACAGAGCGGCCGTCTCCCAGGGGGTTGAAAGACCGTAGCGATTTGAATGCTCTGCTTTCGTCGCTTCTCTTTTCTCTGGTTTCCCACACCGAGCTCGGTGCTTGGTAGAGCCGTGGACTCCGTGCCCCAAAGGAGACTCTTTGGACATCCATGTCTCCATATCAGACAGAGACAGAGAGAGAGAGGGTGATGGGTGGTGCTAGTATGTAGAATTTGGGTGAGGCTGGGTTTGGCCTTTTGTGCGCCTTTTTTTCCAACCCCTTGCTAGCGAGAAAAGTGAAAAAGAAAATGAAATTTGGTATTATTTTAATAAGAGGAAAGCAAAAGACGGGAGGAAAGCTACAGAAGCCTAAAGGCAAAAGCAAACAGGGGAGACAAAGCCTCTCCTTATAAGATGCTAATGCAGAACCTACTCAAAAACCCCTCTTCTCAACTACACTCTCTCTGTCTCTGCTCTGTGTCCTGCTCTGTCTCTCTCTTTCTCTGTTTCTAAAACTCTCTTGAATCGACCGAGCAAAGAACATGGACTGCCAGCGCAACCCTCTTCTCAGCTGGGCTTTTTCGCTCTGCCAAGGAAAGGTACAATGTTTTTTTTTTTTTTTGGTAGGGTAGGAAAGGTACAATGTTCACTCTTCTTGAAAATGAAATGCCTTTGTTCAGTGCAATGCGTGACGTTTAAGTTGATTGCACTTGTGGGTGCTTAATTCCTCTGTTTTGCTTTTTCTTTTTTTGGGTGAGCCAGAGCATGGAGGAGCTGAGGCATTCACTGCTGTGCACGACTGTGGAGCTAGAGACCACGAGGGTCACTGTCCAGGAGGAGCTGAGTAAGAGAGATGACCAGCTGATGCAGCTCAGAGAACTGCTCGACAAGGCCATCAGAGAAAGGGATGAGGCTCAGGCCAAGTGCCGGAAGCTCTTGTTGGAGAAGTTCTTCTTTCAGCAGCAGCAGCAGCACCAATTGACAGGTCCTCTTTCCGGAGTATCGAGCATTGAGGATGAACCCAGAAGAGGCATTGACTCCAATAACGCCTTCTCTTCCTCAGATAGTGATGAGAGCATTGTCTCATCTCCTGCACCTCAATTGACTTCACCAACAACAACACCGGTACCGCCGCAGCAGCCACTACTGCTCGTGTCGCAGATGATGACAGTGGTCCCGCAGAATTCGATGTCAGATATCGAGCTAGTGCCTGATAAGCCGCTGCCTGAGAAGGGCAAGCTCCTGCAGGCCGTCATGAAAGCTGGGCCCCTTCTTCAGACCTTGCTCCTGGCAGGGCCACTTCCTCAGTGGAGACACCCTCCGCCGCCGCTCGAGTCCTTTGAGATCCCGCCTGTCACCATCCCATCTCCTCCGCAGCCTCTGCCACCGTCGCAGATGGCAGTGCCGCCGCTTCTGTGCCAGGACTCTCTGGCCGGCGTGAATGCCTGCAGTGGCATTCCCAATTGCGGGAGGTTGAGTAGAAAAAGAGGCTACTTCGAGGGGTCTGATTCACCTACGGAGCCAAAGTACCAAAGGGTTCTCCTCAATTGACAGAAATCCCCTACTATTGTTAGGAGATTTCACTAATCTATAGTTTCTATTTGCCATTTCATACAATTAGCGACGAGGAAGGAAGAAACTGTCAGTTGGGTTGCCGGACTGAAGTAGCATCTGTACATAAGTTTGATTTTGATCTAGGAAAAAAAAACGGAGAGAATTCCAAGTTAACCCAGGAAGTGGAGGATCAGAGAGCTAGTGCAAGCCCATATTTAGTGTTGGTGGTGATGATTTTTGTCACTTTTGCCTTTTTATCCTTTTGCCTCTCAAATTATGCTTACCCTTTTAATTCATGACAAGCGAGGAGCTTGATTTCTCCAAGATTGTTGCCTAGACATTGGAGGAAATTGTAACTTCGATATCAACATAGTATCAGCCTAGAGTGTGACTGTGTATGTATGTGTGAGGCGAGCCAGAGAGAGAAGAGAGAGAGAGAGATCGAATCAAATGAAAGCTTTAGAGTGGAGTTGTTAGGAGTAGGGGAGGGGATTGGGTATGGCCAACCACCAGAAGGTCTGAAGTAGGCCATTGCTTGTCGGGTCTGTGTGGTTCCCGCAGATCAGAATCAGTATCTACCGCAATTGTGATGTTTGGATTATATCGTCTATATTAAAGCCTCTCTCTCTCTCTCTCTCTCTCTCTCTCTCTCTCTCTCTCTCTCTCTCTCTCTCTCTGTTTGAGGAAGCATGATTAGAGCAGGTTCTTCTGTTTCTTATATGCTCTCTCTATGATTTTCTTTTAAGATACACAATCGTCCTGCATTTTCTTCTCCCGGCCGTTAGCACTACTTCAACGTTTAGCATATCTTGTCAAGTGCAAGCAAAATCACAATCCGGTCCATCTGGTCAAATAAACATTATACAGTGCATACACTCTCTCACCTGTGTCGTTGGTTTATCAAGCATGCATGGAAGGATTTAAAATGTGGAAATGTGGAAATTTCATCAAATGTGACACCACATCTCAAATCTCATGTCGAATGGAAAAAGACCATGTCGAGCAATTTAGAAGTCAACAGTCACTTTCAATTAGTCGTCGCCTTATATGATTGTTCAGAGTATTCCTTTTGAGATTTAGCCCATATGGGTCCCATCGAATGTCACAGATAATATCATAGCATGACTCCATTTAGTTTATGTGCGATTGCCAAAAAGATGATGTGTGATTGCCGAGGAGAGCTTGGACAAAATGCGAGTAGTAAAACACATCAAGATGTCAAAGGGATCAGGAATGGACTGCATCGCGTATTGAATAAAGTGAGCATTATCAAGTGGTATAAGCCAACAATGACGAAAATGTCTTTTCTCTTAAGGGAGAGAATTTGTAATAGCCTAAGCGTATCAATTGGGAGAATTGGGAGACTCTTGTGACATCCTAAGTTATACTTCGAATGATGAGCAATTCTCCAATCAACACACACCCTAAATTATTATTATCCAATATAGTCAATCGGAATACTCCTTTCAATAGCTTGGTCCACAACGAGCGCGTCCTTTTCACCTACTTCACATGTAAATAAAGAACTAGGGAGCAACCCTTGAATCCTTAGAAACCCGTTGGCAAGGACTTTTACGGAGGAAAGATTCATTGAAGTTTGAACTCCCAAAGTAGTGGAAACTGTGGAGTTTGACATACAGAAGACTTTCTAATCTTCATTGGTCAATTGGAGCCAATCGAAGTGTTCTAATTGTAGGGACATTTGATTGTTGATGAAGATAGAGTGGTGATATATAGACCTCGATACTTTAAAGCACGATGACGATTAGTTTAGGTATTATTTGTAGTCACTTTTGCTGTTGCCGGCTTTATAACAAATACAACTTCAGGAAATACACCAAAGCTACGGAGAAATGAGGCTCGATGCTTTGATGCCTTAATGCTCTAGTGTGTGATGACAAACTATTGGAGATATTATCTGGCCCCAGTATTGTTGCTGCCCGGTTAAAAACAAATATACCCCCATAATATATACCAAAACTACGGAGAAATGAGTTCAATAATGAATCAATTTTTCTCTTGGAATTTCACATAAAATGTGCTATCAAACCTGCATGAGAAAAGAGAAGAAGAGAGAATGTTGTGAAGAAGAGAGTTGTTATGGGTTGTAATAAAAAAATGTATGATTTTATCTTATTTAAAAACAATGCATGTTTGGTAAAACTTGTTTCTGTTCCCCGGAACAGAAATTTCTCTTTTTTGTTCCAGGAAATAAAAAAAGAACAAAAATGCGTTTGGTTATATTTTTGTTCCAAATCTATTTTTTTCTTTGTTCCTGAAAACAGATTTGGAATAGAAACAAGAAGTAAAAAAAAATTTGTTTTTTTGTTTTCGGAACATTTTTCTCAGAACAAAAACTCTAAAAAAAAAAAATTCTTACCGCAGCCACCTTCTGCGACTGTCGGCCGCCGCCTCCCTCCGCCAGTCATCGATCCCAGCTGCCGCCAGTGGTGGCAAGTGGGCCAGCGGCAAGAAGAAAAAATGAAATAAAAAATTTAGAAATCATACCAAACGCAAATCTATTCTTTTTCTATTCTAAGAACAGAAATTTTGTGTAGTTATCAAACACTTTATTTACACAAAAATTATTTCAGGGAGTGTTTCTCAAAAGAAGTATTTCTATAAAAAAAAAACTGTTCTCTGGAACAGAAACGTTACCAAACACACCATTAATCAACACATCTTATAGGAATACTTTTTTTATTCCCACCATCAACCATAACTACTTCCATGATCAAACCTCACTTCTTTTTACATTAATAATCACTTATTTTCATGTTATATAGCCGATGATTATTCTCCATATACCGTCATTGCTTCTTCTCCACGAAAAGAAGCACTTCTATACTAACTTTTATAAATCCATACATACAAGAAGGTATGTGTTAAGATTTGAACCTTCAATTAGAGTAAACACTTCCATTAATGAAATGAGCAGTAGATAAAACTTTGAACCGTGATTTTATTTAGCAACTGATATTTTGACACATTCAGCAGGAAATTTCCTATGCCTTAACACCTTTTATGGCTTGATGCTTCCATTTGCATTCATGAACATCTACATTATTCAAAAGTCCATCGAACTTTTGTTAGGAGCGACACCATTTCTTATGTTCATATAAGTGAAATTCCTAACTTTTTATCTCAACATTGTCTTTTTAAAACCTTTAACTTCATTAGGAGTATTTTCAAATACACATCTCTCTAATTTTCCATAAACACTAACCTCAGGCCCCAATACTCAATCACTTTCAAGATTAATAGCTTGTTGTTTTCCATTAAACTTTGATAATTTCGTTAGAAATTTTAAAGTGGATTTTCACTATGCTACAATATTATCAATTGTTCTAAGACCCATTTATTTGGCAGCCCTGCTAACTAAGGGTGTGCATACTAACGTTCCAATTTCTCCGAATTTCTGTTCTTTTGTTCCCCGGAACAAAAAAAGAACAAAAATCCGTTTGGTAACGCCAACTTGTTTTTTTGTTCCCGGGAATAGAAAGCTGTTCTCGGGAATAGAAACAAGAAGCAAAAAAAGTTATTGTTCCTGGGAACAATTTTAGAAATAAGCTATTTTTCTTTTTTCTTTTTTTTTTCTTTTTATCTCTTGCATTTGTTGGTCGTCGCTTGCCCCCGGCTGCCGGTCGACGGTCACCGGCCGCCGCCGCCAGTTGCCGGCCGCTGTTGGTCGCCGCCCCCCACCCGCCAATCACCGCCGCCACCGCCGGTTGCCAGCCTTGAGCATTAAAAAAATAAAATAAAACAAAATAAATTATGAGTCATACCAAACGCATTTCTATTCCAAGAGTAGAAATTTTGTGTAATTACCAAATGCCTTATTTTACTTAGAAATTGTTCCGGAGAATAGAAATAGAAAAGAAATATTTCTGAAAAAAAAAACTCTTTCCCAAAAGAGAAGTGTTACCATGCGCACTCTAAACCTCTCGAGAGTCCTTTTTTTTTTCTCTTTTCATGTTGCCATTCTCAAACAAACAAAAAATGCACCACTTCTTTCACATATATTATCTTGATGATCTCGAGAACCTTCCTCAATTATTGTGTAGGGAAGTATATTTCAATAATAGTTCTAAGTTGAAGGCAATTTTGAAATAATTAGAAACTTTAAAATGTTTAGAAACTTTATATTAAAAAAAAGGTCTTTGAGTTTAGCAATATATTTGATGTTCCTCCACTTGCTTTGAGATATAATTCCATTAATCATGATAAATTCAAAATATTTCAAAGCAATAATCTATTAATACCTTGTTTTTAAGTATTGTATTTGGTCTCCAAGGCATTTCAAGTGCTTCTAGGAGTTGTGTGAGATCTGAAATTACATATAGATGATTTGACAAACCATCGAGAGGTCTTTCCCAACACTTTCTTTCATCATCCTTTTCATATTAAAACTATAATACCCTCATACCACTTTTATTAATAAATTTCAAAGTACGATAGCCAGCATGTGATTATCTATTAGAAAGATGACTCAAGCATGAAAAACAGTCTCATTAATACTTACCTACCGAAATTGCAAGCACTTGCGTAATAATTATCTCTATCTCCATGATAATGATAACTTAAGATAGTTGAGAAAAATTGATTGATGATGAAGATAAAGCGGCAAATTATAGATCTTTGATACTTTAATACGTGATGACAATTACTATAAGTATTATTTGTTCCACTATTATCATTGTTGGGTTTAAAACAAACATACCTCTAGAATGTAAACCAAATTCATAAAATAAAATACAAAGAGTCCAGCAAGCACTTAATTTCTCTCTTCGATTTCAACTTAATGTGTTATTAAACTCGTATGAGAAAAGAGATGAAGGAAGAATATCGTGAATAAGAAAGAGTTGCTATTGTTTTATGAAAAGTTGTAATTGATAATGTATAATTTTATTTTATTTACAGACGACCAATTAACACATTTATTGAGAATATGTATCTTATCATCATGATTGTCACTTTTTATAATCAATCATTACTTTTCTTCACGTAAATAATCACTTTTTCCATATCAGTAATTACTTCTTTTCATCATTACAAATTATTTCAACACTAACAACCCAAGAAATTTTCCTCGGACTACTTGTCCCATATCGATGTTTACGGCAGGGCAAATGCTTTGCATGCACACTCCGATTCAGCGAACATTGTCGATATTGCTGCTGATCGTCGACTGCATCAGACAAGATAACCAAAGACTTGGATCAGAAGAGAGACACATATCCGCCGGCACGGCAAAAGCAATGACATGAAGCTCTTCAGAACGCACCACGGCGAAGCGAAGCTGTTATCTTTTCTCGTCACCGGTAGCAGATGGACTGATCGAACCCAGAACAGATTACAGAAAGCCCTCTTCAAGGTCGCACCCGATTGAGGCCCATTCTTTCTTGGGTTCTTCAGGGACCATTTTGTTTTGGCCAAAAAGCCCGGTTTGAATTCCGCTGGGCTTGTGCGCCGTGCCTCTTCCGCTAAGCTGTCTTAATCAATGAAAATGCGGGATTGGGATCACTGGACTCATGTTTGAACGTGGGGAGAGGTGAGTTCATACCGCATCCTTGACGTCCATGTTGCAATAATTTAGGACCTGGAACGTGGGACTCGACAGCCAGGCATGTGGTGGCCTGTCTTGATTGGCTCCTGCACGCACTTCTGGTGGGTTTATTGACTTGATCACTATTAAATTCGACCTTCTTGATTAAGACATCACTTGATGACAAAATGAATTCAATTCGATGTTGTCACAGATTCCCCCATATGGAAATGGCCTTTGTCCCGGGCGGTTTATTTCATACACGTACAGAGCCGAAATGATGGCAGACGAGCAGGGGTTCTCCGCTCTTTGTTTGGCCGGCGCGGTTGAACAAACATATATCGTACATGACATCAAAAATTAAAATGATTGATTAAACGAACAAGATCCGTTTCCCATCTGTGGAAAACTGTATATCCTAGAAATCGGCGCCTTGGATTCTTTACATGGAGTTCTCGTTGTCGGAGTTTGCTCCAAGCTGTTCATTGGTAACTAGATCAGTACAAGGAGAACCATAAGGACAAAGCTGCATAATATCACTAGATCAGTCATGCCAATCGACATTTCAGATCTGCCCATTGTCTGGTTCCAATTCCGATGCTGTCCATGACTTTGTCGTCGATGTTATATTTTACAGCTTCCTGTTACGCACTTCCAGGATAATTAGGTTCATACAAATCAATAGGACTCCTTCAAACTTCTTTATCAAGTCAATACAGTCATCCACATATCAGATTTTAGAGAAAGTCCATTTGGTGACAAACAGATTGCGGTGTATCCACTTTTCTCGTTTGGCATCCTCTACTGCTCGCATATGGCATTATAGAGAAGCTTTAACCCCCACCGGCAAGTTCATATTTTTGAGACGGACTTCTCTATAAGACTGTTAGAGCCGATTTAAACGATTTGATCACACCATTTTTAGATCAATCTAGCTTGTGGGTTTTCACTATTTTATTTGTTCTGCCCTGATCTATGTGCAAGACCATCTTGTAACGCTCTCTCCGTCAGTGAATCTGTTTTAGCAGTCCGTTTTTGGTCAGTTTTTAACATGAGATGGCTCTAAACTAGTGTCGTTTGCCTCGTCGCTTTGGAAGAAAAAAAACTTCAGAAGGCTCCATCTATTTCACCCAACAGCACAAGCTTAAATGGCGTCCAACTTCTTTCATAAGCTACAGTTTTCTGTCATCATGAACCGGTTTCATCCATGGAAGAGCTAATCATTTCAGTTGTTATAGTCTATCCTTGCAGATGAAGAGTAATTTATTCTAATAATGCCCGGCTTATTATGATGTGGGGTGGTGGGATTTCGCTCTCGGAGAATCTATCGCTACCGTGTTTAGCATCCGCACAATTTCAGTTGTCTCATCCATGAACTCGCAGACTATTCTTTTCGAGGTACTAATTATCTGAAGTGATGTCAGTAGACTCCAGTATTTTATGTAAGAAGTTCCCAATCAGAAGCTCTAATGATTCCTTTCACATTGACAGCTTATATAAGTCTTGTCAAACTTCGACAAACACGAAGCGTGAGGCCTCTCTTAACCAATTCCTCGCATACAGAAATGGATAGAATCGATCACTCTGAAAACCTCCTGATGAACTCCGACCTTGAGCCCCCTTATTTCATCGAAGGAGATAACTTCGACCTGATGATGGATCTGATTCGAGGAGAGAGTGCTCACCCCATTGCGAAATTGGATTTTGAGTCTGATCTTCTTGATGGCGTTATGGGTGGTGGACAAGTCATGCCAACTGCAGGAAATGCTTTTGGCTATGATCACGCTTCCTCTATCAATTGTGATTTTGTTCTTGACTCGCTGCCGAGCCTTGGAGAAGATGTGAAGGAGTTTCTGGAAGAAGAAAATGATGAGGAGGACTCATCAGGAACCACCACCACCACCGCAACGGCCACAACACCAACCAAGAGGACAAAGACCGACAGGTCAAGGACTTTAATCTCAGAGCGACGAAGGAGGGGCCGGATGAAGGAGAAGCTCTATGCTCTCCGTTCTTTGGTTCCTAACATAACAAAGGTATGTATCACGTCGTATCATACTTTTGCAAACAATTAATTTCACTAAGGGATTATGAGGTATTGCCTATTTAGCTATAAACAAATGGTTGCATGTAGTAAGGTTGACAACGGAGAAAAATTCAAGCAAGGCAGATTGGTGTGTGGCTCATAGAATCTGAAATAACTCTTGTCGTGGGTAGATGGACAAGGCCTCAATAGTGGGGGACGCCGTCCTCTATCTGCAAGAACTCCAAACGCAAGCTAAGAAGCTGAAAGCTGAGATCACCAGCCTCGAGGCATCGTGGGCGGGCACGGGACTTAAGAGGTACCAAGCACAAAATGAAATCACAAAGAGGATTCAAGCTGCAAACAGCAACCATCCCATATGCAGGAAGATTCTGCAGGTTTGATTGAAATGATGCTACCTACTTCGTCATTTGCTCTATCATTTGTGAGAGATGGCCAAACTTGACTCACTTAACTGCACTGTGACGTACTCAGATGGATGTGTTCCTAGTGGAAGAAAGAGGGTTCTATGTGAGGCTGGTGTGCCACAAGGGAGTTGGAGTGGCCGTGTCTCTGTACAAGGCCCTGGAATCACTGACCTGCTTTCATGTTCACAACTCCAACTTAGCCACAGCTTCAGAGAGATTTGTATTCACTTTCACTCTCAACGTAAGAAGAACCACTCATTAGGAACCACCTGCTTCCCTAGAGCATTCTCAACTCTCCTCCCTCTTTATCCCTTCTTGATCAAAGGTGATTCATCTGTCACTGCTAATGTCAACAATGTCAGGTCAAAGAGAGCGAACAGGACATGACCCTGCCGAATCTGAAGCTGTGGATTACGGGGGCACTGCTAAACCAAGGATTCGAAGTCAAATCACCATTATCCGCCTAATCACCTTACGTCTATGGTCTTTCTTGTGCTAACTCTTGAAGAACAGCTTTCATCTGCAACAAGAAAAAAGAATAGAAGGAAAATACATGGACGTGGTCAGAGAGAGATGACCCATCTGCAAGCTCTTTACTTCAATGGCAAATTAAGCTTCCCACATCAAAGAGATACCCAGTTTACTTTTTTCCAGACCAGGTCCAGGTGGGATTAAAGAAGAACCGGTGGCATCAAATCCACTGAATGATGATAAGAAAGTCAACTAATTTGCCTGTGAAATCTATTGTACAAATAGCTGTCGTATCCATCGTCAGACGACAGATAACTTTCTTTATGCGGATTAATCAACGGCGAAAATCTTTTATCTCTCAAATAAAAGTCTGTTGATTGTACCAAAGTGCGGTTTATATTCATCTATACAGCACAAGTCCTTGTCCCTCTACCCACACGCCGCCGCCACCAACCCAAAAAAAAACCAAAAAAAAAAAACTCTACCCGGGCCGCGGAGATCAGATAAGTGTCTTTGTTCCTCGAGAAAAGTTCAAACTTCTTTCTTCTTCTTGTTTTTCTGTAGATCAATTAGTTTCCCGTCATTCAAACATCAAAAAGTCGGAAAAAAATAATTTTTCGAAAATAATTTTCCCTCAAACAAACAAACCATCAACCCACTTCTAAATTATGGTGAAGCAAAAAATCCAAAGCCCACTTTGAAAAGTATGGACGCGCATGATTCATGCCAATTTATGTTCCAAAATGAGTTCTGATCTAGAAAAACTCATTCTAGAATAAAAATATGTTTCAGAAATAGGTTTAGCCAAGAATTTATTATTTCTGTTTCAGAATGAGAAATTCATAAATCATTTCTCTTACTAAATTGCATACCATAGACACAATTGATGCAATCTCATCACAATAATCCATCTCCCCACCTCGACTTTTGTAATGTATTTTCTAACGGGGTTATTTTAGGTTGAAATTTTTTTTGTGCAAGTATCACAATCAACATGCTTAAAGTGAATTTGAAGTTACACAATAATAGAAAATGTGATGACATTTGTTAATTTTTTGCATAAATAATAAACATTTGAAATTTATAGAAATGAACATCTTGCAAATTCTAAAATGAAAAATCTATTTTAACACGAAACATAAATGTAAAAAAAATTGTTATCAAATAGATTTTTGTTTCTAGAATAGAAATTATTTGTCCTTATCAAACACATTTTTTCCTCATAAACTCATTCTGAAACAGAACTTGATTTCTGGCTAGAAATTGTATCATGCGCGCCCTATTTATTTAGTAACGATTATGCAAATCAATAATGATATATGGTGTAACAAGTCAATCAAAAGTGTATTGTCCATTCAAATCCGATTTATGTACTTTATAAGTAAAATACATGTCTAAAAAGAGTATGTTTATTTCATAAAAAAATGTAACATTTCTAGAAAATATTTTTCATCAATTGATAATGAAAACATGATTTGATTTTACTAAATAGACATACTATTCGAGAGCTAGTAATTTGCACATCAACAATGGACGAACTGGGTATTGGCATTAGAGTTATAGGTTCCATCTTAATGGACCTCAACCTAGCCAAGGGTAAAAACACATGTACTTGGGTCCTAGGCCCGGCATCAATGGACCCAAGCTTGCCGGGCTACTAGGCTCAAATTTGATGGCCTTGATCATGGACACCATGAATTGAGCGAGGCCTCAATGGGCCTAAGCGTGAGCACCAAGGTCCTAAGCTCGTCCTCAATGGACCGAGCGTGAGAACCAAGAACCTGAGCTTAAGCGCCAAGGACTTGGGCACTACCATTGTGGACTCGAGCCCAAGTGTCGAGGACCAGAACTTGAGTATCAAAAACCCAAGCTTGACAAGGACCCGAGCCTAGTTGCTAGGGTTTTGAGCTCAAGTATCGAGATCTCCTACTTAGCCTTTGTGGACTTCCCTGGGTGCATGGGCTTTGGGCCCGATTTAGATGGACTCAAGCACAAGCACTTGGGCTTGGACGTAGGAATCGAGGTCCGAGGCATGGGGCATTAGAGTCATGAGCCCAACCTCAATGGACTCGAACCCAAGTGCTCGAGACAGATCCTGAATGCGCGAGACCTAGGGATTAGTTTTAGAGCGCGATTGGTAACCATTTTGGTTCCTGGTTTCTTGTTCCTGGACAAGTTTGGGACGAGAAGCCTATTTGGTAAATTCCCTTAAAATTTCTATTCATGGGATGAAAAAAAAAAGGCTGGGGATGGATTTTGGATGGGAAATCATAATCAATTTTTTTCCTATTTCTGGGAGAAGAATGTATAGTACAAGGAAAAGAGAAATGATTTCTTCCTCACTGCGCATTTTCCTCAGGAAACCCACGATCTGCATTTTCCACAATGGCCGAAGGAATATCACAGTCCCAAAGGAAACCCATGATCTACAATCTCCATTCCACCTCTGCAAGACCACCTCCTCCGCTCGCACCATCCTCAATCATCCTCCTTCTCCACCGCCGCTAGGGTTTCGCCACTCTCACAATCGCGGCCTCCTCCTCCCTCCACCTTTTCTCTCTTTTGGTTCCCCGAGGCCCGGCTTGAAGAATGAAGAGCAAGAAGCTTTAAAATCCTCATCTCGGCTCAGCTCCTCTCCCCTCCACCGAGTTTCCTCTTCATCCCGATTTGGTGATGTGGAGCTTCTAAGGGTTCTTCACGAGCTCTTGGATTTTGTGTCTTGAATCAGATCTCTCCTCCCCTCTGCCTTTTCCTTGTCGTCTCTTCGTTGGGTTTTTGATAATCTCTTTCAAGAACTTCATTTGCCATTTTGTAACTTGGTGAAATCAAATGCCGATGGTTGCGATCCGCTTTGAGTGTTGAATATTCTACGGCGAAGATTACAGCTTGTGGGTGTTAGATTGTTTGACTGACTTGAGCATGATTTTCCTTTGTCAACTTCCAGTTAAAGTTTCTTGTGACTCTTTCTTTTTGTTTTGTGTGCGTCGAAATCGTTACTGGATCTTGAAATCCACTTTCTTTCTCGATTAAATGTTTGGACGATTTTTGTGACATATGGTTTTGTTCTCCGTTATTAGCTTAGTCAGATCAAGCTTTTATTTCACTTTGCAAAGGAAGGGGAAACTATGTTCTTGATCCTGAATCTTATGCTATAGTTTCATGTGCCTACGCTCCTGCAATACACAAAAGAAAAAAAAAGCATTATTGTGATATAAATTGGTAGAATTCGCTGATGTCCATGAATCAGCTATCTCTTTTTTTAAGATACGTAAGTTTGCAACTACTCGTTTGAAAGTTTCACCATTCATTGTTAGCGAAATTTCCTTATAGACCCAATAAAGCTTTGCAGCATTGTTCTTATGTGTGGTATTTTACTTGTCTTTGATAAATTCAGTTGCTCTGAATCTTTCAGCTTCTTGTTGAGTTATAATGGGCCGATTCAATGACTGGATTTAATTTTCATTTTGAAAAGGTAAATCATTATTTCCAAAATATATCATCATCTTTTTTGTTATATCAATAAAAGAAAGATGTATGTAAATGGGTTGGTTGCCTCTTCCAACTTTTGTGAAAGAGACCCCTTTGTCAGTACTACATATGTACTTCAAAAAATTAGTTGGTGTAATGCAATTGTAAACTCTCTAATGCAATAGGAAGTGCGTCTTTTGTTTTGATATTGTTACTTAAACAAGGAAATGATGTATAATGGAGGAGAGACACATTGGTGCCATCAGTGCAAGATATAGCATACCCAAGTTTGCTCAATCTGAAAATGAAGCAAATCTGGCTTGTTCTTTCCTTATTTCTCATGATCCCCTCTCATGTGGTAAATTGCAATGTCATATACACCCAATCCCTTCTTTGTCATGATCCCCTCTCCTATGAAAAATCTAGCTTGTTCTTCCCTCCACAAATATATGACTTTGTATGATCTCATTTGAGCTGCGTATTTGTCTATTTATATTGTTTTGTCTTAATTGATGTGTTTTCTATTGTTATATTGCTACATTAATACATGTTAAGTTATAGGTTCCCGATATGTTTTTACTATAACAAGTTCTTGATAAGTTATTGTTTGTTACTTCCAGCTTAGGATCAAGAATGTATTAGATTCACCCAAGACCAATTGCTACAGTTAAGAAAGATAACGATCTATCTTTCCTTTTTACATTAAATTCATTTATTTTAATTCTTAGGAGCACCGTGTATTTTATATTATGGTTATGTTATGATTTAAATTGATTTTTCCATTTAATATGTGTATTGCTTAGAATATTAGGACTATGCTATAATTAATTTGTTTTTTTCCTGTGTAATTCCTGCGTGATTATATTATGATGTATAACCAGTGAAGAGTAAATGGCATCCCAAAAAAAGAGGGAGACATTCAATGTAAAATGGACTGAGCTTTCAACCAACCTGTTTGGTAGTATTTTGGTATAAGAGGTGAAAAAGGGAAATCGCACCACTTGTGCGTTTAACAAAGCAAGATGGAATAACATACAGACTGAATTCACTAAGCAGTCTAGATTTCAATATACTTTAGTACAGTTGAAGAACATGACAAACAAACTGAGAAGACAATATGCTAGTTTCAAGAAACTTATTTCACAATCCGAATTTAGCTAGGATCATGTGAATAAAAACAGTTGTTGTCGATGATTCGAGTATATGGGAATCGCACTTGTTTAACTTTTTGTCATTTTAAGATCATTATTGATATAAGTTTTAGGAGCTTTGATTATATTGCCGACGTATATCATCATTGTGAAAAACGCAGGATGATAAGGAGTAGGCAAAATTCAACAAGTATGGGTTTCCTTAATATCCCGATCTATGCATTGTATTTGGGGATACATATGATACTAGGAAGTATGCGATCAGAAATGTCGAAGAATTTATAGTATCATATGAAGATGACAATGCTTTTCGTGATAGAGGGAATCTAGAGAACTTTACTAAGCACCACCTTGATGAGGAAGTCTTCACTAGTAAAAATACTACCACTCCAGTTCATAACAAACACAACTTAGATAGGACTCCAAATACCAAGGGAGAAGAAAGAGTAACTCAGTTGACATTTCTAATGCCTACAAAGCCTTTGAAAGGATTATCAAATCTAAGGAAATTTAATCCGCTGCAACTTCACAAGTCATGGAAGCAATTGAGGATCCATTTTTTATTGCTACTGTAATGGATGTCCTAAATGCCATACCTGAGTTGGAGCAGACTCTTTATAACAAAGCTGTGGAACGAGCATATGCTGATGCCCCATAAAGAGTGGCTTTCATCAAAGCCATGCCTGAAAGGAGAACTGGACTTATCCAACAACTTCAATAGATGTTGGGAATAGTACTATTGATTGTGTGGGATTTTTAAATTTGGTTTGACTATGTTATTTGATTGTGTATTATTTTTATATTTGATTTGCTTTTAACTCTATGACTTATATTATTAGTTGAGACTATTGAAGTCACTTTGTGATAAGGTATTGATGAGTTGCGTGATATTTTTATATTTGGTTTGATGTGTCGCTCTATGGCGTATGTTATTAGTTGTTATTGACTTTGGATGTAGAAGTTATTTGTTAATGTTCTTGTACTTGTTTGATGACATAGGTACCATGGAAGATGGATCAAATAATGTATCTAGCGGGCAGGTAGTACTAGTTCAACATGATTTCGATTAGTTTGAGGAAGACATAATTATATCATTTTTGTTCATTGCTATGTTGGACGAGTCTTTACGTACGAGAAAGCCCATTAGGGATAGTATATTGTCCGGACCCGAATGGGTAAGGGAGATTATTTATGGACATTCAAATAGAATATATGAAGCTTTCAGAATAGAAAAACATTGAACCTATGTGAAATAAAGAAGGTTAGAGGTTGGTTAAAAGATAGTCGGTATGTTATGATAAATGAACAAGTTGGGATATTCATTCTTGGGTCAGTCACAAAAACTCCATCAGAACTTTATGTGAGAGATTCTAGTGTTCAGGAGAAACAATGAGCAAGTATTTCATTATATTGTTGAAAGCAATTCTAAAACTGTCAAAAGAGGTTATCAAAGCACCTTCTTTTGATATTGTCCCGGATGAGATTCTTATGGATCCTAGCCATAGATGTTACTTCAAGGTATGATTTTAATATCGAATTTACATCATCAAATACATATCACTAATACTCTTGTATAATATAAGTGTTTCATAAAATTACAGGGTTGCATATGTGCTCTCGATGGCACCCACATTAGTGCTTCCGTCCCTATGTCAAAGCAAATTTCATTTAGAGTAGGGAAAGTGACTACCACTCAGAATGTGATGTGCATTTGTTCGTTTGACATGAAATTCACTTTCGTGTATATTGGGTGGGAATGATCTGCAAATGATTGTCGAGTTCTCTCAGCAGCACTTGAGACTCTTCGATTACAATTCCCTCAACCACCGTCCTGTATTTGCTTTGTCTAGAATGAGTAATTTTCTTTACCATCTATTGCGGTTGTATAATCATAACTAATTTAAATATACGATATTATAGGCAAACACTACATGGTCGATTCCGGTTATGCACTACTTTAGGAATTTTAAACTCTATTTAAAGGTGAACGGTATCATCTATACAAGTACAAGGGTACAGGGAAACGCCCTAGAACAGCAAAAGAATTATTCAATCATAAGCACTCTTCACTAAGACATGTCATTAAGAGGGCATTTTGAACTAAAGAGTATATTTTTCATTTTGAGACACATGCCTTCTTTTTCGTTTCAAAAGCAAGCACTTATTATAATTGCATGTTACACTCTACATAATTATATTCGTGATGAAGACATGATAGACGGAAACTTTTCCTTATATGGAGATCCACAGTACCCATTTGGACCTAGAGAAGTGGAGGGTGATGAGGAGACAATTGAGATAAATATGCTTAATTAAATGGCAAGGAACCACGACATACTTGAGATTCCATGACTTTGTGTTTCTGACTTTTTGTAAATTAGCCAATTACATTACATATTTGTGAGCAACTATTATATTAGAAGGTGTCGGCTTGAGCCGATGATATATTTTGAAGCCCCCAAGCAAACTCGTTTGCTATGAAGAGTCCTACTATATGGTTCAGTAGTTATGTTATGATCTTTTTAAGTTCTTTCTTTGACATTACAGGTGTATGTTTTATATGACAATCAAATTTTCATTTGATCAAGTTTATTGCATTCTTTTTTTTTAACTTATTAATGCTTTCCCTTATATACTGTGTTTATATCTATGGCAAATTGGCCACGTGCGATGTTTTACGGTGTTTCTCTCTAAATGTTCATTTACGTCCCTCATTCTTGAAATAACAACAACAAAAAAATTTGGCTCTCAACTTTTGGAAATCTAAAACATAGAGTGCCCAATTATTGCTCTAAAATGCAACTTGTGTTCAAATAAAAGTAATTTCCATGAAAGAACCAACTTTGAATATCATGTAGAACTCACTTGTAAACAGAAAAGGTAATGTGCAGATCCTTTATTTACTCTTGATCGTCCACATAGCAAATCGTCCACCTAACAGTTTTTTTTTTAATGAAGGCATAGATTCAATTTGCAAAAGTTATTGTCTTGGATAATAGAAAAGTGTTTCATAAATCAAGCTATTGTCTTCACTAATTTTTTTAGATTAAATGAAAAAAAAAATCCAAGGACATAAATTTTGTGCAGTTACCAAATACATATATGTTCTTTTTCTATTTCAGAGATGAAAATTTTGCGCAGTTACTAAACCCATTTCTGTTCTTTTTCAATTTCAAGGACAGTTACCAAACGCGTTTCTCTTCCCAAAAATTCATTGGATAACCATTTCTAAAAAAAACTCATCCTTAAAAAATATTATTTCAAGGACGAGAATGGTTACCAAACGCACCCATAGACTCTTCATACCTCAGCGTATAGTTTCGAGTCCAAACGCGGCCGGCATATGACTTTGAAAAATAATTCTGATTTTTTATATTAAAAAAAAGAGGAAACCATTCTCTTGAATTTACGTAAGGATTTTTTATTGACTCATCTTCCTAAACAAATTAAACGCAATGTCGACGTAATTGTCATATGAAATTATTTATATGCGAAAAATGGAGGGAAAAGAAAAACAAAAGGCCAAAAAAAAAAAAACGCAAAACCCCAAATAAATCCCAGCAAAGCAGGGGGAGGAATTGTCTTATACCCGGAAGGAGCACACCGTGAGAGCCCTCTCTCTCTCTCTTCGTTATCTCATTCCGGCGATAATGCAAGCTGCAGTGGCGGCCGTGGCGGCCCACGCCGTCCTCGCCTTCCCCCCGTCCTCGCACCCCCTCCTCTCTCCTCTACCCGACCTCGGCTCAGCTCCGGCGCTCGTCTCCACCTTCCGCGGCGTGTCTCTCAGGCCGACTCCCGTTTCTTTCAACCTCTCCGCCGTCGCCCCCAGGCCCCTCACCGTCGTCGCTGCCGCCGCCGCCAAGAAGGCCGTCGCCGTGCTGAAGGGCACTTCCAGTGTGGAGGGCGTCGTCACTCTCACTCAAGAAGGCGATGGTCTGTTCTGGGTCTCTTCTCGGGCTCTTTTTGTTCGTGCTGCCGTGTAAATGTTGGGTGCTTGGCTCTGATCATCATATGCTGTTACGTTTTAATCATGACAACGAGCGTGGGTATATTTTGCCTGCATTTTGGGGCTGATGATTGTTGGGGAGGAGTGCTGCAGTTTGTTGGGTTCAAATTTCGATTGTGATTCTGGCTTGGAACTGGGTTGGTCGTATGCTACTGAATATTCTTTAAGAAATCCAATTAGTGGACTTCTAGCTGCTGAAAGGCCTCTTTTGTGAACAAACACATCGGCTTATGCTCTGTTCTGCTCTGAAATTCCAATGCTCACTCTTTGGAAACCGAGATTTTTTCTGGAATTCATTGATTATGCATAATTTAATTGGAAGCTTGATAGCTCCCGATGAGAGGAATATCCTAACCCGCTTGTTTTATTTAGGCCCCACGACAGTCAATGTTCGTGTTACTGGGCTAACTCCCGGACCTCATGGGTTCCACTTAGTAAGTTATCTCTCATTTTGTATTTATTCAGCCAATCAAAAGCATGCATTTTGGTCTAACTTCGTGTTTTCCCTTGATCATTTTCTTGGTGTAGCATGAGTATGGGGACACAACCAATGGATGCATCTCAACAGGTAAATGTACTTGTCTCGAACTGAAATGAACCACTTGATGACAATTCTCATCTTTGACCCTTCTCGCCTTTGTCCACTGCATGCCTCGAACTGTAGGAGCACATTTCAACCCAAACAAAATGACACATGGGGCTCCTGAAGATGAAGTGCGTCATGCGGGTGACCTGGGAAACATAGTTGCCAATGCCGACGGTAACAATTGTACAATGCCTGTAGTTTGTTGTGTTCTTCATCTATCAATATTCATTAAGGAGTCTTTTTGAATTGCGAATGCACAGGTGTGGCAGAAGCAACAATTGTTGATACACAGGTACTTCTGGGAATTCTACTGTTCTTTCTGTATTACTGGGTCTATTTTATGCATGCATGACTGGATTCAAGCTTGCACTGTTAACATTTATCATTGGTCAAGTGTCCAGATACCACTGAGTGGTCCAAATGCTGTAGTTGGAAGGGCTTTGGTTGTTCATGAACTTGAGGACGACCTTGGAAAGGGTAAGCATCTAAGCATTAAGGACGCCCTTGCTTCACATCCTTATACTTTTAGGCAATGTTGTTGGAGAGATGAGTTTGATCACAAAACTGATTAAAAATGAGAGAAAACTCTTGAACTGACTTTTGCTGACACCTTTGAATCCATCAATTCTGCAGCTGGTTTTTAAATACCTTAAAGCATTTGATCATCTACTGGAGTTTGTTCTGTATATTATAGGGAGCATAATTTTTTATGGAACATTCTGATGTTTCTTAGGTTTTTTCTTCCTGTAGCATGTCTTCTACCCAGCAAGTGTTTTTGTTTGTCACAGCGGATGGTTGCTTTTCCTGTGCTAATGAGCTACATTGCTTAAATTGACAATCCCTATTCATATTTCTCTGATAAAAGTATTTCCATGGCTATCATCAAACTCAATGAGCGACGGATTAGAAAGTTAGAATTTTGAAAGTTGGGGGAAATGAATTAGTGCAGGATAAGTTGTCCTAAATAATCAATCTATCAAATAGAGCTATGAAGTCTATAGAGAATCCTGCAATCTTTCATTTGGAATTGCCATCATGAATTAAAAGACAAAAGTAAAGTTGTTGTAAGATGGACTAGTTTCTATTTTGGTTGCGGGGGATGACAATCTTCTGTTTGGGTGAAGCAGCTAGAAATTTTTTTTCCTCTACAAGAAACAGAACATCCAGTTGTTTTCTATCGTTGTGTCTGCCCTTCTTAATTCTCTTCAATGTTTTGTTTCATATCCATTTATCCATCTGTTTGTAGGTGGCCATGAGCTGAGCCTAACAACTGGCAATGCAGGCGGGAGATTGGCATGTGGTAAGGCCCAGTTGTCCATGTTTTCCTGTTGGCCATGTTTTGCTAGCTTAGTTACTGTATTGGCATTCTGTCTTTTGTTGGGTTTCAGTATATCTCCCACGAGAGCGTCTTCATTTCCTCATCTTGCGGTCTCTTTGACCTGTTTTTGAGATCGCCTGTGGAACTATATTCAGTTATCATTCTGATGAATGATGTCTTAGCTAAATTTAACTATGTAGCTTACTTTGGTAGGGTTTTTAGTGCAGGGAAATCCAATGGACGGAACTGTTATTCAATATTTCCATAACGTATTTAAATTAATTTTAATGAAAATTGAATAGCAGGTTTAGTTCTAGCCATGAATTTCTGGGACAATTGATAGAGTTTGCAACTTCATAAGCAAACGATGGCGACCATAGAGAGTAAGATTTTGAGCTGTTATGTTCATGAAGAGTGATCTTTCTGGGATGAGTTACTTTAGCTGAAGCTTATATCTAGTGTCATGTTCCTTCCCTACATCAGCATGAATACTTATGGCTTTCAGAAGCACGAGCCGAAAGGCATTAGATGAAAGGATTTCCCTATGGAGCTCGACATAATCAGTCATCTTCCATTCAGTTTCAAGTCTGAATATTATTTCCTCTCGTCAAGAGTAGTATTTCAGAATCTCGATTTTTCACTACGACCTTCCCTTTGTTATTCTAAAGTGGCTTTCATTTTGCCTTCTGTGATTATTGTGCAGGTGTGGTGGGCTTGACTCCACTGTAATCCTTCGCTCGCAGCGTTGTTGCTGTCCTCTGTGGGTTACCTCTTATCCTAGAGTGATGTGCCATGCCCTGTTCCAAGGGTGTAGATGGCATTGTGAAGACGACCCTATCATATGGTTTTTGGCCTCGATTGGCCATGTATGGCTACTACGTGATCTCTAGATGTTGAAGTTTCCTATGAATCACGTAATAATGGATCTAAATCCTGTCATATCCAGTGAATAATGACATTCGTATTGTTGTGTGACAGTGTTTATTTCTCGCTTTTCACTGGAAATTCCGAGTCTCGAGATGAATTACGGGCGAAACCTAAACAGACGTCAAAAGAGTACATGTAGTACCGCCGGTGAACCAAAGATTGGACGACTGTTTGGGACCGACATAAGCTCGATCACTCGTTCAGCGTCATGAAAGGTCTACAGTAGCTGTTGCTTCTATCCTATGCCTCGACAAACATTAATGCGGCCTCGTTAATGTATGTCTACCATCATGCTAAGCCCACATATATGTACGGGAAACGTTAGGGTAAAAAAAGTCATGTCTTGCGAGATGATTCCTAAGCTAGTTTTCTAGAGTATGAAACCCGTTAGGTGCCGACTTGAAATGCCAATGGGGTTGCGAAGGTTTCGAGATCTTCGGATAATGTAGAAACCCTATTCTCCGGTACGTCGAGCTCGAGCTTACAGAGGCAAGACGAACGAACGACCGAGATTTTGTTACATCTACAGCTCGATCTTGCTGTACGAGTTTGATTCGCTTGATATCTATTAGAACCAAACGCTACCAATGTGAGCCAATCAAATGGCCCTTCAAAAGCACGGATGGTCCTCGTGAGGGCACTAACTAATTGAAAGCGCCATTAAATCGATTGATTTAGAGATGGAAAAGGAGTGTTGGAGTGCGGTGCAAGAGTAGGAGTTAGGCTTGAAGTGAGCATGATTCATCCAGTCAAGGAGACGAGAGTGGTTGCAGGAAGAAAGTTGGATGGAGTAAATTGGTTGCAACTCCCAAGCAGTTCCCCCACCCAACATCACTCCCTACAGCTAGTACTGAACACACCATCGCTCACCACCACTCCCGACCTAAAAAAATTCCAACTAACGGAGTGGAAGGGCTAATCCATTAAGGCTGGGGCGTCATTCTGTTGCCCCGTCGCAGCGTTGCGAAGCCATGACCTTTTCACTACGTAGGCTTTCCAGCTCCCGAAAGAGAAGCTTCGGCCTCGTACGCCACCTAATTCCACATCCGATCACGCGAGTGTGCAACGAATCGATTGACAAGATTATAATCTCGCCGCATAATGATCGAGAGCTCGCCCCGACCTCATCGATTCGGTATTGCCAACGGAGTTTGCGGGTTTGCTATTGATTGGATTAGTTATTAGATTATAGAGAGTCCTCTTTTGTTTTTTTCTTCGCCTGATTGGGTGTCTCTCTCGGATGAGGTGTGACCCGTTTCGGTCAATGAAATGTGGACATAGATAATCAAGAAATGAACTCCCTTCCCTGGAAAAAAAAGTCCAACCGGTAGAGGGAGCGTCATGTCTTGCGTATGCGAACGAGTATTGAAGAAGACGAGGGATATCTTTAGCGTGAAGCCTAAGACAAAAAGACTAGGCAGGGAGGCTGGCCTAAGATGAAGAGTTCCTTTCTAATCTGCAACCTGAGAAAAATAATGCCCACTGGTCACATTTTCATGAAGAGATGTCATCAAAGTGCATGAGACAAACCACGTCCTACACAGCCCATCGTATCGACCGTGCCGTCGTCGAGCTCGGCCACTCAATTCTTTTCCATTCGACTTCCCATGATAATACACAGTACCCGAACTTTCGCTTCGGTTTATCTACATGGACAGGACGAATTCGTCGTGCCCTGATGCACATGTAAGCTTTTTGCATCTCGTGGCCATGGCGATCCACACTAGAGAAAAGCATGAAAAGTGGGGGGTGGGGGAGGGAAACGTCATGCGAAAATAACGGGCGCCCCTCGCTTTCCTTGTTGGAGCAACTTGGCTGCTGAACTTTGCACTTCCCATGACGTGCGCACATCACTACTACTCAGTTCATGAGACTCACGATAATCACTGCTGCTGCTGCTGATTTCTTTCTTTCCTTTCCTTTCCTTTTCTCGAGCTCGAATTCGCCGTAAAAAAATTCGTACTTTTCACACGAAAACTCTCCGGATTTCTTTCATTTGCGTCCCGTAAAGTATAATTTATGGTCATCAACTGTCCAAGATTGAAAGGGAGGGAAGCTTTGGCTTTTGGGTGAGAGTTGTCCTGATCAGCAAATGGGATAGCACAACTGCACGAACGAACTAGTGGATGCGCCTCTCTCGGCAAGTAGGCGTCATGGCGTCGATGATTATTAGATACTTCTTCTCATTATTATTTTTTCTATTATTCATAATTATTTCCATTTTTTAATGAATAAATAAAAGGGTATGGAAATTCGTATTTCGTTTTCAAAGAGACTGTTAGTTCACTGACGACCAAGGGAAAAAATAAAAAACAAGGGGGGCATTGAGATTCTTTGTTTTTGTTGCGCTGACAACCAAGTGAATTTAAAAAGGGAGAAAATTATAATTATAATAATATGGAAGAGGACAAAAAATGAAAGGGTGGCATTTTACTTTCTCTTACGGGAAAAATATATGATGGAAAAAAAATTCCCAAACTATACACATCATCATGACACAAGTATCCGAACTTGTCCATCGCGAGAGCCCTTTCCTCGAGATCATCTCATATTAAGGCAGTTCAGTGGCTCAAGCAAAAATTACTCGGATTACTCTAGATCGATATATCAAGACTTATGCCCGAAACCTTTTGGGATTACATCCGTTCATACATCCCATCACAATTTCTCCTGACGGCCCATTTTTGGAAGAGGTAGTATCTACTGAACATGCATATAAGTCTTAAAATTCTTTTATGTCATAAAAAATCTCGAATTTGTATGTCCTAGGTGAATTTAAGATATAATTTATATAAGTTCGAATTTTTTTGTAATTAAGGAAAGTTTGGGATATTTATGTTTCTCACCTTAGTGTTTTTGTTTTGGCTTTGGTTTTTTTTTTAAATACTTTCTCTTTATTTTCTTTCACTTCTTTTATTTTCGGTGTATTATTATTATTATGATCAGGATATATCTGAGGATGGGACTTAGATGAAACTAAGGAAGCTGTGGTTCCGTGTGGCTGAGAAGCTAAGCCGACTTCTTTCGAGTGACGTGTGAACTACTGAGTGGTGGAGGAGTTGGAGTGAGTGTAAAGTTCCAGCTGACAGTGCCCGGTTGAGGAGCCGGGCCCCTCCACCCCCACTCCCAACCCTCGGCGCGTGCCCTACAACCTCCCACACACCCCTCGACTCCCTTTTATTGCTACCATTGATCTCATAATTTGTGCTGGGGGCTGGTATGGAAGCCTTCCTTTCATTTAAAAAAACGACGACGTTTGGACCCGGGGACAACACCCCGCCCCCCTCCCTCCCTCCCTCTCCGAGATCTCTCGATTTTAGGTTCAATCTCGATTCTGCTCCGAATCTTTTTTTGTCGGCCAGTCCGAATACGGCCGCCCTTTTTTTTCTTCAGAGTTATCAACATCCAAGCAATTTGGAGGTTCATCTTTCATCAGCACTCTCACTTTTGTATCGAACAACAACAGTCTCTCGATATTGATAATTTTAAAGAAATTAATGATGAGTTTTTACCGAAACGTTAACAGTAGTAAGTTTGAGAAAAGTAAAAATTAATGATTTAAAAAAATAATACTTTTGAGGTTGAAGTAGAACTTGATCTAAAGTTTGAGATTCCTTTTTATGGAATTGGATCCATTGGACTCGGCTCAATGTATATTACATATGCGATTGTTGAATTCATGGCGGCCGATCACAATCCAAATGGAGTTCAAACTCCTTTTGTTTTGTAGAAAATAAATGATTTGAAATACATTCGTCTAAAAATGATCATTTATATTGTCATAATTAATTGATTGGAGAACATTACTATTGTCAACAATTTATTTCTAAATATCTTCGTAAGATAATAATAATAAATTTATTTATTTACTTCCATAAGCGATGTAATAAATCATTATAAGTGCTCTTGGTTTCGACACTTTTATTAAATTTTATTAGTGTCTTTCGTCCAGATAATTATCAATAATATATATATATATATATATATATTTCACATAAAGTGCTAAAAACTGCTCTAAAGTATTTTTCTGGTGGGCGGCGGAGGGATAGAACGAACCCAAGAGAATGAGGACAGGATTCTTCTTCCGCTTTCGGCTTATGGTCCGCCCCCGTGCCCTAAAATCGCAAAATCTGTAAAAGTGGAGGGCCGTATATTCTCCAATCAAGAATAATTAACATAGCCCCCAAGAATTACTTCGAATTATTTAACAATTTTTTTTTTTATTTTTGCTTCATTTATTTATTTTTCAGGGCAGAACAGTACGACGTGCGAAGTCATTACTTTCGTTGCCACCCTTGAATTTTTTTCCTCGTGCCGGAACCCGAATGGATATCCTTCTTTCCTTCTTTTATTCTCTAAATTATTCGGAATGTCAAGAGGCGTTCCGGTTGCCGAATATGCAAATACCAAGTAAAGCAGGGTCTAAATCGAAATATCAAGTACTAAGGTGCGATCATGTATCAGCTCGTAGGCCAACTTGTTTATATTTTTCTTTTTATGTGGATTGCTCGCCATCGCCAACTATCGGTTGGTACCCAATCGGGGGTAGCTGTATTGGTCAAGAGCTTATCCCTCATCACTGAGATAAAGAGCTCAAAATCCATAATTGCTAACGTTGTAAATGGAGGGACCATGATATTGGAGTCATGTGCTAATCTCTTCCAAAGTATAGGGGCTCGACCATTCAGTGCCGTCCGAGCACGAAAAACTTGTGATAGAGTCATCAGTTATCCAAAAAAAAATAAAAAAGGAGACTGACCGTCAATCGATTTTCTAAAGTCTCGACGACTCTCATCAGTGACCTTCATGTTGTGTCGTGGATGATTGTAGTGGCGAGTCGATCGGCCGATACTCTTCGAGTTGCCGTCATTCAGTTCATCAACGACTTTTGCCATTCCATCAATGCTCTCATCAACTAAGTCCATCACTTATCATAATAATCAAAAGTTGGAATATACATGGCATCATGAGGAAGGAGGTTACCCTAATTGCCTCTTTTAATGTGATTTTAGGTAAGCTGCCCAATTTCTGTTGCCCCACTGCTCTGGCTCGCCCGCCCCTACCCTAATCAAAAGCTCTCTCTCTATCCTTTTTTTTTTTCCAAAAAATGCCCCGTTAAATTGAAATTAATAAGCGTGACGTGGCCGCTTGGGGACCGTCCGGTCTTAATCGCCCGCTCCCTACTTGCACGTCCACTATCGTCATCACTCTATGTGATGGTAAGTCTACTTAGATCTTTTTGGCTCTTGATGAAGAAGAGATCGATGTCATTTTCCGTAATCACAAACTCCGTTTTACGTCAAGCAAGTCGTGGAGTGACTCCCGGCACAACCGTTAAAGCAAGGCGTGCAGGGCGGATCGATTCATCAACTTCCCATCGGTAATAAGATTCACGCAGCAATTGATATTTCGTTGAAAAAACGATACAAACAATCCATACATTTTGGCTTAATGTACAATGTAATCCATTAACTTTTAATGTGTGGAAATGTAGTCCGTGCATATTAATCCAATATACAATGTGATATATGAACTTTTAATTTATCTAATGTGGTCCATGAACTTCTATTACATGTTTGAATTAGTCTTTAGATTATATGAAAATGTTGGACATTATCCTTTCATTGATTTAACTTCATGGGCTAGTTCAAATATGTACTAAAAGTTCACTATAATCCAATATATAATGTGATATATGAACTTTTAATTTATCCAATGTGGTCCCTAAACTTCTAATGCATGTTTAAATTAGTCTCTAGATTATATGAAAATATTGGACGTGATCCCTTCATTGATTTAACTTCATGGACTAGTTTTAAAATGTTCTAAAAATTCAGTCCATTGACCATATTGAACAAATTAGAAGTTTAAGGACCGAATTGCACATTGGACTAAAGCTCAGAGACTATATATTGAACAAATTGAAAGTTCATGGACCACACTACTTATTAGACGAAAAATTTAAGAACCATTTATACCATTCTCTCTATTTATTTCACCAACAAAAACCCACGCTCGAAATTAGATAATACATCATTCTCTTTGCTTTATCAAATACAAGGCTCTCTCTCTCTTTCTTTCTTTTTGTCCAACCGACGTTACTTGGTTAACCATAATTGTGACTCAGCCAATGATAGCACGTTCACAATAGGTCAAATAAACCGCCCTCCGTCTTCATAAATTCCGCTGGGCGTACATATTAAGCAAAAATGCGGAAGGGGGATTAGGAATGGCCCGATCCCGATTAGCGGGTCCTAATCGCGATTAACTAAAAAGCGGGAGATTCTTAATTGTCATCGGGGCTTCTCCAAAGGGTCAAGATGTTGGCGTAAACAAAATTTGCGGTGGATGAACGATATCACTACGTTTTCAACGCCATTCGGGGAGCAATAATGCGAATTGAATCGTTGCCGTCTGAATTGGAAAAGGGATGGCCGACGAAGAGAGAGAGACATTAGTGGGGAAAGCCACTGCGATGCGGATCGGATTATCCATATAATATGCCGAAAAAGAAATTCCAAATTTCTGATATCTTTCTCTTTAAACGAGATCTCGATTCCGGCGACGGTTTCATTAGATATCTTACAACTCGAATTCCTCTATTTTCGGATCCAGTTCTTCCACCGCCGTGAACTCTAGTTAGATTCGGGTATGATGCACTTTTTCGTTACAGGGAGAATCCAAGTACTATTTTTCAAATCATGGAAACAGCTCGTTACACTATATTGGAATTTCGGCGCAAAATGCCTAAAACTCGGAGTCCGTTTATGAGGAGAAAAATCGCTTGAATGAATTGTTTTCCGACCTTCCGATGTTTGCATGACAGAAAACTAACCGATCTAAAGAAACAAGCAGCTTGAATCGCGATATGAATCACGATCGAGCGACTTCTCCTCCTAGGAAGAAGGAATTCACTTTCCCCGAACCACCAAAAGAATGAAAAAACCAACCGTTTTCCTCGAGAATGATTTCTATTGAAAAGATCTTTCTTTAATCACGAAGCTTATTAAGTGAAACAAACACACCCAAAATCAGTAAAGTCGAAAAGTTTATGACTAAATTGGCATTTATACGATAAGTTTTCGACTAACTACACAAGTTGCTCGCGTCGCAAGTGATAATCCTCGCAAATCGAAGCCGCCCCACATGCTTAATTGTTCATGGCATCTGCACGCTTTTATCCTGGAATAGGGTGCCCTCCGCTTTTAAGGGTCGCGTTAACTCGTGAGCCTTTATTTCTCCGTCAGGTACCAAACGCCGGTCGAGGATTAGGACAAACAACGGAAGCGGACTCCTCACGTAATTCGACACCAACCCTTTGCTTAACACGGTCCCCCAAGGCTCTTAAAAACCTTACGTTCAAGCTTGCGACCCGACCCGATCCGACCCAATCCGACACGGCCCCACTCTAACCCCGAACTGAAGTTCCGTCTCCTGCCGTCTTTCCCCGAGCCGGTTTCGTCGATCCCGTAAAGGGTGGGAAGAGACGGACCCCGTACCCGTTATCGATTAGACGATTTGAAATTCGATCGATGGAGAGAGAGAGAGAGAGAGAGATTTGTAAGGCTCCAACGATGTCACGATGGAAAGTCGCGAGGGAATGAAATTGGTTTCTACGATAGCCTCAACACATGCAACGAATTTGGAGTTGCTTTAGCTAATTTTCAGGTACGTGTTGGGCGGAAATATCAAATTACGTGAACAGTTGGAAACTAACTGGAACTGGACTGACTCTCTCTCTCTCTCTTATACGCACTCACTCCCCTGGCGGACAGCCGAGGCGCGCCACGTGTCGGCCAGAAGGCCGTCGAGGTTGATCTTCACGCGCGCAAGGAGGCGCGTTTACAATAACAGGTCCTCATTTTTTCTTTTTTTGCCTCCTGCGTTCTTGATGGAAAAACATGGTTATATCGTTCACGGACGGCCTTTGACCGCCACTACCTTCTGCAATACACACACACCACTCAAGTCGGACGCTCACTCATCACTGTGAATGAATATATAAATATATGCGTATGCTCTCATACACGTTTGCTCTATATATACTGACGCGACTCTCGTTCTTTTTGCTTGCTTTTCCTGCGATATCACTGATCGCCCGTTTCGCTCCTTTCTTACCCTAGAGAGTTTTCTGGCCCTCGATCGCCTTCTGGGTGGTTTGGTTGCAGGTTGGTGTTTCAGGAGGTGATGGATCTTGAGTACCCAGATGAGTCCTTGGGCGCTAGACATGAGCGTCGTTCCCAGACCGCCAAGGGTAAGCGCACGAAGCGCCAGAGGACGGCCTCCCCGAGCGGCGGGGGCGTGGCCTCCATGACCACCTCTTGCTCGTCGAGCGGCGGTGGAGGTGGAGGTGGAGGTGGAGGCGGAGGCGGAGGGGATATTAGCTCGGTTCTGTCCCCGTCGTCTTCGGGCAATAACGTCGTGTATTCCAGCGCGGAGGAAGAAGAGGAGGACATGGCGAATTGCCTTATTCTCTTGGCGCAGGGTGATGGCCGTCCGAGGCAGGTCGATTGCGACGACGATGGCGGCAAGATGGGGGTTTTCAGCAGGAAGAAGTTCTCCGAGGCGGTCGCAGCCGCCGCCGTCGGGGGAGGCACCGCCGCGGTGGCCAGCACGAGGGCCGGTTTCTTCGTCTACGAGTGCAAGACTTGCAGCCGCGTGTTCCCGTCGTTTCAGGCGCTCGGAGGGCACCGAGCCAGCCACAAGAAGCCGAAGTCCATGGCCGAACATGATCAGAAGATCAAGCCGTCCACGGTGGTCGTGGCCTTGGACGCGAATGAAGACGAAGACGAGGGGCGCTTCGGTAAAATCAGCCCCCCACTCTCCATCCACATGGCCAGCCACAGGGGGCTTCATCAAGTGAGCAAGCCCAAGATCCACGAGTGCAACATATGTGGGTCGGAGTTCACGTCCGGTCAGGCCTTGGGCGGCCACATGAGGCGGCACAGATCCACTCCACCAGTGGCCGCAAGTGCCGACGTGATGAGCCTAACCAACTTGCCGCCGCCGGCCGTCATCAGCAGTGGCGAGAAGACCCGCAACGTTCTCTCTTTGGATTTGAACCTACCGGCGCCGCCCGAGGATGATCACTACCATCAACCGCACCAACGCCGCGAGACCTCAAAGTTCCAATTCGCTACAAGTCAACAGCCGATTATACTAGCATCACCCGCCTTGGTGGATTGCCACTATTAAAGAAAATAATTCACATATGGATTCATGTACGCGAAAATATATTCATATTTTTGTAAAATTTTATTCATATACCCTTATTACAGTTTCCCTCATCCATTACAGTGAATTAATATAAAAAAAAGTTTTGTTCATCTAATCCAATTATGTATAGTCAATGGTTTCATGTCTACAGATGCAAGTATTGCCATCGATGATGGAGTTATAAGCTGAACACTTTGAGTAAGGGAGTGGTTTAGTGTTCATGGTTGCCATTGATTCACGAAAAGTGAATGACTTGGGGCATCTTTCTTTATCCTTTTCCTTTCCATCAATCTTTTCTCCTTATTCCTTTTCTTGAAGTGGGAGTGAGTGACTGCTAATGTGTAACACACAAGCGAGAGAGAGAGAGAGAGAGAGAGAGAGAGAGAGAGAGAGAGAGAGAGAGAGATGGAATTGGCAAGATTTGCGAGCTAGGGTTTGGCAGAAGCAGAACCACAACCAAAAGTGGTGGATTAGGTTCTTTCGGTTCATGGGTGTTTGTGATGATAACCGCAATAAAAAAGCCAAAGAAAATTGGGAATTTCCCTTTCATGGTCTATTGTCATTAATGACGAGAGGGAGATATGGATAGCCTAGCAAAGCTGAGTTGGTCGCTGCCATTGCCATATGCGCTCACCCACCCGGTTACTTCCCCTTTCTGTTTCTTCTTGACTTCACTCCAATCACTTACTTTATGGCAATTTCTTCCTAACGTCCGTCATCCCATTGCTTAAGTATTGTACATCTCGATTTCTACTCATATGATGTAGTCGGAAATCCGAACTACGCCTCATCATCTGGTCACATGCCCTTTATCCGATCACAGCTAATCATCCAGATTACACCTAACTGTCCATATAATAATGAGTGTCTAATGATAATATGCACATGGACCTTAGCGATACCACGAGCCTATGCATGCCACATGCGAGCTTAGCTAGAGGAAAGCCGCCCCAAGTTGGACCCACTGATCCGTTATCGCTTGTCATTTGGTCTACTGCTCCTCTCAAACTATTCCACCCGATTGATAATGCTTTTGTCTTCACTTGCATTGTCGTTGGACAACTAGCGTAGATTAGCCAGCGAGAGAGAGAGAGAGAGAGAGAGAGAGAGAGAGAGAGAGAGAGAGAGAGGTGGGTGGCTTATCGAACTTAACTCCCTTAGCACACACTCACAGTCTCTTGGTCACTCCACAAATTTGGTGTTTGTGGAGTGCACGTATTGGCAAATGTTTGGCGAGCAAGAATCGTGGCCACGGTTTGCGTATGAGTTGCAAAGTAAAGATGTGGCCAGTTAGTGATATGCCACTTGCCAATACGGGTTTTTCTAAAACCTATTTTGATTTGCCTTGTTGGATTCGCACCGTCAAGGAAAGCTTTTTCTTGTCGCTTACCCATCGGCTCGACTCAAATTCATAGTTTTAAAGTCGAGAGAAAAGCGAAGAGGAACAAGAGAAGGCGCGACTCAAGAAGAAAATCTTGGGTAATTTGTCGACAACATTAGAGGCGAATAAGGGGTAAAAGAACAAAGGGTTTCCGAGTTATTCGAAGGGTCACTCGAGAAGTTAAAATAAGAAGGAAAGGGGAAAAAGAATAGCAAAGTTGTTGAGACAAATGTTTATATTATGTCAAGGACAATTACGCGACGTATTTAATCTGGTGCGTGACTATGGTTTGGATAACAACCAACTCCGAACTCTTTACAGACACCCTTTTCTTAAACTCGTGATCTCCCGATACCCAACGAACAGTCGAGTAGATTAGAGTTAGTCAAGCGTAACAATCGCCGAAGTCTCCCTACCAATCGAGACGGCTTATCGTGTTCCCAGCCCGTTTTTCTTCACCCAATCTACTTGAAATCGCTTCCGATCCATACATCGAGCCCGAAACCACACGATTTGCCCCCACCCCCACGCACAATTTGATCAGGGGCACCAATCGTCGCCGTCATTAACACCGGAAAAAAGAGGAAAATCTCGGGCCAAGTAAGCGAATCGCCCGCGGGCACTGAGCTGTCCATTTCATGCAACAGATGACGCTGCGGACGCGTACGTGAGACGAGGGGCATTTTCGAGGGGAGATCCCTTCGATTCCAGTCCAGAATTCACGACGTGGTGGGGACAGTTTACAAGCGCCTCGGAGGCGGGCCTGCTTGTCCAAAAAAACCCTTTGCCCAGCTGGATGGCCTCAAAGCCTCGTCTTAACTTCCGATGGAATTAAAGACTTTTCGTCTCTCTGATCTATGGAGTCTTTGCACTGTGCGAAAGAGCGTGCGTCGAGGTGGCATTTGTCTGATGAGGACACGAACCTCGAATTGGCTGGTCGGTGCTGGCGTCGGCCCCTGTGAGTTGTCCTGAGCAAACAGGAAAGAACCCACTAATCCAATGCCTTAGTTCGTATTCGCCGGCCACTAGATGCGCCTGTTGCTGCTGCGCTGTTTCGACATTCCATAGGTGCCACACTTTGGGATATGCCACGCAAGTCTCTGTAGTGCAATGCCTTTGGGAAATGAAGATTAAAGATGGCAAAAAGCCAGTTAGTATTTTTCCAAATGAGGGTGAAAATTATGACAAGTTGCCGGGATAAAGAGTGATTCTTTCTTTTGTTTTCGTGCAATTATGTACGAGTCGTAAGCATGTCGACCGATCACGACCAACATGTGCTTAAATCAAAGGAAATCCACAATTTTAGCTTGTTGACATTTTTTTTTCCTTATGATACGGTACCCCGGCTTAGGTTTGGCGAAATATTGAGCACGTGAAGGGACATTTGGACGCTAACCTCAAAGGCTAGGTAAAGAAGGGAGACGAAGTTCGGTTGATCGGTCCAAATAACACGGAATTGCTTGAATCTGGCGGGGCGAGGAGTTGAACATGTGCAGCACGCCAAATCCATTCGAACATTTGCAATTAAATGTCACTGGACCAATCCTCGCTGCATGTAACAAAGATCATATCGATATGTTAGGCACGTGCTCAATCAATTCTATACATGGTAGGAATCGTTTGAAGCGGGTCAACAACTTCTTCCAATATGACCCGATTTCAAAAGTCCGTATAATTTATAGAAAAAACAAAATTCGATGAGGTACAGTAATTTGGTTGACCGGATAACGACGAACGTTTCTCTCTAAATGCTCCCGAGTTTTCGGCTCGGAAGTTAGGTGAGTGAGGAGCCTACTCGATGGGACAAACTCAAGTGCCGATGCACATGGTTTTGCTCGTTGGAATGTCCGTATATCGCCGCATACATCAATTCCAGCCTAGTGGTACCACCACCCCTTGGCATTAAGCTAAGTTCAGCTAACCACACCACAAGAGAGCTTTGGCCAACTAAACTTTACTATAATAGTCTGGAATCCAAAATTCCAAAACATAAGACCGCAAAGATACTGATCGAACCCAATTATCTCGTGTTTAAGTATGAAAATAATCGTTCTGTGGTCTGCTCCATTATCTTCAGTTAATGTAAAAATTGTTGGGAAGAAAGAACGTAAGGGTTGCTGTGGTGTAGTGGTTATCACGTTAGTCTTACACACTAAAGGTCCCCAGTTCGATCCTGGGCAGCATCAATCCTTTCCTTTTCCCTTTTCTTCTCTCATCTTCATTTTTTGTGAAGTCCAACTCCTATTCCCTTGAGCCCATGTCGTGGGCAGCCTGCTGAGAGCGAGCGTTCTGTCCTTCGAATCTACGTTATCGCTCAGAGAAATCAACTGCCAAAGTTTGGTGAATCTTATGGACCTTTCTTTTTGGTCTTCTTCGCGACTATGTGGCATGAGCCACTGGACAAGAGGACGTCGATCTGAGCGTGCTATAAACTAGGCATTGGTAAACCAAGACAAGCAAGATGTATTACGAGATAGATTTGGAATGACTGATGCGCCAGCAGGATCTGGGAGGGCAAACTAGCCGTGAGATCACGAAAAAGGCTTCTGCCAAAGCACATGTTTCGGCGAAAGAAACACTAATAAGTGAACTGAGGAACACCAAGACATCCAATTCAACGGTGAGAGGTGAAACAACCACCCATCTTAATCCGCAGCTCATAAAATCTACAAGATACATTGCTAAAACGATGCAAGAAGAAATGAAGAGTATGGACTGCTGAGAAGAGAGATGACTTTTCTGTTTTAACTCCACGAGTTGCACCTGCAGATACCGCAAAATAAGCAAACATATGTATCAGCAGCACAAAAGCCGGTCAAATAAGTACTCAAGTGATGACCGCAACAGCTTCTTAAAAGGGCATTCGTTCCATCGGTCATCAGTAGTGTTGTTATGTCTGTGTTGATTTATGGATATTTCCAAGAGCATTAGGAACTATGTTCCGAACAGATGGGTGCAACAAAAAAACTAATCTGCATATCAGTATCGAACCAATCAGTCTGAACTTCGCAGAAATTGGGAGAGTCGTAGATTTTACTCTAGCAACTACCCTTTCAGAGCCCTCCATCCTTGATTTACTAGACACGCTAGCACAATAATTTTGTCTCTAGCATCTTTCTCAAAGAACACAATAGGTTGTGGCAAGTTAAAAAAAAAAAATATAATGAGACCCAAAAGAAGGAAAGTAACCATCCTGACTGTCACGTGCTTCATAAAAATTTGCTCACAGGAAAAGAGAACCATTTTTGTCAGCAAATATAGCTAACACTGCTTCAGACCTGGATCTTACCATTACCAGTGTTACTGTCGTGCATTCAAAAGTAAATTTTACCGCATCTTTTTTTTTCATTTTAGAAGATGGTAAAGGTTTTCAGAGACCTCTTGATTCCATTGTCTATTTTACCCTCAATAAAATGGACCAATAACTCACACGCACCAACTAGACAAATGTATTTTACCACAAGAGTATGGCTTAGGCTTGATAAACTAACAAAAAAATAACTCAAGTATAAAGGTAATTTTACAGCACGTTTTCTTCTTTGGCATTTTCACATGAGAATTATTCTCATATAGCTAAGCAAAAAGGCACTGCCACTCTAAAATCATTAGATAAGCCTTACATACCATGCGTCAGCGCGAATTGCATTCGAAAGTTGATCACTCAAAATGTTTCAACAGGGTTCTTATACTCAATTGGCAAACACGTTCAACCTCACTCGAGCTGTCACTTCCGGATGAAGCTTTAGCTCTGCAATGTATTCTCCCGTTTCTCGGATTTCTGGAAGATCAACAATTCGTTTGTCCACTTCCCTACAAAAAAGAACAGAATAAATTGAAGCATTTAGGGAAATACACCCACCAGAAGTTAGCTCCTCTCAATAATTTTTTCATTAAATGATTCACTTGATGTTTCAACATTAGAAGTCTTTTCAGACAAACCTACAACATAATGCAAGTTCAGAACCACAATTCAGAACTATACCTGACTTTTATGAGGCCAATAGAGCAGGATTATCATAGAGAGAAGTAAGATGTTTGACAAAAGAACCACAACTTGAATGACTAAGAAAGCCTCAAATATACAAGCCTAAATGTTTGTATTGTATGAAGGTGGAACACTTTAAGTGAGCTTGAGCCTAAGTTAATTAGGCTATGGTGACTGTTTGAACATTAAAGCCATGATATTAAGTCTAAAAAATTCTCCTATGCCACATACATAACTGGAAGGAGAGTTTTTCACACACATGAAGAGCTGCCGATAGGTGGTTTATAACCCAAAAATATAGAAAGACGGATACTAAGGAAAACAGTATGTAGGCATGGCTTATTAGCATATTTAAAATCATGGTGAGCATGTATATATCTGCCCAGCAAGCCATACAGTCAGTACCTTTGGAGCTGCGCCTTTATAATGTCTACGAGATCTTGAGCAGTCACACTGCATAGAACGTCAACTATTAAACATCCAAGGATAAGATATAAAAGAAAAGTTTGATGTCAACTTGATACAACTTACCTTCCAAAAATTTGTTTTCCTTTTCCACCTTTTCGCTTCACCTTGAATGCTCCAACAGTTTCAAACATCAAAGCAAGTTGCTGCGCTTCTTCTTTTACCTAACCAAATTTAAGGGCCACCGTTAACAATAGGAACATGAATTTGATGGAGCCAACGGTTAGAACCAAATATGGAACCAAGCTCATGGCTCTGCTCTTCTTGACAAAATTAACACTGTATGGACAAGACCTTGAGAATATTAAAAAGTTTGAGTTTTTATATACTAAATATGAGAATCATAGAGGTGAATTGTTTCCAGAGTAGGTACATCTAGGGCTAATCAGTCCTAGATGCATAAAGAAAATTTAATGATCTTCAAATGTCTTCAGCATGCGAATAAAGAAAAGGAGAAGTCAATTACCCTCTTCTTCTCAGCTTCAATTCTTTCTTCTTCCATTCTCATCTCCCTGTAAGATGAGAGTGAGACAGTTATTGCCTACAAATAAGGAGAAGCTCAGACGATGTACCTTTTGTTTATTCAATTGAATGGCAGCCATGATAACACAACCTGATTACAAGACTCCTGTTTTCATAAGTATACTTTTGCTTTTTAATACTTGACAGTCAACAGTACTTTCTTTAAAGTAGCATAAAGAAACTTGCTTCCCTCAACCTATTTCACATGATTAAAACTCACTTTTACTCATTTCAAGCCTAAGAAATTACAAGCGAGACCTTCAAAGAGCATATTTTTCCGAGCAAACAAGCAATGACAAAAAATATGAATCTTGAGCTTCATATTGACAGACTCCAAAAGAATGACTACTTTGCACTTTGCATTCCTTGAACCAAATACCATGCTATGTAAAATTGTCTTTTGTTTATTCAATTGAATGGCAGCCATGATAACACAACCTGATTACAAGACTCCTGTTTTCATAAGTATACTTTTGCTTTTTAATACTTGACAGTCAACAGTACTTTCTTTAAAGTAGCATAAAGAAACTTGCTTCCCTCAACCTATTTCACATGATTAAAACTCACTTTTACTCATTTCAAGCCTAAGAAATTACAAGCGAGACCTTCAAAGAGCATATTTTTCCGAGCAAACAAGCAATGACAAAAAATATGAATCTTGAGCTTCATATTGACAGACTCCAAAAGAATGACTACTTTGCACTTTGCATTCCTTGAACCAAATACCATGCTATGTAAAATTGTCACCTATACAGAAACTTCAAGATACACTTCATCTAAATCTGTCGGCCTTATGAAACCTCAAATCCCAAGAGCTCGAGAGTTGGCATGGAAGCAAACCCAAAACCTACTAGATTATCACATCAACAGGGAAATCAACATTCTTCCCAAGGTCATAAATGCTTTCCAATCACATCAAAATTTTATGTTAACGAGGAGCTAAATTCTAATGCCATTCTCTCCAGGTGAAAATAGCTCTTCACCCGACATGACAAATCTTCTATGTGGCGCATCCGAAAAATAACCAGTCACAACAGCTGCAACACTTTCGGGCCAACATGTTTAGAACCAAAAAGTACTCGTGAGAGACAGGACCAAATTGAAATGGTCGGGCTGTGCACATTACTTGAGCAACAGGGGAGTGACAATCTGGGCCTTCCCCATGGGATGGAGAAAGTTCCTGTAGTACCCAGCCTTCACATCCAGAAGCTGACCTTTCTTCCCCAGGTACTCCGTGTCCTCCTTCAGTATTATCTGCTTAAATTGAATGGAAAAAAACCACCAACCATTCAAACCCATTTCAAGTCTCCGATGATTTTGCACTTTCCAGGCCAAAGAATCTGATTTTACTAACAAACAAAAAATCCAACACGGCACAATTTCGCACTATGTACCCTTCAGCTGGCAAATGCTCATACTAAGCACCGAAGGCAAGGCTAAAGCTCCCCATGCACTTCAGTTCTTTCCCCAAACATTCTCAGCAAGCAACCAAACAAATTGACAGGCACAGGCTGATTGGGTTACCTTACGCGTTTTCTTGGCCTTCTTTTGAGCAACGACCAACATGGCCAACCTCTTGTCGGGTGATTCAGAGGCCTCGTTCGAGCAACCGCCAAAGCTTTGGAGCCACGAAGAGGAACTCCACGAGAGCGTCGCTGCTGGTGACGTCATTTTCCGACGGGAGATTCTCGAGAATGTATCGCCCTTTTCAGCAGCTGATGACTCCACTATACGCCGGTGGCAATGCGATCTTATCCTATTCCTCTACAAACGAAGGAGAGAGAAGAACAGGCGAGCACGAGAGGCTTCATACGATTTGTATACATTCTCTATTTTTATTTTGGTCCCTATTGCTAGGTTTCACATCGCACATCTTGCCCGGTTTGAATTTTTTTTTATCGATTTTGCCCCCTCTGTCTTCTGGTTTACTGTAAATTATAGTAAAACTCGTAGTGAATACTATGGTTTTTGAAATAATCAATAGGAGAATCATTACTAAATATGCACAAAAAGAGTTAGTCACTTAATAATTACATTGGTTGGACTTGGTGAAACCCACCAGGAAGTTGCATAGGACATAATTACCTACAATTATCAAGTACAAGTACTTAATGATACTTAAAAATGATCTCAATTGCTAACTCTCGTTTAAGTTACTTACTAGTAATTATATTCTATAGAATATTTATCAAACTTTTATTGGCTTGCTTATCCATTCCTTAAATTTACTAATTATTTTTGGAAGTTAGCAACTTGATTAGATTGTGTATCAACTTTTATTTTATCAAGTCATGATCTAGTTCTCTTATCTTTTACAAACTTTTAGTACATTTTTTATTGACACTGTAAGTTCATTAATTATAATATAAGTTGCCAACCTTTATTTGAGCGACTTACCGATATTTTCTTTTATCAAAGTACAATGTAAATTTAGATTATTAACTTTTATTTGAGTCACGTACCATACAATATATATTTTCTTCTAACGTTACCAACTTTTGTTTTTGAGTTACCCTTGTTTTTTGCCTTACTTACCAACTTTTAAATCCACTTACTCTTTAGCTAGAGTGATTGTCAACTATTCTTTGTGTAAGTAACGAACTGACTTTGTATTAACAACCATTATTTGAGTAATTGCAATTTCTCTATCTTTAACACAAAACAATTTCCATTGTCATTTACCGGCTTTTATTTATATTTCTTACCAAACCTGAAATTTACCAGCTATTTTCTTATTTTGTGACTCGCCAATTTTCCTCCAATAAAGTTACCAATTATTTTTTGATTACAAACTCTCATGTGAGTTGCTTACCTATGTTTATTTGTTTCTTTCCCAAATTCAGCAACTTTTTCTACAAAGTTACTGCTTTGCCTTGCTTATCAATTTATTAAAATTACTATCTCTTAAAAAAATAATTTCAATTAGAATGATTACAAACTTTGCACCATTAAAGTTACCAACATATGTTTTCTTAAGAAAATTACTTAATTCTATTTTTTTTCAAAATTCTCTTTAATCTAATACCAATATTTACTTACCTTTCCGGATATCTCGGTTAGAAAAAAAAATATATTTACTTACCTTTCTTTCTAAAACCTTAAATTTACCAATTCTTATGTGAAATTACTGATTTTGTTTTGAGTAATTTATTGATTTTTTTCCAATTGAGGTCGAGTTGTTTAGAATAAGTATTACAATGGATGAAATAACTAATATATCATAGTTGATCCATCACTCATTAGCTTAATTATTTTAGTGAAGGTTTATCCAATTGGATATAATGAGCTAGAATTTTGACTTCCTTTCTCAATCTCCCAAGCAAAGAACCTTGTGGCCAATGTTATTTCTGAGTGACTTTTAGGATTCGGTCTAGCAAAAGAGACATGGGTTAAAGGTGAGTATTGTAGTGTAGCAACCCGGTTCCAATGGCAACTTTCATGGTGGAGTATGGAGAAGAGATCAAGGATGAAAGAGGATGTTGTTGTTGTCTATGTGTTGCTGACAACAAAGTAGAATATTCAAATTGAGACATCTTAATGCAAAAGGATACATAAATTAAGGAAGGGCGAACCTATCATAATTGAGTTTACACATGAAGGGAAGACTATTGAGATACACGAGTGAGTTGTATTAAATAAAAATATTATATTGAAGAATTTACCTTAGTGATTTAAGTTTAGAGTGAATGTGTATCTACCTAGGTATATTGACGATGTGGAAAATTGATTCCAAGGTGGGTCCAGTTGTTTAGATTATAACCTCTCGTTTGAGTTAGTTGTCAACGTTCATTTGAATTTTTTAATTTATTAACATTCTATTTGGTTATTGATTCGATAAAAAGTCAACAATCCAATTAAAATCAAGGTCGCTGTCATCATATAATAGTTGAAAAATTTTAAGCCGTAATTCAAAAAGGTAGATAAAAGCTGGAAAAAGCTAAGACAAGATGGTGATTTAAAGAAAAATAAACTTTGTAAGTAATTCATACGAGAGTTGTGACAAAAAAAAAGGATAACTTAATTGGGGAAAAATCGATAAGTCACTCTAATTAAAAATTGATAATTTCTTAAAAGAGTTTAGTAAAATTTTACGAGTTGGTAAGAAATGTAAATCAAATTTTTTAAATGATAAGAGACATTGATAACTAAAGAAAAATTAAACGTTGCTATGTAACACAAATTAGAGTCGGTAACAAATTATATATGGTAATATGATGGGACAAAAATTGACGATTTACGTTATTTGAGGTTTGTATTCCTTTAAGAGAGTCAGTAATTTTAAGGGGTTGCTAATCAAGGCAAACAAAAGTTGACAACTCAATGGACTTGTTGTTAAGTTAAAAGTAAATAAATATTGGTAAGTCACTGAAAGTTGTAAACCAATGATAATTATACTTGGTAATTTGATCTAGCTATTGATAAACCACTATGGTAAATTTCATATTAGAGTCAACAAAATTGAAGCCATAGTGAGATATGCAAAATTGGCAAGTTAGTAAAATGACCTGGCAATTTACAAATTATGGAAAATCTTGTATTTTTCAATCAAAGTATTGTTAAATTACCAACAAATTACTTGAAAAAAAAATATTGTCAGACTATGTTTTTTTGCCTGTGATTTTTCTTAAAGCTTGCGCCGACAATTATTGAAATATATAAACACATAAAACTAATATGTACTTTTTGGTCCCCAAAACAATAGAATTACTCGTCTTCAACCCGCCTCGACGCATAAGAATAAATTAAATCGTTTCACCAAGTCTTAATCCACGTAAAGAAAAGTAATTAAACAGCTCGCAATCGCATTGTAGTTACTCCTTGCTCTACAAACTCACTTGATCAACAAGCTTGATGGCCCCACACGCCAAGGCCAAAAATTCAAGCAATTGGACCGCACGCATGGCGTATGTGCTCTCCGGGAAACAAAAGAAAGCTTAAGTTGTCATCAGCAGAAGTAAGAACGAAAGATAAAGCCATGGACGAGAAAGTCAGAAGAAGAAGAAGAAGATGACGAGGATGATGATGAAGAGGCTGGGGTTGGATTCTTAGGTATATCTGCACCCTTCCCCCTCCATCTTGAGTTGACCAGAAGGGTTAATTTATCAATTAAGGGCTAATTAAGAAGCTTTTGATTTCGTCGCTCCATAAGACTGCCACCAAGAAACCATATCTAATCCCCCGAAGCTGACAGTCATTATGTGTATATACATTGTTCAAGTGTGATGTTTATTAAGAACTCGGCACCAACTCCATGGATTGAATAATGGCATGATTGTACTGTCGATAGCTCTTGATATTCGACTTCGATTATCTTAATTAGTCAGCTTTGGTCAGTAGGTACAGCTTCAAGCCCGTGCGCCTGCACAAGCCAGCGAGCAAAGACACGATCCTCTTGAAATCTTAATTGCTCTGTGCGCAGCTCCTCTAGGGTTTACTTGGATGTTAGGTGATCCCTGGGCTATGTATTGAAGGGTTTTTTTGGCTGTCCACGGGACTCGTGTTTCCCAAATAAAGATACGGCACGGAGTCGTTCTATCTCGACCGTCGATGAAAAGGGTAATTAGACGATAAAAGACTCGTCACTTTCGAACTATACGTTGTTGTTCTCACATTCCTTCGTGGGAGCGATGATCGAAAGTTCGCCCCCAAGTAAGTGATGGCTCGGTGGCAAGTGCTCTCGTTTGCTGGTTAGAGTTGTTGATTCGACTCACGCAAGTTCTCATTAGCGTGTTCCGGGCACACGGCACGGGATCCATTTCCGTTGGGATACCCCTTTTTAAGCGATGGGTCTCAATCTCCTAAGGGCTTTTGGGGATTGTCGCCCTAGTCAATGACTTTTCTTCTATCTATTGAGATACACATGCCCATTGTATTAAAATAAATCTCACAAAGGACAACAATAATTAATGTATCATAATTAGTCTATGACCCATTGACTTAAATTTTTTTAGTGAATGTTGATCTAATGGGGTATATTGATGGGTTTGGATTTGGACTCTCTCTTAGCAATCTCTTGACGTGTACCGATTTTTTGGTAAATATCTCAAGTAAGGAATCTCGTGACCATTGTCGTTTCTAAGTTATCTTTATGATTCAGTCTAGCAAAAGAGACATGAGGTGAAAGTGAGCATTATGATGTGGCAACCCGATCCCAATGGTAGCCTCCATGGTCGGGTTTGGAGAAAAGATCGAGGATAAAGGAGCATGTTCTTGTTGTGGTCTAAGTGTTGTTGACAATAGAGTAAATGTTCAAATTGAGGCATGTTGATGCAGAAGTATACTTGAATTAAGGAGGGAAAATTATTAAGATGCATATGTGGATTGTGTTAAAAAAAAATAAGTCTCATATAAAAAAAAAATTGGCCTTGGTGATGTAAGCTTAGAGTGAATATAAGTCTACCTAGGTATATTGACGATGGGACAAACCAATTTCCAAGTGGGTCGGATCCTACCCTAAAACCAACAATATCTTCTTCTTTATTGTTTCTTCTATCCCCTACAGGTGACAGCTTCCCAACATTGAAATCAAAAGAAATAATTTACAAATTAGGGTTTGTTTCAAAGTAAAAATTAAAGGATTAAGGAATTTGACCGGTCCATAATTCGGTCCAAGAGGTTTAGTTTCTTATTTTTATAACTAGAAACTGGATACATCCATCCGGAAACCATCTAGAACTAACCAATTTAGTCTGATTCCTAGTTGGGCATAAACCAATGGACACCCCTAGTTGATATGTTCAAATTCATGTAACTTTTGGTAATCTCTCCACCTTATACTATCTAGCAACGAAAATAAATACATTGAAGAAATTAATGCCTGAGTTCTATCATATGATCGATGGGCTCCACTATGACATCTAAAAACTTTCCCTTGCATGCACAGCACTGTGATTCATCATGTTAACATCCACATGTCAAGGTCCAAATCCTTGTGGGCTAAGGAGTGGAGCTTTGTGGTATCGAGGTGAAGAGTGAGTGATACATAAAAGTGCGGCAATTCGTTTGTGGAAGTGACGTCAAAATGTTCGTGTTAGGAATTCTAGAATGGAACAAATACCATCTTACATTATCTTTGAAAAGCAAGATTGGCCTCAATGCATGAATGAATTAGGTCCTGAGGCTGCTCTCCTACATGTTGAAGTCATTTGTCGTATCAAATTGACTTGTATATATCGATCAAAGAACTAGATGACCAAGCTAAATTGAGCACGATAAATCTGGCGTGAGGATGCGATTCGACATATTGTCTTTAAGGACTATTCATCGACGAAATGCTAGCCTACCTTCCTCGTTCCATCGAGCATTACACTGGCTGCTCATTGGCCACAAAAAAATAAACTGTCGACCTGTCACAAAGTTCTTTGCTCAATTCTTTAGGCGCCTGTGATTATCATCTTTTCCTGGACAACATGTAGTCGCTGGATAATTTTCAGCCGTATGTAGGCCATCGCTACATAGATAACTAGGGTCATAGACATACTTAGCAAGAGTTATAAATTACACGCAAAGGGGCGCAACATAGTCATTCCCATTGGCGTATGCCCGGTTGAAATATTCAAATCACGGCAAAGGTTGACGCCAGAAAGCGACCCCCCCTCCTCCCCGGTCTTTGAAAATAGAGGGAGAGAGATAAGGGGGAGGTCTTGCACAGATCTTCAAAAACTTTGCAACGTGTAAGAAAAATTATATATTAAGAAAGGAAGAGTCTTGGAGAGCCATTGGATGTTTGTTGTTATTGCAAACGCATGACAATCTCTCTCTCTATCTCGATCGAAAATCTTTAATTATGTTCTTTAGTATAGTACGAAAAACAAAGGAAGTATTAAGAAAGAGAGCTTGTCCCAAGGCACGATCGGTAACGCTTGAGGGAGGCTCTATCTGGGGACGCTGCAAACCCCTCTCGACGTTGACCTACAGCTCTCTCTCTCTCTCTCTGACTATCATACCCATTTTGTTTGCACATCTAAGAAAGAGATTAGGATCTTGCTAGCGATGCTCCCCCTTTATATATAAAGACCCTCATTCAACAGCAATCTTTCTTTGTCGAAAAAAGGAGATCTACAACGTCCCAATTGCCACTTCTCACATAGATTGAGAGGAGAGGAGAGGAGAGGGAGAGATGATTCCCCTTCCGCCGGGTACGAGTCCCTGCTTCCTAAGCGCGTCGCAAGGGTTTCAGACGTACGGCGTGACCAGTCATGAAGACATTGGCGTCGTGACTAACGCCTCCCTGGACAACAACACAACTTCATCAACCTCTCCTGCAAATTCGCACTCCAGCTCTCTTCTTTACAACCTCTCGCTCCTCAAAGAGAAGGTCCACCAAGTTCAGTCCCTCATCTCCGTCCTCGTGTCTCCCCCGCAAATTCCGGGCCAATCGACAGCGACGACCTCCATGGCCATCGCGAGCATGGTCACTTCGATCCAAGAGCTCATCGTCTCCGCCTCTTCCATGATGTACACTTGCCAACAGATGAGCAGCGCCCCCGCTTGTTCAGCGGACAACGCGACCTCCCATCAAGAACTGATTCAGCGGCGGCAGCAGCAACCGCAACACCAAGTCAAACCCAGCGGCCACGGAGGGCTATTGTCTCGTCACCACTCTCAGCCCACCGGTATTTATGCTTCTGATCAAACCTTTGACTGGTTTTCCGATAATAGCTACGTCAGCTCGCCTGCTGTGGGGAATAACAATAGTGGCAATAGCAATAGTAACAATAGTTCTAGGGCTGGTCAAAATGGGAGGGATCAACGATTGCCCCGACCATGCGATGGTCAACGCGGTCACAACCAAGGCTCGTTGCAAGGGACTTCTCTGAAGAGCAGTAGTAGCAGTTTCGACATCATCGAGCTCGATGCCTCGGAGCTTTTGGCCAAGTACACTCACTACTGCCAAATCTGCGGGAAAGGGTTCAAGCGGGATGCGAACCTCAGGATGCACATGAGGGCTCACGGCGACGAGTACAAGACCAGCTCTGCTCTTAGCAACCCCTTAAAGAACAGCAGCGGGAACAACAGTTCGAGCCATGCGGATGACAACGAGTGTCTCATGAAAATACCGAGGAAGTACTCGTGCCCGCACGAGGGCTGCCGGTGGAACCAGAAGCACGCCAAGTTCCAGCCACTAAAGTCAATGATCTGCGTCAAGAATCACTACAAGCGCAGCCACTGCCCAAAGATGTACGTGTGCAAGAGGTGCAACAGGAAGCAGTTCTCTGTGCTGTCTGACCTGAGGACTCATGAGAAGCACTGCGGGGATCTGAAGTGGCAATGCTCGTGCGGCACTACATTCTCTAGGAAAGACAAGTTGATGGGTCACGTGGCCTTGTTCGTGGGGCATTCGCCCTTGATCAACTTGACGAAGCCGGGGAAAGTCGGGGTCCATTCGGCCACGACGTCAATGCAGATAGACGATAGGTAATCGCACATGATTCTATACATGCGTTCTTAATGATCATCAGTTTAGCTTTTCCTTCTATTTCTTTTCCCTTTTTCTTTTTGCAGTTTCTTCTCTACTTTGTGTACATACTGCTCTCAGGTGTATCAGCTACATAAGTTCCTACTGATAGATGGCTTTGCCATATGTGACATTCAAACATTGTTGGGCTATCTTAGGGGTGAAGTAACTAGTGTGAAAGAGTTTCTCCTGCATGGACTCCGACATGCTTTGCTGTCCTGCGATAACTTCGCTGAATACATATATATCCTCGTGAACTGGTGAATCTTTTTCTTTTCCTGTTCCTGTTGGCCAGAAATATTGAGATGATACTCACCAAAGTCGGTCTAGGTTCGATGGTATCCTAGAATTCTGTACCAGTGGGTTGCATTGGATCAATAGTTACTTGTATAGAACTGATTTATATGCATATTCAGTCCCATTTTAGTTTTCGTTAGAAAGCGCAGCGAGCTTGCATGATGCTGTTATCCATCGCACACCATGGGGTGTTGATCAGAAACTTGCCTAGAGTCGGTATACAATGGACGGAGTGATTCGAGGAGTTGGATCTGTCGTGAATGCCGCATGCTCGATAGATCAAACATGATGCTCGAAAGTTTAAGCAGACAACATGCCGTATTACCTAATAAATTCACTGACATATGATCCTTTACTCCTTTTTGGAGCCCGATAGCAAATTTTTTATTCTCATGTTGGAAATTGGGTTGGACTATCCTTACATCGTGTTAGACGCAGCGTTATTCCTTTCATATATGCGCATCCACCCCATCAATCAAATTAATACTTATTGTCAAGCGATGTGAGACTATATTGTCAAGCTATCCTTGCAAGAGAGAGGGAGTTGAAATATAGTTTCACATCGCTTGACAATAGGTCTTATATGTTTTTTATCTGCGCGTGTTCTTCCTCCACTTATAAGTTAAAGTTTTTGTGCTTGACCTTTTGATGGATTTAGTTAAGAGTTATCAAGCATTACTGAGTCTTTGACAACTAGTTTCACGCTTCTCCAATCGTGTGGTCGAGAGAATTGGGAGGGACAACGAGCGCTATGCAATCGAGATATTGTTCGATTGGGCAGCGACGGCGGCAACGAACTGGTGATGCATTTGCTCGAGAAGGTATTCTTTCTTGAGAAATGCAGTGATGTTTCTGGCTGTAGGAAGAGTAAGAAGATCTGGATGCATGAGTACCACGTACATCCAGAAGCATGGTTGCTTTTGTATAAGAACGAGTGATTCTTTGATTTAGCAATACAATTGTTACAAACTAGTTTCAAATTAAGGTGCTATTAACCAAATGCCAAGATCTATGTAACCCTTTTTTCCTACTTTTCAAATTTTTTGTACTTTCTTCACTTTTAAAATTTTAATGACGAAAATGTTAAGGAGCGTCTCTTAGAAGCATTATCGTTGGTAGTATTCGGAGTAGATGGCTTTTACATGATTGAGTGATCTTTTAATTTCCAATACGGTTAGGAAAGTTTCGTATTTTCACTTCTAGTTAAGTTGACTCATATTTTTGGATGGCGCTTGTTAGGAAGATCCTTTCTAATGATGTTTGAGGCTGTTCGTGACTCTACTTAAAGAGATTACATGATCAATTAGTGCCGCATGATGCCCCATAGCACTTATTAACGATGTTATGCAATCAATTAAGAAAATCATACGACTCTCAATGTTCGATTTTCTCTCGTGTCATGTATATAAACAACGTGTTGGAAAGTTGAATTTCATTAACTACGTTTAAGAGGTACCCAAGGTACCCATTATAGCTCAGTCTTTTAATACCGCAACGATTTACATATACATTGCTCGTGAATTTGGTCGATTTGCAAGGCTTATTGACCCAACCGTACACTCTACTTTAGAAAATACTGAGGAATTCGAGGCCCAAATCTTTCCGTTCTAAAATTCGTTTGCGGATCGAATTTTAGAACGGAAGATGAGGAAATCGAGGCCCAAATCCAACACAGCAAACATCCCAGGCCCACAGCATCAAGGCCCAAGGGTCAATTCCACGTGGCGGCATGTTACTGGACCTTCGCTCGTCTGTTTTCTCCACATCCTCTTTCAAAACTTTTCCCCAGCGTGCGCTGCCGCCAAAACCATGAAAAAGATGAGAAGGAAAAAGCCGAAGCCCGGGACTAAACACCCGAATCAATCTCCACCGCCCATTCACTCCGCCCCAACACATCCAGACCGTCCAGGTCATCAATCCGCTACTCACCGAAGGGACCAATCGGATGGAACCTCCGGCCCTCTATATAAGCAAAACCTCCGCTCTTCTTCTTCATCACGAAACAAGTACCCCCTTCTTCCCGTCGCGCACTCAAAAGTCTCTTTCTTTTCTATCTCTTTGTCTCCGTTTGAGCCGGTCAGCGATGGCGCCGAAGGCGGAGAAGAAGCCGGCCGAGAAGAAGCCGGCAGACGACAAGAAGGCCGAGAAGGCCCCCGCCGAGAAGAAGCCGCGGGCCGAGAAGAAGCTGCCGAAGGAGGCCGGGTCGGCGGACAAGAAGAAGAAGAAGGCGAAGAGGAGCGTGGAGACGTACAAGATCTACATCTTCAAGGTGCTCAAGCAGGTCCACCCGGATATCGGTATCTCCAGCAAGGCCATGGGCATAATGAACAGCTTCATCAATGACATCTTCGAGAAGCTTGCCCAGGAGTCTTCCCGCCTCGCCCGCTATAACAAGAAGCCGACCATTACCTCCCGGGAGATACAGACCGCCGTCCGTCTCGTCCTGCCTGGCGAGCTGGCCAAGCACGCCGTCTCCGAGGGCACCAAGGCCGTCACCAAATTCACTAGCTCTTAAGGTTTTCTTTTTCGTTGCGGGGAAGATTGGGAGCGTTCGTCCTTTGCGGGGCGGTGGGGGGTGGATTCAGGGTTTCGATTCGAGATGTAAAGGCTAGGGTTAGGTTGTAGTTTGGTTAGGGCTCGTTAATGTGCATTTTCTCTTTTGAATTTGTGATTTGGGTTTTTGGCTCGAGCGAAATCAGATAGAATCTTAGTTACAATTGCTAAAGTCGCAGACTGTTCTCGTTTCCGATTTGAATTTCATTGTGTAAGTTCTTTGTAGCGAACGTCCCATTTTGAAGTTCATTTCATTTTCTGTCTCGCTTATCAGAACCGTTTGGGCTTTGTTGGCTGATTTATCGCTGATGTAGTTCATGGGTCATCGCTTAAAGATTCAGACTTTAAATAAATCAAAAACGCAGAAAGCCTGTTTATAATCTAAGTTCACCTGTTTATGGGGAGAAATTTTATTGATGGGTAGAACGGCTGATAAATAACGGCATGTACGTATTCTACGAAGACTAGGTTTTTCTACACTTCATGCGAGGCATAAGCAATTCACGAAGTATAAGTGGGACTTCTGTCTGTATTAATGCAAAATCTATGCCCGTGTGAAGAAATCCCGTTGATGGGTAACCACCGCTAATCGATATCGGCGTGCACATAATCTACGAAAACGAAGTTCTTCTGTAGCTCGTGCAAAGCGTAAGCGATTCCTGAACATACAATGGCAATCCCGGCGAGAACGATTCGTGACTGCGTGTCTGATGGGACGCCGGCTGTTGCACAGAAGAGGATGGCGGCGCCTATGAGAAGCTTCTGCCACGTCTGAAATGCTTCGTATGCCTTTCTGCATGATGAGCACTTAAGAGTATGTTGCTCGAACCGATCGAGCATCTGCACAGCAAATTAAAAAAAGAGCTTGATTGGATCAGAAGATGACTTTTCGAGAGCACATTCTTTCGTATTAAAGATGTACTGATTCTTGACAAAGCTTCACGGCATTCACAGATGGAACAAAATGGTTTAATTTGCTAGTTACCGCACCTGACGTTTTGACAAGACAGTGGATGGCAAAGGCTGCTGACTGCTCAAGCCGAACCAGTCGGGTTGGCTGTTCCCGTGCCGTCTTAGCCAATTGCGGAATGCCAGGACGAAGCGATCAGCTTGTGTGGGGGTAAATGTGATCTTTGTGTATTGCTCGTTTACATCTTCCAGGCCCTCCATCGACTTGGAGAGGAATACTTTCTCCTGTCCCTGAAGGACAATCATATCTCCATCGTAAACTTTGTTTGACGTCCAGTGCTCATGCCACCTTGGGATCACCTAGCAAATAACAACAGGAATGAAGGAATTACGTCATCTATGCTGTTATCTATCTCGCTTTCACTATTTTTTCGACAATATCCCCAGTGTTATAATGCAGAACAAACAGGCACGTGTATAAATCACAAGCCCTAGAGGTCAAGCCACTTAATCACCACTTCTGCCATGTTGCTATGAGCAAACCAACAGTATCAGAGACCTCATTTTGAACTTCTTAGGGAAAGAATGAAAGGGTTGAGTACAAGACAGCACCAAGAACAGGAGAAATGGTCTCACCTGCCACCAAGCTGACCCTGGCATTGTGAACTGAAAGAAGTTTCGGGCACTGCAAACGATTGATCGAGTCTTCCCAGGGGCCATCGGTACGTTGAAGGAGCAGATCCATATAACCCATTTTTGATCACCAACAACAGGAAGTTTTGTATCTATCTCTATTCTGGAGGAAAAAGAACAAATATTTGAGCTAATGGAAAGAGAATGTATCCAGAATGCTCAAAAATTTGTCATGAGAGTAATAAATGTCAGAAATGTGGCTGGAATGCTCGTAGCCACAACTGGAACCAGAATGGATCTAAAACATACAGCTTCTTGTCAGACAGGAGAATTGAGCACACGTTGAGATTTTAAAAGACAAGCTTTTGTATTTTCAAAACTATCAGTCGCCTCATGTCGGATATTTTCCCGAACACAGAAACTGCAACCCATTGAAGTCCAAAACAGCAGAGACACAAGCAGTGGCCGCAGTCTTCCTCTTGGAGTAAGCCTGAGCTGGTATTAAGTCCAGCAAGAGGCAAAAGGTAGATAAAGTGGAAACGTACTTGTTGATATAATAACAAGGTGCCACAAACTTAGCACTGATTCTTGGGTTATCATCATTACATCCAGCAAAACCCCAAGGCCCACTAGACTCCATTTTGAAAGGCAAAGGTTTTGCTCTGTCTCTCCTTCCTGTGACCTGTCACATGACTTCTCAATGTAAGCCAAGATGAAAACCTTTTTGTTAAAAGAGAATGCATTAGCAAGCAAGGATGATGCATGCAGAGAGCTTTCAGTCTTGACGATAGTAGATTACGGTCAACTTATTCACTTCACATTTTATTGCTTTCTTAAATGCAAAGTTTCTGTCTAAGAAATGACGAGACAACAGGCAGCATTGCAGGATTTGTCTTGTTGACATATCGTAAAACACACTGATTCACAAGGTTAGTTGGAATGATAAAAATAAAACAGATGTCGAATTGCAAATTCAAGGACAAATAAGAATGTCATATAGTGGTCAACGGTGCTAAGCTATGCTTCAATTTGACCTCATGATGCTTGATCTCCATCACCTGAATTGCATTGTGAGCTACTGTGCTTATTTTGTCAGTCGAAGCAAATGACCAGAGTTGCGATATCATAACAGAGGACTATACCTTATGATGAGCAAAATCGATGTGAGAGGGATCTGAAACATTCTCCATGAGTGTATCATAGCCATAAAACAGATCGCGTTGAATAGTCACAGTCGAGAATTCAGGCTTATTGAAGTCCTCAGGCAACCTGAATTTTATCATTGCATGAGAACTCATAAGATTCTTTGCCGAGCAATAGTATCTCCATTACATAATGTATAAATAAGCAGAGTACACAACATCAAACAATTCACAAGCAAATCGCATATAAAAAAGAAATATCCACAGAAAAGATTGATTACATGGGCGGTTTGGTGGCATTAGCTCTTTCCCCACCGTTTTCATCAGGCCAAACAAAGAGGAGGCCTTGAGAAATCATCGTGGGGAACCTTGTCGCGCATGCTCTCGGAGATCGAACAGCGCGTGCCTCGGGACCTTCTGAAGCAGCCTGAGGAATCCGTGTACATGACCCGCAACCATCAAAGGACCACCCATGGTATGAGCACTGCAGATTCCCATCTTCATCAATCCGCCCTTCCTATAAGCAAAATCAGATCAACACACCACAAATATGCCCGCCAAAAGGCAATTCTTAAGGATTTTTGAATAAAGCATCCGGAAACCAAGGCCACAACATCTCAAATTCCACAACAGTTACAATCCCATTTTCTAAGAAGTTAAGAAAGAGAGAAAGTGCACAGTTCACCATCTGACGGCTGAGAAGAATACGGAAACGAAATCTGTCAAATAAAGAACTCTTAGCATCTTATTAAATAGATTTCTCAACTGAAGGACACTTATAATATAATACCGGGAATTCGATTATTTAGCTTCCACGTAATGATATCTTAACTAAATATATTAGACAGATCAAGAAAATTACAGATAATGGAGCGAGGCGATGGGGGCACTTGTCATCAAAAGCAACCCACTGACTATTCGATTTATCAAACCAGAGCACGAGGTCTCGACCCAGAAGCTGAAACGAGGTGGGCAAGCGAGGGTCCAAGTCTTCAATCAAAGAAACAGGGTACCAATGGTCTCTCCACGAGAACTTGGAGGCCGAGCTCTCGTCACCAAGCTCCTCCTTCGCTCCGAACTCGCCTTCTTGAAATTGATCTCCATGCGTCTCCGCCGATTTGTCCGGGTCGGAGGTCGGTGGTGGCGACGTCGGAGGAGCGGCTACTCTGAGCAGAAAAGGAGAGAACTTCAATCTCTTGGCTGCTTGACGCGAGAAAAAACTCGTGGGTTTGGTGGGAAAAAGAGGAGGGAATTTGAAGGAATTGTTTTTGGCCGCTGATGATGATGGAGCGACGAGGGGCGACGAAGCAGAGAGAGGTTGAAGCAGTGACATGCTTTGGGATTTGTTAATTCCGTCGCGTGCTCGGAACACTGCGAAGCAAGAACCGCGAGCTCAAACCGACGGTTTCTTTACACTCTCGCGACAGAGATTTGTGAAGGGCAGTCCAGACAGAAAGTTGCGTGCAAGGCTCGGAAATGTGCCGTGTCCGTTTGCGAGCTGAGCCGAAGAAAAAAAAAAGAACAGTCTCGGTCCATGCTGGAACGGATGAACCGAACGTGTGAACTAGTGGAGCGACAACTTTGGCCAAACCGAAGAAAAACCCGACCTGCAGAATTTGGCTACTTTGGAAAAATTTCTTGCCATACATGCAAGTTGCTGCGTTCTAGGTGAGCCTTCCAATTTCTGACGAAAGGGCGATTTGGATTCATGTTGATGGATCGCCGCAATTTGCAATTGACCGCCACGTCATGAAATTGGCTTGTGATCCGGATTCACTGTAGCACTTGCGACTTTATGAAGGCTGAACCAGCTGTGGACGCGAGCCTGAAGAGGTTCGTAGGAGTAATTGGACGGTGTGCAGAAGGCCCATGGGAGATTGTGAACATCCTAAAAAGGTTTGTAGGACTTGCCAACGTGGCCACAAGCGGGGCCGCCTTCACCCGCAGCCGTGATGACCTTGCCTAGTTCTAGGCGAGGCCGAGCAAGGCCCTTGTGGCCCTTGCCCAGCGAGTTCTGGCCACCCTTGTCGGCCATAATTGGGATAAAAAGAAAGCAAAGAAGGAAGGAGAAAGGAAAATTTTAATAAAAACATTTGAGAAAGGTATTAAAATATTAAAAATTGTTCACGTCAAGATCGATTAGTCAAAATTGATCAAATGGATTGAATTAACATAAATGCAAAATTATTGAGAATTGAATTAATAAAAAGAAAAAAAAAGATTGATGATTGAATTTGTATAATGACAATAAATTTATGACTTTTTATAATTATCCAGTGATTAATGGACAAACCAAAATTTATTCAACAATCTGCTCTCTCGACAAAGTAATGGAGGGCTAGAGGGATGAAAACAGTAAGCATTCAGGAAGGGAAGTAATGAGATCTGAACATGCCCACACTTGCCAACACTACATCTCTTTGGCTGGCCTCTGTTGCTCGATGTGGTTGGAGGACTACTTTGCGTGGTCGAGCTGCCTGAGTAGCCTGAGTAAGTGTTTATTCACATGCTGGCCAGCCGATAGGGAAGGGGCTTAGTCTAGTTTCCGTGATTTCAAAAAGAACATTGGCATGACAGAAGAAGGGATTGCTGGACATTGCAGAAACACAACCCTGTGGTGACCAAAAAATAGCACGCGTGAAAGGGTAAGATGAAGCTCAGGAGTGAACCGGCATTGATCGGAACTGATGGGGGATAATTCGGCCATCGTGATGATTATATGCAAAGCAGTAGGAGTGTAGTGCTCGCATTAAGGACCCAGACGTGCTGCATCGGAGGGATGCTGGAAATGGTGGGACTGAGGCCAACGCTTGTCTTGAGTTGGTGGCTCATAAATTTGATCGTGACCAACAGTAAACAAAAAACATATGGATGACTTCACCAGAAAAGAGTTGACCGAGATCTCTGTGCAGCTCGCCCTTTGGCATGTTTGCGCGGAGCCTATGATTTACGTTGCCAGTACAGCCGTCAGCATAGATGACACAAGCTGGAAGTCAAGAGACTAGTGAGGGCCACTTCAGTCATAAAAAGTAGCTCAGCGGGCGAGATTACAGGTTGTTAAATTCGCCCTAGGGAGCACATAATTCACACACAACTCCATTGAAGTAAGCAAAGCTCGAAATTGGCAATGTTGTCATCCAAATGGGAGGAATGTTTAACTGCTGCAGTAGTCGTATTACAACCAGAGCATAGCTTTCCAACGTGATATCGCTGAAACCAGATTTGACAGTAATAGCAACCGTTAGGAAAGAAGCTTTAGCTCCTGCAACAGGGAGGTCACAAAGCGGAAGTCTCTGTCTGAGCTAAACCAAATTTCCTTACACTGTCCTGCAAGTCATGGAAAGGATAGCAAACCGATACCAGTGGCCATGTCAAAAGTTAACCTTAAGTTTACCAGCTGGAGCGGGAGAACCATTTAGGACCATATAGGATGTTTGCATCTTCAAACACCACTATTTTAGGTTCTCAATACATTTCATTGAGTGTGCGTGCAAAATTCAATGGATGAGCTGCCACGCTTGAGTTACTATCTCATCTTGAAGGAACCAAAGCTGGTCAATTAACATAGCTGCAAATAGGAGGAACTTTCTAGTGTCAATACCATGAGGCCCTAGAGTTTGGCCAGGTGTGATGATGATGCAATTCAAATCCACTATTTGAAGGTCTTTCAGGATTGACATGCGCAGAGGCCACACTAAATTCAGGCAAAATACTCACGTAACCATCAGAAGAGTGCTCTAATAACTCTTTCCCTCAATTGCAAAGGGAACAAGGTGACTTGGGGATGAAGTGATGCACCCTAGCAACCCATTTTGTCAGTACAACTTCGCATAGCATCCCAGCCTTTAGGACATAGGTTTTAAGGGCCTCAAGAAACAAAAGCAGCAAACCCAGAAGAGGCACTGATTTCACAGAGAAGTTTCCTTTTGCATTTGATATCCACGTAAGTGACTCTTCCGGGGCTAATTGATAGCTTGCAATTGGGCATCTAGTTAGCTGCAAACTTACTGCTATACTGAACGGAGTCGGCAATATATTACCACAAGCCACCACATACATCAAAAGCAAATATTCAAATAAGAGAACATGGCAAAGATTTAACGGCTTAACCTACTGGATCAAAATAGGTGTCAGAGTGGTTAAATAGCCATATCACGAGACTTAAGATAGTGGCTTTGACAGATAAATTGCGGGTAGCCCTTAATGAATGGAAGAAACTCGACATGTCATTATGAATCTGAACATTAAGTAAGCAAGGATTGCATTTCTTGCTAATGCCTCGTAAGCCCCAGAAGCAAGGAGACATTAGAGAGATATTACTTGTAACAGCATGCCACTAGGCAATCGGCATAGTGGCAGCAACGTCTAGAGTGTGGACATGAAAGTGGGGTTCATGGCTTCAGGGCTGCAAAAGCTTTACGGATGAAAAATCCAACGAAGGAGCCAGTATAAGTCTCCACAAATTTGTAGAGAGCAACCACCAAAAGAATCAAAATCCTTCTGGTCTAAAACTTTCCTTTATTCACTGCACTAATTGTAACACATGTATGTCCAAAATGGCTAAAATGGAAGAAGAATGAGCTTACGCAAGCATGAGGGGATAAAACCAAGCGTCCTGCAAAATAGGTAACTAGGATCGGGGACACACAAGCCAAGTGAAAGAACAGCCATCTCTTTAAGTTGAATGCGCGCGTGCTATTCATAAACATCTTTCGTTCAAATTCCTTTTTCACTCTGAGATCATTAACAAACCATTTGCAGTTGCCACCATAACCTGGAATATCTGAAGCCACTAATGGTGTGGAGTAATTTAAACTCGAGCAACTAATAATCTCCAAATCATCCAACTCAACAAGTCTCCTCTCCATGTCATTTAGTGCAAAGACATCGACCCTAGGTGTTCTTTTATCACATTTCCTGTCGGGAACTCCTTCATTAAGTTCTTCAGTGTCTAAATTTTATCATACCTACCTAGCAACTATGCCTCATAAAATTTCTCCTCTTTTATCTCCCTCAACAAATCCATGTCATCTCCAGCCACAAGCACCTCTTGCAACGATCCTTTGAACTTTACCAATAACAACAGGACAACTCCAGAAAATCCTTCTGGCTACAGCCAAATTTTGAGGGATTTCTAGGTTACAAATTATCACCCTTCCTGTAGTATCCACGGTCTAGAATTGCCCACAGTGAAAGAGTTAGTAGACGTATCCGGATAGATAATTTTGAATCACCGACGACGATTCATCTCCAATTTACAAAATGGCAGTCTGTTACTGTTATTTTCCAGCGCACCACTGCCCAATGTTCTGGACAACCAAAGTATGATTTCCCGAAAAGATGACATGCTTAACAAAGAAGTACCTAATTCTGCCCTCCAGTGTGCTGATGCTGGAACCCTCTGAAGTCCTGTAGGCATATTCCTCATGGTTTTCTTGAAAATCTAGAATGTCTGACAATTCTTGGGGACGATTTTCTTATCAGCAAGTAGATCAAAGAGTAAAATCTTGGGACTCCCGTCCACCACCGCTAACCAACCCTAAGAAGAACCGCGACATCGTTTACTAAGAAATTCCTGTGAGCTGAACTGGTAAAATAGGCTCTCAGAAATGCTAATGGAAATTCGCGCATTGGTGTTCTGTTTTAAAGGCTGGAGTTTCCATTTTGATGAGGTGCCTATGATGGAAATAACTAATGTATGTGGATAGATAAACCAAATGGAGATATAAACAAGGAATTTTATCAGCCCAACTCTGCTGGATTGGCAAAACCATTGATCGTAAATAGCTACCCGATATATATTGCTTCAAAGTGTTTGAAAATTGCACAACCCATGACATCACAACGTGAATGAATATGTTCAAATAGCAAAAGAAATCCACAAAAAGCTACCATTGAAAGACCAAGATGCGACACATTGTCGGGCGCCCAATGCTTCTCCAATTCCTTTAAGACAGCTCGAAACTGAACTTGGTCTCTGAGGTATATCAGGCGACCTGAGAGCATCCGGAGAAGTTCTTTCGGAAGATGTAACCGAATGGGATCCATTCTCATCCAGGGCAGGGTGCAATCAGAGGCTAACGGCCCAGTCCTCTGTGTGGCCGGTTCCTCCTCTGCTAAACAAATTGACAAACAGGTCGACTGCATAAATGTCACGTGCAGCAAACCGAGCCGTGAGCCAGAGCGTGTAAAGATATGAGAGCTTCAGCGAAAATCTGAATCTAGAGAAGCACGCAACTGCTAGCTGAAAAGCTACTGCCAACAGCGGCAATTATGGTAATGTTGACTTCTTTGAACTACAGTATCTTTGATGGGTCCCTTGAGAAGAAGGCCGAGTCAACAAAGTGCGTGATACAGGAGGAAGGGTAGGCGTATCTGCGTGGTCATACTCCTCTCTCTCTCTCGCTGCGACACCCGTACGCGCACAAAGAGACAGAGCGTAATCGATTTAGCATGCCATTGAAGTTACAAGAATAGAAAAAGCACCGAGCTTTGCAAAGTTTCACACTTTCTCTCTCTTTTTGCGGGTTCCGACTCCTGATTGACAGGCCAACAGCATCTCCAAGCATGTGAAATCGAATGATTGGGGAATGTCTGCGTCTTTATGATCTTCTTGATTCCGCAAAAGCAGAAACCATCGAACTCAGACAAGTCAACTCGATACGCACACAGCCAAAAACAAGCAAAACCTGAGTCCCAAGATTCCATTTCCCATCTACCACGAAAAGTCTTTCTTTATAATTCTTCATTGACCCATAGTCACCTTCTTAGGGAAGGCAACCTCAACCAGATTGACCGGACCCCATAGCTGGAGAAAAGCAGCCATTGCCTGTCGCCGCCAGCGGCAGTATCTTTTCAGCGAGCAATTACATCCGATTGCTCTTCAATGTCAAAATTTGATGCGAAAGAAGTGTACGGCGACGGATGTAACTCGGCGGGTCCTTGCTGAGTTAAGTTCATTTTGCAAACATGCATTTTGTTGTGACCTATCCGAACCTCTCCATGGATGGGGACGGTATTAAATGTGGGTTTAGAGGTATCGCTTGTGAAGAGATCCGAATTAACATCTATAAAAGATAACTCAAACGCATCTAATTGGATTAATCGATTATGAACACGAATTCTTTCAAGGTCATACCTCGCATGATGTCCATGTTGTAAAAGTAAGCGGCGACGACGATCTTTGGAATCAACTCAGAAATATAGATCAAGAGGAGAGATAGAGAGATGCACAAGAGAGAGAGATACACAAGAGAAATAGATAGCAAAATGTTAATTCTTCTTATTATTCATCTTCAACAAAACTCCTATTTATAGGTTACATGGTACATGAATAAAATAGGTACATCATACATGAATACATAGATTCATGTATACTATTAATGAAGAAGACGATCATGTACATTGTGACAGGGAATGTACATACCACGTTCATGTACACCATTAATGAAGATGATGATCATGTACATTGCTAGAGAGCATGTACAGAACTATTCATTGAATGGTAAAGGTAATACATCCACACAATATATTTACAACACTCCCCCTTGGATGTACACCTTAGACTGCCTCATTAAAAACCTTGCAAAAAAAAAACCCAGTGGGATAAAAACTTGACGAAGGGAAAAAGAGTACAGTCATTAGCCTTTCAGGCTTCATTCTTTAAGAATGATTAATTCGCTCCCCCTAATTGAATTAGTCATCCAAGCCGACAAATTCCTGTTACATATTATATATAATATATATATATATATTTCCAATGTGGAAATAGATAGGGATTTAGTGAACAAATCTGCAGAATTGTCACTAGAGCGAATTTTATGGATATACATTTCACTATTTTCATATATGAAATATAATTAGTTTTGTCACTTTTGACAAATCCATCACGCATTTGTGCAATGCAAGCTGCATTATCCTCAAAAGGTAAAGTGATGATATTATCATTTGAGGATAAGTCACATGAATCTTAAATGTGGTGTAATAGAACTCATTCTAGGAGATGCTTGATTTGCAGGACGAGACAATGCTTGGGTTGACCCAAGTCATTCATCGCAAATTCCTTTTTCAGGCAAGAACGAGTTTCTGCAAGTTCTTTTGGTGTTCCAATTATATTCAAGTCATTACCACATAGGGATATAATGGCAAAGCCATTTGGTGACATTTTTATGAATACACAAGAACATGTTACATTATTTTAGATTTCCCTACTTCAGGAGATAATCACTTAATCGGTTTCAAGCAACCAAATTTTCACTCTGAAATCCTTCAAAGACTTTCATATGCATATCTAGATTCATACTTACTGCCATATTGATCAAATAACAAAACGTAATACTATATATTACAGGAGGATATGTAGCATCAGAATCTATGCCGGGTTTCTGCGAAAAGCCCTTGGGCAACTAGTCTCGCTTTATATCTTACCACATCATCTTTATATCCAACAGGGATAACATTTTTTTGTGTTCAGACAACAGGTCCAACAACACAATGATAATTAAGCGAGTCTAGTTCCGCCTTAATTTGCCTCATTCCATTTATTCCAATCCAAATGTTTCTGGCATTCTATAATGGATTTTGTCTCTGGATCCAAATTGTATTTTGAGACAGCGCGCTATGGAGAAGGCAAAGAAATCGTCGACGACAGTTATATTTCTATCCATCTGTCTCCCGTATTCATATAATTAACATCAACCAAATCCTCTTCGTTTCCCAAATCAATGGGATTTGGCCGTTCTGTATTACCGGGATTATTATTTGAGGCAACTGCACTAATTTCAGAGACTTTCATATGCATATCTAGATTCATACTTACTGCCATATTGATCAAATAACAGAACGTAATACTATATATTACAGGATGATATGTAGCATCAGAATCTATGCCTGGTCTCTGCGAAAAGCTCTTGGGCAACTAGTCTCGCTTTATATCTTACCACGTCATCTTTATATCCAACAAGGATAACCTTTTTTGGTGTTCAGACAACAGGTCCAACAACACAATGATAATTAAGCGAGTCTAGTTCCGCCTTAATTTGCCTCATTCCATTTATTCCAATCCGAATGCTTCTGGCATTCTATAATGGATTTTGTCTCTAGATCCAAATTGTATTTTGAGACAGCGCGCGCTATGGAGAAGGCAAAGAAATCATCGACGACAGTTGTATTTCTATCATATCTGTCTCTCGTATTCATATAATTAACATTAATCAAATCCTCTTCGTTTCCCAAATCAATGGGATTTGGCCGTTCTGTATTACCGGGATTATTATTTGGGGCAGCTGCACTAATTTCAGAGACTTTCATATGCATATCTAGATTCATACTTACTGCCATATTGATCAAATAACAGAACGTAATACTATATATTACAAGAGGATATGTAGCATCAGAATCTATGCCTGGTCTCTGCGAAAAGCTCTTGGGCAACTAGTCTCGCTTTATATCTTACCACCTCATCTTTATATCCAACAAGGATAACCTTTTTTGGTGTTCAGACAACAGGTCCAACAACACAATGATAATTAAGCGAGTCTAGTTCCGCCTTAATTTGCCTCATTCCATTTATTCCAATCCGAATGCTTCTGGCATTCTATAATGGATTTTGTCTCTGGATCCAAATTGTATTTTGAGACAGCGCGCGCTATGGAGAAGGCAAAGAAATCGTCGACGACAGTTGTATTTCTATCATATCTGTCTCTCGTATTCATATAATTAACATTTATCAAATCCTCTTCGTTTCCCAAATCAATGGGATTTGGCCGTTCTGTATTACCGGGATTATTATTTGGGGCAGCTGCACTAATTTCACCGGGATTAATCTCTGCAGGAGGTCCATAGGATGACTAATTTTCTTTTCTTTTCCGCGGATTTATATCTCGAGCTCGTCCACGCTTCTGGCGTTGACAAAGCTTATCAAACATATTTGGTTCCAATGGAATCTCCACTCTAGGTGGTGCGTTTTCTATAGGAATATGGGACTTAGTCACTCCTTTATGATCAATAAATGCATTTGGCAGTGTACTTGCTAAAATTTGCAAGTTAAAGCTTCTGAACTTCAAATTTAGTCATGCTTGTACTTGGATCATGATAATTCAATTGATCTTCCTTCTAGGAAATTTCACGGCATTCTCTAAACTTCAGGCTTTCTCCCTCTAATGCCAGGAAATGTGCCTCAGCGAATCGAGCAGTAAACAAGTCACCTGTCCAAGGCTCTTATTTTGAAACGCTGTAGATGTGGTTTTTTATATGGCACAACCAAATATTCGCAGATGGGAAACATCAAGTTCATATCCACGCACAAGTTTAATCGAGGAGTATTCATTATATTTGACCCTAGGTAACCCAAATGGTCATGCCATAATTGAAAAACCTTCTGGATTTATGAACTTCAGGTTCAACTAAACATGTTTATTACTTATATGTATTTGAGTATAATACAACCCGGAGGAGAATGACGGTAGATTTTAGACCATGGGGAAAAATAAAGTACGAAAATTTCTGTCCCATTGGGAGTATTACACGAGCTCTTCTGGAGCTTGCAATTATATCACTATTGCCTGAAATAGTGGTAATATCCCCTTCATAAATTCCTCTGCCGGAGGATATTGTGTGTAGTACCACTGTCTATAAGACAAAGAATATCATCATTCTCCTCAAGATAATTTCTTATCATCATTGAATACTAACAAATATAATAACATTAAACATCTCTATTATTTAGAATCAAGATAATACATGTACATATTGCTTAAAATAAATCATCAAAATCATCAATATCAAGAGATATATTATTAAGAGATGATTCTTCATTCTCTATTGATGGCTTGATTGCAACATTGGCTTCTCTTTTTCTCTCATCTTGTTCTCTTTGATAGAGGTCAACCAAGTGCTTTGGAGTGCGGCAAGTACGAGACCAATGGCCTGTAGAACCACATCTATGACAAACATTCGCACCAACCTGGTTCGGTACTTCTGGACCGTCATTGTTTTATGGACCACGTGTAGGTCATTGTAAACCTCTACCTCGACTCTTATAAGGCTGATTTTTCAAGTTACGCCCTCTGCCCTTCCAACGCTCATGACTTTTGATTTTATGACATGCTGCATGTGCTTCAACCATAGGTGCAGATCCAGTAGGACGAGAATTATGATTTTGCATCAATAATTGATTGTGCTTTTCAGCAACAAGTAATGTAGAAATTAACTCTGAATGCTTAGAGTAATTCTTTGCCCTATACTGCTGCTGGGGTACAAGGTTACTAGCATGGAAAATAGATAATGTTTTTTCCAACATTTCAATCTCTGTGATCTGCTGGCCACAGAGTCTTAATTGTGATACAATACGATGGAGAGCAGAATTGTATTCAGCTACAGATTTGAAATCCTAAAAGCGTAAATTGATCCATTCAAATCTGGCATGAGGAAGGACCACTTCTTGTTGATTATCAAAACGATCCTTCAGGGATTGCCATAAAACTGCAGGGTCCTCCTCAGTCAGATACTCAGCCTTTAGATCTTCATCTAAATGTGACGGATGAAGATAAGAGCCTTAGCCTTCTGGGCTAAAGAACAATTAGATTGCGAGAGAATAGATTGATTGAGATCTAATGATGTTAAGTGTATCTTGACATCAAAAGCTCATGTTAGATAATCACTTCCGGTAATATCTAACATTGTAAACTCTCTCTTGGTAATGTTTGACATATTTCAAAAGAAATTGTAGAGATATGGAGAGATAAACAGTACCTCGAGTGATCTCCAAGATTCTAACCGGTTCGTGCTAATAACGTGTTGTAAAAGTAAGCGGCGATGGCGATCTTTGGAATCAACTCAAAAATATAGATCAAGAGGAGAGATAGAGAGATGCACAAGAGAGAGAGATACACAAGAGAAGTAGATAGCAAAATGTTAATTCTTCTTATTATTCATCTTGAACAAAACCCCTATTTATAGGCTACATGGTACATGAATAAAATAGGTACATCATACATGAATACATAGATTCATGTATACTATTAATGAAAAAGACGATCATATACATTGTGACAGGGAATGTACATACCACGTTCATGTACACCATTAATGAAGATGATGATCATGTACATTGCTAGAGAGCATGTACAGAACTATTCTTTGAATGGTAAATGTGATACATCCACACAATGTATTTACAACAGTCCAGACATTTTCATTTTAAAAGATTTTTAATAACCTAAATACTTTCAGAAGTCGCCACTACCTATTGGGATCAGCTAGAAACCAATCGAGACGCGAAAGTGTCATCTAGATCTTTACAAAACCAGAGATTCTAAGGTTCGATAACTTATTTACGCTAATATTTTTATTAGCGCTCTTTCGATACCTAATTAATTAGTTGTTTAGTCTAGAGTGGTTATGCGCTCTTACTCATCATTTTAAGACCCTAAAGATCCTTAAGATTCACTAAGTGTCCATATAATTGTTTTTGTGGGATCATTTTCAGGCAAATCTAAGTCAAGACTAAATTAATCTAGAAAATAAATTAACACATGATTTATTAAAAAGATTGTGAAAATAAATACTCAAAGCATTGAAATACGATGCGGTACTAAACATCCCGATAATTGAATGTAACTACCTAATGACGAAAACGTAAAACTGCAGCTCGTCGGGTAATTGATAATACATGGCCTCGTTATAATCATCGAGACATGATACCTCGAAAGCTTGCTGTTGGAAAATAAAAGTAAGCCCGAATCTAATAAATTGAGTCAAGTGAAGCCTAAGCTAGACTACATTGCTAAATCTTAAATAAATTCTATTTGACAAAGCATATGCTAATTAACTCGAATACATTTAAAGTAGAATAATCTTAATGAACTTAGGTCATACTATCATAAAATTAAGACCGAAATAAACATCGGTCTTGTAGACCACCAACTCTATACGTGCCACCACCTCCACTATTGCCATTACAGGACATAATCCAAGGCCCACATCTGCTCCTCTTTCCTCTTTTTTGTCTTCTCTTTTTTCGCCTTCCCCTTTCCCTTCCCCCTCTCCTCCTTTTTCTTTTCTTATTCCCTCTCCTCGTTTTTTCCCTTCCTCGCCTCTCACTCTACCCGAGCTCCTGCGCCTTTCTTTTTCCCTGCCCCACGTGCCCTGCCTTTTCAGAAGTTTTAATTTTATTTATTATTATTTTCGATTTTTTTTTTGCCCTCCCCCCACAATTCCCGCCAAGTCCATCCCTTTTTTTCCTTTTCTTTCTTATTTTTTTAATTTAATTAGTTTTTTATTGATTTTTGTAATACAAAGAAAGAAAAAGAATCAGAAAGTAAAAAATGAATTTCGAATTTTAATTAGTAATAACTTTCTGAAAAATTAAGCTAAAAATGACTCGCCCAACCGACGAAATTCGGCCTCAATACACTTCACCTGCTTGATGCTTGTTGATTCTTCACTTGAGGTGCCTGTCAAGAGGAGATAACCCTGCAGGACACACAAGCAGTGCTTTTGATCAGCTCGGGATGGCCGTGGAGTCCGATTGGCCTAACTTGCCCAAAGAACTTCTGGAGATGATCTCGGAGCAGCTAACTGGGCTAGATGACCATGTCCGATTTCGAGCTGTCTGTCGAAGTTGGGCAAGCATCAGACCTCCCTCCAGGTATTGTATTTTCATCATTCTGTGAAGGATGAATCATTCATTCTGGCGGAAATACAGAATGCAATCATCCTTCAACCCTGCTTGCATGCTATATTAAAGTCTCACTGCTTCTCTACAGTTTTATATCTTCAAGGGATTATTCTATGGAAGGACAATCGTATAGAATTCCATCTGAACATAGATTGTGATTCTTCTTATGATGGTTTTCACATGAGATCACATACTTCATGTCTATTTGGGCCACGTAAAAAAGAAAGCTCTGCACCTTGAATTCTGCCAAACAACATGAAAGACAAATGTGTACAAGCTCTCGATTCATAGTCTTTCCCAGAACGAGAATGTCTGGCAGCATGGCAGGAATGCAACTGTCAGGTCGCACAATCTTACGTGACTATTGTCTAGATGGTCATGCTAATTCTTTCTTTCAGGTAGGAAGTCATACTAACGCCATTCTAAGTGAAAGCCATACTAACATCATTTTAAGTGCAAGAATGTCAATGTCACTAACTTGATGGGTCAAATATTTAGAGAATAGAAGTTTCATTCCCGAGATTGATGTTTGAACAGACCTATCTAGCTCGTCAAATTCTTTTTCTTGACAACAATTGCATCAGTAGTTGGGTAACAGTCCCCGTCTGTTATAGCCAATAATAATATCCACGTTGTTGTGTGGCTGTTGGTAATGTACAGTAAAGTAGTCTTATCCAGCCCTCAAGTTCATTTGTTGACTTCTTGTGCTTATTTTCCTATGAACGCATCAACGTCACCAACAAAGGGTACCTAGTCAAATGCCATGGCTACTCCAACCTTGTAATGAGGACACTGATATAAGAACTTTTGTCAGTATTTCGGAGAACAAGTTCTACCGATTCAACTCACCCGAATTTCTTGGTAAAAGATGCTATGGTTCCTCTTATGGTTGGCTGGCATTGCTAGATGGAACCCCTGAAATTTCACTCTTTAATCCACTCAATGAAGAGAAAATTCTCCTTCCGAACTTGACAAGATTGCCAGAGGTTCTTGAGTTTCACGAAGAGGCTAACGAATACCTCTATCAAGATCTTATGGGTGAGCACCACACTATAGACATAGATATCATGAAGAATTTCTTCATCGATCGTATTGCCTTGTCAGGAGATCCTACTTTGGTAAACCAGAATACGTGGGCAGCACTGTGCTATGATTTTTTAGCAAATAGACTGGCTTTCTGTAAGGTACATGATAAATCTTGGACTGTGCTCCAAGACCAACCATCAAGATATGTTGACCTTCTCATTCACAAAGAGCAGCTGTATGCAGTGGATTCCACTGGAAGAGTGATCATATGTGACTTAAGTTCCCCCGAGAATTTGATCATTGTTCAGCCCGAGTCAGTAGGACCTCGCCGTAGATATTTGGTTGAACTAAGAGGAGCCTTGCTAATGGTTTGTGCACCATTGGATAACGTGGTCAGCTTTACTGAGGAAGAAGAGGAGAACTATTATGAGGCACTGCTTGATGGTGACTATTCTGTTATTTATGACTCTGAAGATGGTGGTAGAGGACCTCTGCACATGGAATATAACAACAGAGCTTTTTGGTTCCATGTCTTTGAATTAAATGAGGTAGAGCAAAGATTGGTGAAGGTGAACAGCTTGGGCAACTTCGCACTGTTCTTGAGTCAAAATAATTCTGTGTCCTTGTTGGCTTCTGAAGTCAGAGGTTGCAGGGGAAACTGCATTTATTATCTTGATGATTTCACAGTGAAAGGGGGCACCAACACGAAGAAGAAGGGTTATGAATTATGCAGATTCAACTTGAAGAGTGGAGCTCCTCAACATGTAATTACACTTGTCCTACATGTACCTGATCGCCATTACCTCTTTGGACAGGACACGTGGTTTATCCCCTCATCTGTAGGTCAGGTCACCGTTCTACTACTTATGCTGTTTATTGTTGCTTGTTAGCAAGAATATAGACAGATATCACTGTCGCATGGTACTAAACTTTTAATTTCACTCTTGTTTATCAGAAAAGTGGATAGTCACTTTAGACCCTTTCCGAATAGTACCGTAGCTCTTTCTGTCGTCTGTTATATAAATGCATAAATGCAAGCTCATTTCTCCATTCTCTCTCTTTGTAGTCAGTTGGATGGAGCCAATAAACTTGCTTTAACTGTTTGCATCAATTGTTAGCTTATTAGAATCTAAGAAAGGAACTTCGTCTCCCTCTCGCCATCTTAGTGGCATGATCTTAGATCAGTTAGCAACTCACCTTCATCATTCATATAAATACTGAATTAATTGATTAGCTTCTGTGTTGTTACTTCAGTGTCAAGTTTCCGCTGTCAATAATGTCTGAATAAGTCTTCTTTGTGATTTCTTTTCTACATGGCTACCTTCTTTCTAGCCAACTGGATGCCTACCCAAAGCTCTCGATTGGCAGCAGAAGACTCAATTACATGGATTCCAAATGTCAAAGGAAATTTCTTCACCAAATCCACACTAGATACACATGGCCAGATTTCCTTTCCAGGACCCCTAAAGCCCAACGAGTGGAAAGCTATCATGGAAGTGAACTTGCCTTGGAGACTCCAGTTGCTGTTATGGCGGGTGGCATGTGGAGTTCTACCAACACAAATGGTTGCTAAGACTCGGTACCTTGCTCCTGAGTCTCCTTGTCCATTCTGCCATCAAGTGAAAGAATCTTTAGAGCATCTTCTTCTTTCCTGCCAATTTACACGAGCAGCATGGTTAATTTCTGCATGGCCCCTACGCATTTCAGCTTTTGAGAATACTAGATTAGCAGAGTGGATTGGAATGGTTGTCAATCCAAGCAACATGCTTGGGATCAAAGGTAATGATGCAAAAAAATTCCTCATTTATGTTGTTCTGTTCATTGTCCATCTTTGGGGGCTCCGGAACTGGTTAGTGGCAAGTAAAGAGGAGGGCCAACCCTTGGCTTTTGCTCACGCCCTTAACATCAATTATGGACATCTCTTGAAAGTGCGGGATTACAGGCTAGAAAGCACTTTTTGTGGCACAGAATGGGTTCCTCCTCCTGGAAATGAAGTCAAGGTGAACTTCGACGTAGCAATTTGCCTGGATTTTGCTATGCTAGCCATGACTTGCCGGGACAATGAAGGGAGGTTTCTTCTTGCTTGGACTGAGAGACTACCTTTTTGCGACCTCATAGTTGGAGAAGCCAAGGCTGCTTTCTTGGCTGTTTCTACTGCAATTGAATATGGTTTCACTAAGATCATAGTGGAAGGCAATGATCCAGCAGTAATCCGGCCGCTGCAGCACTGGAGAATTCCTCCCTCTCAAGCTATTGCCGATGTTATTGCTGATATCAGGACTTTGCTCAGTTCAACCATGTCATGGTGTGTGAACTATGTATCTGGAATGGAGAATTTAGCCACCCATAATCTTGCCTGTTGGGCTGCTTTTTATGATAGGAGTGGCTCTATACCGGTCTCTTCTCTGCCTTTCTGTGTCATCTATGCTGACAATAGAGGTTGCCACTCGGTGTCAGGATCCACACAAGCACGCGGATGGAGCGGAAACTATAGGCCAACCCATCCTCGTTGAAGTTCTTTATTATGGCAAGCAAGTTGCTTTTTTGCCTGTTTTTAGCATAGGGACTTCAGCGATGGATGAGATGGAGAAGCTGAATGTGTGGCGCACTTCAGAAATGATTCTATTATTGCTTGATCTTTCATAATGAGACGCAGGCCAAATCATGTGCACGTGATCTTGACAAACTTCTCCGTCCTCTCCATGCTCTTTGATCTCTCTGTCTCTCTTTCGTTTATTGCTAGCTTACCCATCTTAGGGTAATCGCAGCAGACATATAACCCATTGTAGATGGCTGTAATTATCATTTAAATTGCAATTATGAATCTTATCATCTGAATTTGCATGTTCGAATAGATGGAAAATGAGCCAGAACAAAAGGCATTTAACAAAAATCCTACAAACGCCCCACAAGTAAGTTATCACTTGCTGTTGACGCACCGCCCACCCCCTCACTGGCAGATGTGCCAGCGAACAAACGTAAAATCTTTTAACATTAGCCCAGCTAAATCTCAGCTCAGTCACGGCTCACGACTGTCTACCGCCAATGAATTACATATCCGAACAACTATATTCAAGCCAACAGCAGGTGATCGAAGGTCGTAATGCAAAATAATGCCTCCGCGAGTCATTCACGCCAAATGGTTCCAAGTCATATGTGCAAGTGGGCCCAAAAAAGGTCTAAGTGCAGGATGATGGCAAGCACTTTCGAAGACAAATTCCTAGGTCATATCATAAAAGCAGACTTCTACTTCTTTCCAAAACACAAAATTATGCAATCTGGAAAATCATCTGACTCGAATACGAAGACCCATTTGACTGTACTACCCCCACCAGCTTCAACATGGAGAGTCTTCAACTCTTACATAGGCAGTGATGATGGTAGAACTTCTGTAATAAACAAGAAGCTTTTCAACTTCCCACCTGCAGACAGTCCACAGAACTGGTCAAGTCCTAACAATTCTGTACCTAAGAAATTGAGGCAAGGAAAAAGTGATGCACCGATCCTGTGGGATGTAAGCCAGACGAGGTATTGGGATGTAAGTCGAATCAAAGGAAACAGATGCCAACAGGACATCCAGCATTTCATTCACATTGCTTGCTTGTCCGACATATGATAGTATCTCATAGGAAAAGAAAATCCAGTCAATAATATTGTCTAATTTTTTGCCTCAATATGCAATGTCGATCTTGTACTTTTGATTCATCCAATGAGAGCGTCGAATTCTCCTTAAATACTCAATTTGATCCTTCTATTTGATCAAATGACAAATAGGACACGATTTGATGATATAGAATATTTTAGTGCTAATTCAACTTTGAAATGATAGGTCAACATGATATGAAAACATGTATTCCGTTTTTTTCATCCATCTTCTCTTATATGCACAATAATTTTTTTATTTTTTTTGCAGTAATAAGGGCATGTCAATAAATTCTGTTATAGACATTCAAGAATCATATTGAATAGATTAAAATTTTTGGTATGACATTGCGTATTCGGTTAAAGTTTTGGGACTGTTAAAGTTAGTTTCCCAAAAGCAAATGAACTTTAAATGAAGATAACGACGAAAGCTACAGATTATCTTTCCATATAAGAGAAGAACAAAAGCTATATATTTTATCAAAATGATGTAAATCAAATATTTTGTTCCAAAGCCAGAGAACTTGGCCAGCATGCAGTGCTACTTCGAGATGGATCTTCAACTTAAATGTAGCAGCATTGAAGAAAGGCGCGTAGAGATTAGAAACCAAGCCAACGTAAGCCCCAGCAGCTCACTTCTTTGGGTAAGTCTGATGGTCAGGTCCAATGTCACGTGACCCTGTGTTTATGTAAGGCCCTCGAAAAGTAGCCTGAGGAGGGAGTGGCTTTGATGAATCGATCACAGGATTCGCTCGAGATGACCTGGATAAGGAAAAATACGAAGACAATCATGAAATTGACATAAACAGTTCCCAGCCTTAAGTGCCAGAAGCAGCAAAGATACATACGCCATGTAAAATGGAAATGCCAAGCCTGCAGCAGCAAAAGCTACTAAACCAGACGCAACAATGATATTCCTTGCTCGGGTCATTGAGATTGCCTTGAGATTGCGGGAGCTGGTTCAACTGAAAACAGAGGGAAATCAAGTCAGAGGCAACCACTTTCAGAGTGCAAATCTAGTCAGATCAAGAAATAAAAAGGAAGACAGGACAGGTCATATTCAGCATTTGACCCGACATTTCTTCATTTGATGTCTCTCTCAAGATAATAAGTAAAGCCACTCTATTAATTATTATAATCAGAGAGCAAACGGTGTACACAGAAAGAGAGAGCAGAGGATCACTTCGATGTTTACAAGAGGGTAACTGAAGCCACAAGGGAAGTATAGTTAAGCATGGTTAAGTGTTTCAACTCTCTTTTTCCTAATAAACAGAAATTGCACAAGCGTTTGTACTTTGTAGTACCAAAGTTGATAGATAGGAAGCACCATAGGGAGACATAATGTGCATATAATTTTCCCCTTCAAATCTGCTCAATGAGAACAAGCTTAAAAAATTTCTTCCTAAAATCAGTGCACATGGCAGTACACTCCATATTTTGATCTAAAACTGGCATGCAAGAAATTGGGGCACAGGAAAACAGTTGGGACAATATCTCCAGAGTTAGAGGCAACAACCAGCTAAGGTAAAGAAGCAAGCCACTATTCCAAAAAAAGACATAATTCTATGTATCTGTCTGATCATGAAGCACCCAACGCTTGCCACAGAAACCTCACGCATAACATTTGTAGTTTGAAATATTAAGCAACTCACTTTCATCTTGAGTACGCATACTTATGAGCTCAAGGTGGAAGAGTGAGTGACCCAAAAGATCATTTACACATGCTATGAGTCACATCCAACATCAACATTTCGAGAATTCAATGATCACTTCAGAATGAAACCCATATGAACGAGTATGATGGTTGTTTGAATGTTCCTACTGCTTCCACACTATATATCTCTTCGAAAGTCCAAACGAGGCAGGGCAGCAGCCTGTAGCTTTGAGGATCAGAGCAGAACTCTCCTCAGGGAAACCACTTGTCAAACTAAAATCTCGTGATCTTAACCAGAAATTAACTAGTTCAGAACCAAAATCAAGCATTCATCAAGTGCGAGATTGTGAAACATAGCATGAAAAACAGAGCAAGAACAGATTGGAGCAGGAAGAGGGAATGGGGTCGCAACGTAGAAGAGTAAACCAATGGCTTGTACTTTGTAGCGAAAACAGCCAATTCTTCTCAACCCTCCCGAATACCCAAACGACTCGGTGATCGACAGAAGAAAGAACACTGATCAAAGGCAAAACAACATGGCCTCGCGCGCACCGGATTCTTCCATAGTTTTTATCGAACGAAGCATCGAATTTTTCTTCACCGAGCCAATCTCAATTCTTAGCCGGGCAATCCCAATCAACGAGAGAGCCTCGAGAAGCATTGTGCGGTGGCAAGATGAGACAAGGTGACGAAGTGCTCATCAAAGATCCCTCATTTCCCAAACAACCTTCCACAAATCAATTCGAATCATACCTGCGGAAGAACGAATTCGAACCGGCCTTCGAGAAAAGAAACACGAACGCGAATGAAACCCCCCAACTCGCCCCCGTCAGCAGAGACCCCACTCCGTGATTCGGTGCTCCCCGTTCGTCGAGTCGGATGGCAACCCCTGTCAACATGCAATCTTGTTAGCCGTCTCCCTCGCTCCTCCGTGTCCGCACGAGTTCGCCATGACCGGTCTGGACTCGCGACTGTGTTATGCGGGCCGACATTTATGAGCTTGATTTCGTATCCCTGGAGCCGGCCCAAATCAGCAGCCCACATGGTCTCGCTAGTGTGTAACCATATATCTTGGGACGACCCCTCCGCAAGCCTCAGCTGCTGCGAAAAGGCCTCAAAGTTCTCTTCTTCTTTTTTCGCACCCATGTCAACGCCTGTCAAATTACGCATGTCCCCCCGGCTGAGAGGCCGCGCTTCCTCTTCTCCGGCGGCCTCCGCCCAGAGCAACGATCACCACCCACCCGCCGGCGAACAGCAGAATTCCCGACCCGACAAGCTTTTCTCGGAAGAGGACGAAATCCGGCTCCTGAAATCCCTCTCCAAGCTCAACAATCCCTCGTCCCCCACCGCGGACTCTCCGGCCCTCGACCGCATAGAGAAGTCCCTCGGCCCCAATTTCACCCGTGCCCAGCTCTCCAACAAGATCCGGAGGCTCCGGTACAAGTACCACAAGCAGGCGCGGACCAAGGCCCTCATAAGGACTCCGCACGACCGGAAGGTGTTCGAGCTCGCCCGGGACGTATGGGGCAAGAGGAGCGCGAGGAAGGAGAGGAGAGGTAAGGAGGAGAAGGAAGCAAGTCTAGAGGAAGAGAAAGAGAGAGACGAGGGGGAGATTCTGGGTGACGAGGACGAGAGCAAAAGGGTCGTCGTCGATCTGGGGAATTTCCCGGCGCTTATGGAGGAGTGTAACAAGTGCTTCCCCGGGAACGGCCTCTGGAGGGAAGGGCTCCAGAAGGTGGAGGAGGGCAGGTTGAGGATGATGAACGAGAGGGTCGTCTGGTTGAGGCTGGAAGAGGCGACTGTGATGGCCAAGAAGGCCGAGTTGACTCAGGACCTCACTCGGATGATCCTCGATTCCGTGGCCTCTTCTTCCCAGGCTCCCACCGCTTGACCGCATGCATCGTTTTTCCTTCTTTTTATCTTTCCCCTTTTCTTTGGGGTCTTTTTTTCCTTTGTAGTTCGCTGACAGAATTGTATCGCCTGCACTGTAGCCATGCATGATCTGATGTATTTACTCAAGTGTATGCTGATCGCATGTTGAGAGGATTTCATGGACAGATTTTGGTAGCACTAAGGAAGTTGCATGCATAAGTAACCCAATTGAGCGCGCTTACACGATGAAGTGAGAAAGAAACTACCAAAGCGATGAGACATGAGTACTCGCCAAAAGAACAAGTCTCCCAGGATTGCAGAAACCACGAGCGACCTCTAATGTTCTTCTTCACGTTGATGTCGGTACGAGGAGAAATTGTGAGGTGGTAATAGAAAGTATCAGTCTTTAATATGTAGGCCTGGGTAAGCAGATGTCTGTATCAGATAGAAACAGAACGGTCTTCTAACGGTCTTCCTCGCCTGAATCTGCAATCATCTTGTCCTTGTGAGGAGGACGGGTCTACCATTCGTGTTTCGTGGACGGGCCTCCATGTTGGAGATGTTTGCTGATAATTCATGAAAGTATGCACAGCGAACCGGCTTGACGGCAATGGGGCTGCAGCTCCAGGCCCCTAGGATTAACGAGAGAGCAGGAGGAACGCGAGAAAAGAGGAAATGGACTACAGCTGACTTGATGGGAGCACAGCCGTCCGATTTAGATCTGACGGCTGTGCTTTTTTACAAAAACATAAAAATAAAAACAACCTTCCTCATTTTGAGAACCGTTCGATCTAAAATCAGACAACTCCAAAACCACGTCACATCATCTGCGGTTACTGCAGGTGTTCCAAAGAATGCCGAGCCAAGAGAAATCTAACTTTAGTAAGAGAATCGATGCCGCCAGACCGATCGCGTCTGACATCAAAAAAACTGTCCCTCGTGGTATGAGTCGCAACTATAAACGTACACCACGACTTAAAAAGCTGAGCGATCAGGGCTCACTCCGAGAAATGTCATGCAGACCATATAATCAACTGGAACTTATCCAGCTCCAGCGGCATGATTTCTGGTCGAGAAGTCCAACTGCTCAAGTTCCACGAAGCGTTAGAACTAAACAGTTCCAGATTTATCCGGATGAGCTCTCAAAGGCGATACCCTGCATTCATCTCAACCCAAACCCATGATTGGGGACAAGAGTGATGGCGCGTTACCGGGATAAAACGTGACTGCGCCACTCGAAATCGTTGGCAAACAATCCTCTTTAGGGAAACATTATACACATATAATAACCAGTAAACAAATCCAACAGGCGAACTTCCAAATCCTTTTAAGCAATCACTACCGCTCAGTGCTAGATGATCATCAAGTGCTCACAGTGAGAAACCTGAGCAATTCTCCGAAAAGGGGAATCACAGGGCAGGACGGACTTCGTTCCCTCATACGAATACACTTCAAGTATACTTATCAGAAAAGCCGTGATCGTCCAGAGAAATCGGCTAAGGAGCACGTCAGTTGGCAAGCACATCGCGCTGGGCCTGCTTCTCTTGCTGCTGCTGATAGTTCAAAGTCCTGCGGAAGAGCATGATGTGCGGCTCAGGGCGATGAATGGCATAATGAACCCAACCCCGGCTCTGCTGAACCCCAATTGCCCGCCACTCATTCTGACAGCAAGAAATCAAAGAGACTTTTAGCACCAAGAATCAAACTCCCCAGATAATGTCTCTCCTCTTAGAATGGTCGATGCATTAGAATAAGACAGCAAGCTAAGATTTCCAATGATGGTGGATCAACCAAAACACCGGACATCCGTGATTGCAAGCTCAGCCGACGGAAGCAAGAAAAACCATGTTCAAGCACGTCAAGACAGAAATCTCTTTGACATGACCGTACCGCATGATGCTAGAAACATTAAGTGATACTAACGCGACAACATCCCAGAAATCATTGTCGCCCATTTTTACCCCTTTGGTGCTCTAAATTCCTCACGACGAGCAAGAGCAACGAACTATCATTCCACATTTCGAAACTTCAATTTTCTCATCAGCGGATTACCCAAAATTCAAAGGAGAGGACATCCAAGCATAATTAGTACTGCACTTACTTCGGACAGGAGTCTATTCTTGGGCAGAAGTTTCGCGACTTCAGGCGGAAGAACCACGTGCCTGAAAGCGGGAAAGAAAAAAGAAAAAAAACAGGTCGCAGGACACGAGAATCAGACAATCTCCAAATGGGTGTAAAATTGGAAATGGAAATCGGAGAGAGACTGATAGGAGTTGAAGGCACCTATACTCATGAGCATCGTCGCAGTACTTCTCGGAATACTGTATCTGACCCATCTTCTTAAACGAAAATTCCGGTTAAACAGGATAGGAAGAACGAATTCAGCTACAAACAAAATCGAATTCGAAATGGATCTGAAGAAGCTCTACCTCAACAAAATAAAAGTCCAATTCTTATGAAGGAAACACTTGACATACCCGACAGAGGGAGAGAGACACAGAGGGTGACCGCGAATTTGACCAAGTCCTTTTGGGGCAATAAACGGCAAACGCTGGGCTTGCTCTGTATTTTGAATTTTGAATTTGCAAAACTTCCCGCTTCACAATAATATCATCTTAGAGTTTTAATCTTCCTAATTTATCGGTCAGCCCGGCCTCCACGTAATCTATACCCTCAAGAGTAAGATGCTTATAAAATTAGATACCATTATCGCCATATTGCGATGTTTTAAGACACTTGGATCAAGTAAATTCCACTCAGGTTCAATCGCATCACTGCTCATCCATAAAGACAGCCGAAATAGATTTGACATGACCCCGCTCATCCATAGAGACAAGCCAAAAAGTGGACGAGTCTATGAAGAGTTGCAGGTGTATATATGCTGTGAATACAGAAGTCTCAAAACGGTTGTCCTGTGGAATGTACACTATGATCTCCTACGATTTCAAGTATAAACATATCCTCTCAAAACTTCTTTTTCTAATTCCTTGTATTTCTCGCCCAACTACAAAACCCTGCTTCTTGTTTCTTCTCTGTGCTGCCAAAAATCCCTAACATGCTCAAAAGATTACGCGCCGATATTCAACAACCATGTACAAAAATTTCAGAAACCCTGTACAAATCATGACCCAAGACAAACGATCTCTGCCACCCAAAAAACTTCCCAGAAATCAAATGTCAACTCAGCTACTCTCTGTTTCAGGGAACACGGGAACTGCCTTGTGCAGCACAGTCGTCCCTTGAAAGACCATCATTTGGCGATTTCCTCTCAACTGTTTCAACTGCAAAAGAAATTAATGTATTGAGACCGAGCATTTCAAATCTACTGCTCAAGAGGAATTGATGGATGCGCATTCAACAAACCTCCTCTGGGGTCATCTTGCCAAAACCAAATCGGTTTGTCCATATGGATTCTGCTTCCTCTGCAGCAGGAAGCACGAGATTCTTCACATTGAGAGAATGAAGAAGCCTCTCAATGCAGCCAAATAAAGACTGAAAGTAACCCTGCACAAAATGGGTTGGACGCATGAGACGCTGGAAGAGGCTGTCAAAGACGTAAAATAAAGCGTAATGGGCCCTTGCAGCAGATATGCTCACTTGTCCTTGGCAATCTGTACTTGTGGCAACCAAAGGAAGTTCTGCCATTTCTTGCCCAAAAATACGAAGAGTTCCTGCTGACACAACTGCATGGCTGCGAAGCAAGCAATATTTTTCAAGCATTTCGGAATATATACAACATTGAAGACTTCATAGACAATACTCACTTGACAATCAATATCACACAGAACATCCCGCTGAGCTCTTGGCCCTTATAGCTCCTCCTGAAAATCAAGTGGTAATCATGCAAGCTAAGTGGGACTAGATGCCATAATCCATATAACATTACCAGGACATCCAAACCACTATGATCCATTGCCTTACCCATAGACCATCGCAGGAATCAGATCCCGTCCATTTCTTGTTTCAGCAATCGGATCAAACCGCTCCTAAAGAATAATGCAACTAAAAGAGATGAGCACTTTAATGGAGATATCAAATATCAGAAAGATAGAAACATAGATCAGACAACACTACAGCAGAAGACCATGGCAATCACTTTAATATATATGGAGTCAAATTACTTCAGCATCATGATCACATCAGCAACAATAAATAGAACACTGCTCTGCCTAAAGGGAGATTGCTCACATGAAAAAGGGCAACAGCTTTAGAAAGCAGTCGCTTCGATGCATCATCAGACAATATTTTGTTGTTGAGAATCCTCCATCTTATATCAAGATTGGATTCATTCTTAGTGTCTTTTTCCTCACGCTTCTTCTTTATCACATCCAAGAGGGAGTCTGGAAGCCTCTTCTCTCCCTCAAATACCATTTCTTCCAAAGCAGAGTGCATCCTCTCACAATCCATGCAACAGAACCAATTACCTTCTGGTAATTCCTGATTGTGTTGCAGCAAGTAAATAAAATTTTCAAGATTAGATGACAGGTGACAACGATATAAACCTATTTCCATCAATAAAGAACACACCTTCAAATCAGCCACTTTGTGATCCCTCAAACAGCAGACATGAAATTCCTTCTCACACTAAACATTAAGACGAAGATGAATTAATAGGCTGGAAGTAGAGAAATATGAAGTTATGAGTACATAAGCTTTCTTCTCTTTTCTTTTCTTCTTTTTTTCTATTCTGATCTGTGAAGTACAAAGTGAAAAAAAAAGGTCATTTAATGAATCTGCAGAAAGAGTACCTGATCACAAATGATAACTGTCCTTGGACCAAAACCAGATTTGGTGAAACCCTTGCTACTGCATGCAAAAGAGCATAACATTCACCCGGATGAATGTGGATGAAGACAAGATGATCAACATATCAAGAAAAAGATCTAACAGATCAGAGTTGCAATTCACTCAAACAGCTAAAAGCTGCAGGTACACAATAGGAGTAATAATAGCAGCAATTCCATGCAATATAAGCATTGGCTAGTTCACGGTTAGATATAATAAAATAAAAGTTATAAGAAAGCATCGAACATGTTTTCAGATGGCGTTAACATTCCAAACAACCTGCATAGCGCACAAACTCCAACTTCTTCAGTCTCTGGAGTTTCCACGATTCGTATGCATCGCTTGGTTATCTGTTCTATGGGATCAGCTCCAGCAATCCTTCCAGCCGCCAATGCATTAACATTGTGCTCCACAAACTTCTCCTTTTGATGCATATCCTGGCAATATCTACAGTTCCAGCTATCCCTGGGAATGCGTGGAAGAGAAATGCACTCTGCGAGAACTCAAAGCAGGAAAATCAAGTAAAGCAACTTCTAATGACATGGCACAGAACAAAAAACATCTGTCTTCCACTCGTTTCATCAATATAAATGGAAGAACATACAAAGAATCGACACAACCAGAGTATTCATGTGCAATCCAGATCATAGGCACTTTAAACAGAGGGGGTAAATGTGGAAATGCAATCTGATGAGGGAAAACCAGAGTGGTTTTTCTTGGAAAATGAACATGCAAGAGAATTGGCACATCACCTATACTCTTGCCTAAAATAAAGAAATAACCATCTCTTAATAAGTACGATAATCAATAGCCTAGAAAATAAAGATAACAATTCAAGTCAAATGACTACTAGAAGACCAAACATTAGAATTTTGGACGCTATCCATCAATCCAAAAACATATTTGGCCACACAATTAATATACACTTCAGAATAACCACATTCGTAGATAATAAGAAATACAAAGTCAGAAAAGGACATCAACAAAGCAAAGCAATATAAATCGGCATCAACATGAGAATTAAAGACATCCAGCCAAAAGTATAAGAATACATACAATTCCAAGCAAAAGGTAATTAAAAACAGTGGTTCTAGCTTCATCTACATGTTCAAATTTTTTACTTTAATAAAAAAAAAAGAACTAACAAGTACGAAGAAATAGTTATCATAATAGATCCAATTGGATTGGAACCTCCAGATTGTCTTAATACGTAGAATGAAAAGCACAACCATGCTTCCAGCCAAGATATATAACAATACTAAGCACCAGCACCATATTTTGCAGACTTAGTAGACATACTGATGTAAAAACTATTCAAAAAAAGAAAATAACCATTTTGGTAAAATCAAAAGAATACTTCAATTATCACGTAGTGAAACTATTTCATGACTCAATAAGGATGATATATCCCCCATTTTATGTGAAAAGAGCACAACAAGTTGCTGGTAAAAAGATCCGTCATGAGATCTACTGAGGTCTAGATGACAAATCAATTTCTTCCAAAGTCTTTTATAAGCCAGTCTTCTTCCATCCCACACTAGGTTCTCTAAGCCTTCTCTTCCCTAAATGGAAAACCCAGAGTCATTTAAGAGGCTGGCACTCACCACATGACATAGTTATCACATAGAGCAGGTTACCACACAATGTCTAATTCCATGAGCAACATTTCCCGTAACTTTTCCCCCTTCTGGACTAAAAAAGATAAAGATAAGGAAACGGACTGCATTCCTTTAAAATAACCCAAAAAAAAAAGTTATCAATAAGATGCAGAATATCGGGCAAAAGGTAATTTGCATGAGGACAATTACCTAAGTGAAAAGCCCTTGGGCAAGTATCACAACACAAAAGATCCCCTCCATCAAAACAAATGGAGCAAAGATCATCATTCTCATTGGTAGACAACCTCCTACTCCTTGATAAGGATATCGCCAACTCATGAAGGGAAACACCATTAGATGTGTAAATGTTCAAATATCTGCAGAATGCCATCCGAGAGATTTCAGTGATAATAATTGGTCTTGAGTAATCTGTGTTTTACCTAGACCCTCAAGGTTTTTAGGATCAATTGTTACCATTATCATCAGCCCTTCCCACTTGTTTATTGAAAGAAAAATATACAATAAAGAATGCATCCTCAATGGATACAATAATAAATTACCCTCTAAGTTCTATATGCTCATCAGAGCAAGTAATCCTGATCAGTCCAACCCAGTCTATTATATATTGACCCAAGACCGCCAATTTCCTGAACTACAAGCCCTAACCAAAAACCAAAGAACAAAAATTATCTCGAACAAAACTTACGGCTTGCGACGTGATGGCCAACCCGCATGAGCTTCAAATTGAGATGGGCTGACCTGTTCAACAAAAGTCAAGGAGTTTATGTACTGTGAAGATCAGAAACAAACCACTACATCACTCAAATTAAAGAGTCACTCCTATTACCTCAGAACTACAGCATGTACAAAAGATCCCAAACCCTTTTTTGTAGCCGACCAACAATTTCTGCTCAACAAAAATAGTTTTTTAGAAAGGAAAAGAATATATACATTGTGGATCCAAAACAAGATGGGTCAAACTTCATAATCACACCTTCCCGCGTATAAAATATGCAACTTCGGTCCCATCAGGCAACACATCCTCCTCAAAAACCAACTTATGCAAACGCAAGTCCCTGTCAAAAACACATGCCAAATTTCATAAAGTGAATTCAGAAATGCAAACAAATAAAACGCATTCACCAGTTCCTATTTCTTTCATTTCAAATGTCCTTTATTGATCACTCAACTGATAAGAAAAAAATACTGCTTGACAAATTAAATACTAACTTTCTAGTTAATTTTCCCCCACTCTTAGCCCGCGAAGAAGTAACTTTTGCTGTGCCAGCAGACAAATCAGCAGATGACTCCAAAGCTGGATGTGTTTCTGGCAATCTGAACATATAAACCAATATAAAGGAAGAATGAATAAACAACAAAAAGTATACTCTTAATGATAAAATTTATGCCAAAAAATAAATAAGTTCACCATTTTTAAAAAGGAAAAAGATGCAGTAATAAGTATGGGCATCACAAAGCAGAAACAGACTAATTAAGATATTGAAACCTCACACGAAATATATTTATCCACAACAAAACAGCAAAATGAGACTAATTAAGAAATCCAGACCCTATAAAAGGTACATGTATCCCTATCAAGCGTAACATTTGCTTTAAGGTAGTAGCTAGATTAGAAAAACAGAGGCTACATTATTCTGCTGTCTGCCTTGTGACTGCTTTTCTTCACAAAACACATCACAGACTTGGCAGCTTTGGCAAAAAACTTATTAATGTAATCCCTGAGTAATATTCATTATGCAAGCTACACTCCCAAATTTGATAGGACGCAAGCAGTATCACTGGCCAAAACCCCACAAAAAAGCAAAATACAATGTACCTTCGTGGAGAAACAGTTGCCACACCAACTGAAGCCTGCTCAGCAACAGCAAGTTGATCAGGCGAAGCCTCAGCAGCAACAGCTACTTGATCCAAAAAAACCCCATTAGCAGTAACTAATTGAGCAGATGAAACCCAGGACTCTCTCAGTTCCAAGCATGAACTGCACAAAAGCTTTGGGTTTCCCGTTGTCATCTCAGAGATGGCTCCTAATAGCACAAAGACGTTTAGAATTCGCTAGTATTCTTTCAAAAGAAACACCAACATCAACAAGTAACTGAAAACACACCTTTGCAATTTAAACATATGTTACATTTGTTTATCAGAGAACCAAGAACAGCTTGAACAGCCTCTTCTATAGTATCTAACTGTGCATTCTTGACCGCATTCATTACATTGCGAAGGGTTTTCCCATTTTCCAGGAATATATATTCAGGTGGACGTTTATTTAAACTGCCAGCATGAAGCTCGAAGATGGCGGGCGAGACAACCTACACAAGTCGCCATACAGTCTTCAGAAAATCAAACTTACGAAGCACGAAGGTTTATGCTAAAGATACTAAGATTGGTTTACTAAATCAGCTTACAACGTAAAGCCGCAAACTTGCATGGTCGTTGAATAAGTAGACCAACTTCACATACCAATCTCAGTATCGCTAGCATATAACTTAGAAGAAAAATAACAACCCAAAGGAACCCTTAGACTGTGGTGTGAGATGCTTACATCGACTCCTTTGCATTGTGCACAGGAGCACTGAATCCCAGCTCCTCTGATTACTCCACCAAGCCCTTTTTCACGATTCCGATCCTGCAAAACATAGTCATTTCAACTGAAAAGGAGTTCGCAAAGCTAAAGTTATAGTCACGAACATCAAATAAAACATAATAGGTACCTTTAAAACCCGGAAATACTTCACAGCAAGCCCCTCCAGTAATCCCGTCTCGAGAAAATCCCTTAACGTTAAAAATGGCTTCTTCAATGCAATCTTCTTAGACATTTTCATCTCCAACTTGGCTGGAGTGTTAACCAACGCACTCGCCCCATTTTCTAGTTTCGTATCACCTAAATCGCCATTTACCTTGTCATAGCTCGCTCTTCTCAAATTTTTTGCCACAGTTTTCTCCACAACATCTTCCTTTGGTTTAAGTGCTGAACGAGTAAACCGCCTATAAGTCTTCTCAGCCGACACTTGGTCTTCCTTATTTCCAGATAATGGTGCTATTTCGACTTTCTGCTGGTCCTCAGTATAAGAAAGATCATGGATTTTCACCAGGTCAGTGTCTTTCTCAACTTTATCTTCCTCGGTCTCCATTACAGTCGTTTCGATCTCAGCAGGCCCTTTTTCACAAATTCGATTTGCTTCGGTGCTTTTCACTGCCCCATTAAGTGAGATGACTTCGGGCTTGAATCCCACATTTTCCGTCGGTACGTCACTCTTCAGACCATTATCGCTGAGCGAACCTCCCAAACCGCTCTTCCGAACATCTTCAACGCCCACCACGTCGCTCTTCGCCTCATCTCCGCTCGTCGAACCCACCGCACCTTCGAAACCTCTCCCCGATTTCTCCCCGTCCACAGCACGCGCATCCCCATTAGCCGCCGCCTCTGCACCAGCAGCTCCCCCACCTCCACTCGCCACTTCCCGCGTGGCAGGTTTCCCCGCACCCGCCTCCGGACTCTTCTTCAAACGCTTGCCGCTCGAACTCGACGAGACCCCATCGCCGCAAGCCCCGTTCTGGGCATTCCTCGCCCGAGTCCGGCCAAAAGACCCCCGGATCTCGGACTGCGCCTTCAGCGCAAATGCGAACTCGCGCTTCAGCCCCGGCCTCACCCTAGACAGCACCACGAACTCCTCGGAATCCGTGCCGTTCGCCATGACCTCCCCCCCGGCGACCGATCACCCGGAAACCTAAATCGACAGCAGATCCCGAACGAGACGGCCTATGGCGTATTCCCAGGCGATTTCGATCAGCTTCAGCGAATGCGCGAAAACCAGGTTCGACGAATTAGGGTTTGGGATTTGAGGGAAGATTTGGGAGGCAAGAAAAGATTGGGTCGGTTTTCTTCGGAGAAGGTGAAACAGAGACAGAGGGACGAAGCGGATATGAAAGGGGCCGAGAAGAGAGAGAGAGGAGGAAGCACCTATTCAATTTTTTTGTGAATTGCCCAGACCACCCCCGAGGATGTTATTTAACGTTGCTGCAGAACAAATTTTGCACACCTGCCCCACGTCAATTCCAGATTTTCAATTCTTCCCCAAAGTTTCCAGATTTTCTTTTGTTTTCCCCCCTCTTACATGAGCCTTTCGCATGCCACACTGATCATGAAACATAAATTCTTGATTACGTGGATATTGTGCCCATTGAGGAAAAGTAAATGAGATTATAATTTGTAAAGTAGGGATAAATAAGATAAGTATGAGATTCTGATAATATAGCCAAGCAATTGATGTAATGAAAGTTTCCGTACAAAAAATATCCAGCAAGCGAGTGATTTTTTGGTAAGAGCATTAGAAGCTTTTTTGGAAAAATGGGTGTTTCGACAATAAACGACGAGTTATCGTATCGAGTCTTTTTTGCTAAAAAAACACGGCTTTAAAGAGCGTTTGGAGTCTACTGGAAAAAAGAAATTGTATTGACTGTAAGTATCGATAACTATCATAATGAGTCTTTTTAGTGAACAAAGAAAGATAATTTTAAAGAGCATTTGGAGCCTACCAAAAAAAAAACTTTGCGTTGACCGTAAATGCCAGCTAGCTACCATAAACGAGTCTTTTTTATGAAAAAAGGCGGTTTTGAAGTGCATTTGGAGCCTACTGAAAAATATTGTGTCGACCATAAATATCGACAAGCTACCATAATGGATATGTTTGGCAAAGTTAAAAGATGGTTGTAAAGAGCGTTAGGAGTCTATTGAAAAAAAAATTTTGTTGATCATAAATTCCACAAGCTATCATAAGGGGTCTTTTTGGTGAAACTAAATAATATGGTTATAAAGAGCATTTGGAGTCTTTCGAGAAAAATGCACTGATGACCATAGTTACGTACAAACTGTCATAATAAATATTTTTCCGATCTCGACAGGTGTTTAAAGAGTAGGGCTAAATAGATAAGTAAAAATCTGGATTCCAAAATACAGTATAATCTTCGTAAATAAATAAATAAAAAGATCCCGCAAAAGAGTAATTATTTGGTAAGGGTACTTCAAAGCTTTCTCGGAAACACAAATGTGTTGATGGTAAACGACGAGTCTTTTCCGCAAAAAACTTGTGATTTTAAAGAGCATTTTATATAGTCCCACTGACAAAAATGCGTTGACTACGAATACCAACGTGCTACCATAAAGAACCTTTTTTGTGACAAAAGAAAGATGGTTTCAAAGAGTGTTTGGAGTCTAGTGAAAAATATTGCATTGACCATCCTAAGAAGTTATCACGATAGGCCTTTTCATGAAAAATATAAGAAGCAGATTCTAAAGACCGTTTAGATCCTAATTGAAAAAATCGTGTTGAAAGTAAATACCACAAGCTATCATAACGGGTCTTTTTGATGAAAAAAGAAAAGATGATTTTAAAGAATTTTGGAGTGTTTTGGGAAAAAAAGGTGCGACCATAAACACGGATACATTGTCGTATTAAATATTTCCGATATCAAAAGGTTTTAAAAGGGACGCTGAAATTTATATGGAGGATGCAAAATGATAATTGAATGATGTTTGACATTTTTTGAAACGATTATAGTTTTCATTAGGCACTTTCAAGTCACCGTATTGGGTTTTTTTGGGGAAAATGAATTTTAAAATTTAAAGCCATAAATTTATACTACGAAAAATGCATTCCTCATTACGATATATAATTTGCAAACTCATATGGCATGTTTAAAATTTAATTTTGTTTGTATCACGTAAAAAAAAGAATTTCCAAAACAATACCACGCTATCATGTTGAATGGATGGCAAATCGAGCATCCGATCGCAAAAGAAATGTCATTTGCAATTAAAAATAGTAAATGACCAGGCGAGAACTTAATACATTGATTTCCTTACTCGTGTTTATCTCTTAGGCTCATTTCATGGGAAATTTCTTTTCCGAATTGAGAATCAATGCGGAAATGTAATAATGAAGCTACCATTGGCAAATAAGACACTCAAAATGACAATTAAAACGCGGTTTGCTTGGGAAAAGCTCTGAGCGCAACTCGATGGGTAGAGCTAGCCGATGGTTGCAAAAATGAATAATTTTTCAATTGATGTATTTCATGTCATTTTATTATTTTTCTCTATGATGATTGGTGTAAAATTAGCAGGTCCTCAGCCGAACGAAAAATAAAAAACATGGGCGTGAAACGAAGAATTGTAAGTTTTGTGGGGCGGGCGTGATATTAAGCGATAGTCCCGAGGCACGAGCGCGAAGTGCCCGACATCCTGCGGTGGGCAAATTGGTCAATCCACAGAGAAATTTCCCCAAATCGAAATTTTCCTCTCGATCGGATTTCTTTTAAAACCCCCCGCGTATTTTCCCGGCACAACCAACAGAAAGATCCGCCCAATCCAGTGCCGCCACGTGCGCTAGGCATATCATCCTCGGCACCGCGGTTTGGTGGGCGAATCCATCCCCCACGCGCCGACCGACCCCCGTGGGGGCCACGCCAGCGCTCTGGAGACCGGCCCGTGCAGAGAGCGCGCGTGAGGGACGCGGACACGGGATTTGGGTGCGTGCGCGAGTCCATCGTCTTCCGAGGCCGAGCAAGACCGTCGATCGCGTCCTTGGGTTTTAGGATGCGAGATCGGACGGTCGATGAGTGGCGCCCGAATCATTTCAGGTTCAAAATCTCGTTATGGAGATATTGGTGGCGGGAAAAATTTATGTTCCCGCTGTGGTACTATGTTGAAACTACGAGCACGACGTTTGCCGGGGCTCACGTTCGAATTAGAAATTACGACGCCGCACTTCGCTTTATGTCGGGATCGGGATGCCGCTAAATCGGTTCATCGAGCTTCATAAAACGCCCGAACCCCAACGAATAGGGCCTCTGTCTTGAATGGCGAAGGACTTCGCTCCGCTTTGCTCCTTATAACCACGCGTTCGAATTCTACTGGGATCATAATCTCGAATGCATTGTAATGATGCAAGGGAGTGTGCAAACTTAAAGATCGCTTCGAAAAGTGGACCATTCAATTTCCATGAAAGCTAACTCTAGACTCATCTCGTCATTAGACCAAATAAAGGAACTCCAAGATTTTAATAGAGTAGTGCTTAGAGGTGGTAATGTGGACCAAGTATCCATTTCTTAGCTTAGTTTTAGTGGATTAGGTCGATGGATTTGAAACATTAAATGTTAACTATATACGAGTTTGCATCATATCCATATTCGACCTATATGTAATATAACTCGTGAAATTTCAACCAAGGACACGACTCGCTGTTGTTGTCCCTTGAAGATTGCCATCACCCATCCCTCATCCCTCGAAGATTGTTGTGGTCCCTACTGCTCACCGCTTTGCTCATCGTCATCTTCCTTTATCGCTCGCCATTGCTTGTCTTTTGAGCGTCGCGACCATCCTCTATTCTCAATTTCAAATCAATCTCTTTCTCCAAGATTCAAAACCTCCTAGATCCGATTCCGACGGAAGGTTTGTAACCCCATATTAGAGGTTTTGGGATCCGGATCACCTAACTCCAAGTCTGGTAACTGAATCCCTTTTGCCTTGGGAGTCATCTGATTTTAAATCAGACAACTCCCATTAATTAGAGGTGGAGGTTTTGTTTTTATTTTTCAGGCTTCCCTCAGTTGTTTGATTCAAATTGGACGAATGGGGAAGGGAAACTCCTGTGCACCCCTGCTCTGGAAAGTACCGGGGCAGGAGATCCAAATTCAAGGTCTTGGACCTCCAAATCAACGGAGATGGAGGTTTGCGACCTGATTTGACGTTGAGGACCTCAAACCTACTTTAGCTACAGCATTGTGCTGGGATTGGCATGGGAGTTATCGCAAAATTCAAACTCGGTTGGCTATATCGGACTCGCCACTTAGAAAATATTTAGTACTTATCATATAATCTCAAAAAAGCTTAAAATTTTTTTTCCTTTTGTGTGTGGATATAATGATACATGGTATGTTTCGTGCTAGAACAAATCAATGCATGTCGGATTTTTGGGGCGACGTCATAAATTTTATCGTACTTAACCAAGTCGAGGTAACACAGTAGTTTCAGATCTGAGTTGACTTTGACATCGAATCGAGGCACAACTGAGTTTCTAATCGGAGTGACCTTCCTCAAACCCAAACTGCCGGTCGAGCGTTGGCTAACGTCCGTCACCTCGAGTTTTGTTTGGACACCTTCAAAAGTCGAGAAGCCGGTGGTCTTGTGCACTGGAAAAAAAGTCCGAACATAGATAAAGTTTCTGAGCCGTATGGGCGTTTTCTGAAAGCTGCGGAGTTGGTGACGGCTATCAATAGAACAACAAGAGGAGAGAGGAGATCAGCGGTGGGCCCCGGGCGAGGACCGTCGAGGTCACGCGACATCTGACAAGCTGAATTTGGAGACAGGAGGCCACCCGCGACCTCGAGGAGCATCGACCTCGGCAACATCGAGCTTGACCTTAGTGACCTTGACCTTGGTGACCTTTGCGATTAGGCCAGCATAGATCTAGAGTGTCTAAAGATAGTGAACGAATTTTCACGAGGGTATGACAAGATTGGAAGAAAAAGTTCGCTAAGACTCTGTTCGTTTCACGGAAAATATAGTAATTTGAAAAATATTTTATAGGAAATTATTTTATTGGAAAATGATAATATTTTCCGGTATTCGTTTGTCAAAAATCGCCGACTCATCGGCCTTGAGCGAGGTCGAAAAATATTATTAGAGGCTACGATATTTAAAGGTAAGCAAAAAAGAGGGCAAATGTTTTCCACTTTAAAAAAAAGAAAACATTTTTTTTCACTTTTAAAGGTGTTTCTTTCATTGGTAGAAAATATTTTTCTTGATTATATTGTTTTCCGCCCTCAAACACCACAATTTCCAAAAAATATTCTTTCGAAGAATATTTTTCGTGAAACGAATGGATCTTAAGTCTATAAATATCATTCACTAGATGCCGAAACGCTAGTACTCCGTCTTCCTTGCCAAAGGCCTTCGGGAATACATTGCGTTTGTCAAATGGGGCTTTAGAATTGCACTACCGAATACCATTCTTTATAATTTGTTTTTGTCAAAGGCCTTTAATGGGCTCAAAGTGTTAGAAACCATTGGAAGAGCGTCGCATGTCAAACGCAGATTGGAGCAGTGTACGATGAACACGGGAAAACAATATCCGAGACAGTGCTTGCGATTACGTGATCATATGATATCGGGCCTAAGACATCTCATGTCGGTAATAAAATATGGCTTGACGCTGAGTGTAGGCCAGCATTTCAGCAGCGACATGCGACGGACGATATTGTTAGAATGTACTCCATAAGTAGGCTACAATCTCATCTACCTATCTCGGCCAAATCACTTATAATTTCTTCGATCCGAAGAACCGTCTTGAGGAGAGGGGAGAATGAGAGACCGGACCCAATCTCGGATTCGTATGGCTTCTCCCCAATCAGGCAATTCGAAGATGGCAATCGGCTGAGCTAGACGTGTCATCCCGAATCAAATTCCGGCACATTCCGAGTTCCATATGCCGGCATCGGCAGGGAGCACGTACCTTACTCAACCGGGTCCGGTCAATTGCTGGGAGAAGTGGACCAAACTCCATATTCTGATGAGGAATGCTGGACCTTTTGAGGGTAAGCTTGCTGGTACTTTTGGTCGTGAAAACCTTTTGAAGGGTGCAAAGCATATTCCTCCTGACCAAACGAATGTAGGCCTGGTTTATTCCCTCTCTCCCGAACGAATATCTCCCCTCCTTTTTCTCTTCCTTCCCTCCCCACTTCGCCACCGACGAGTTTCCTCACAAGCAACTGATACGAAAAAAAATAAAGTATGCCAAAAATTGCTTATGTCGTTTAATGTATGTGGCCCAATTTTGAAATGCGAGGTATTGATTGATGGAGACTAGGATGTCATCCGATCAACCCCTATTTTGCCACCGACGAGCTCCGTCGGTGATATACAGGACGGAAATTATACGGTTCGAGATATGGACATGGCCGGATCTAAATTGTCGCCTTCTTCGTAAGTACGCGAAAATAGCTCGGGTTTGCTACGATGTAATCTCGAAGTGAGGGCGATGCTTTGCCTTCTCGTACTCGTAGTAGGGCTGTTCAAAGTATATGATTTTATGGTGATATGGTTTCCATCGATCAGACATTATTACTAATTCGTGGTTCCTTATTGAGAATTTACCAAAAAAGAAGACATTATATTCGTCTCAGAAGATATGAAATTGAATAATCTTATGCCGTGCATATGAATAGATCTTGACACGTGTGTGTTGTTAATCAACCAAATTGAAATGGCATGAAATGAGTTTAACAACGAGATATTCTGACCCGAGTATAACGCGGCACGTGCTTTGTTTGTGGACGATTCGGGTTACTCCAAAAGAGTGAGTATCTTTCCATACGCCTCGTGAACAATGAGGGAGACGGAAGTTTTATTGAAAATTACATAGATACGTGTACTCTATACAAGAGTACGAGGACATCAGTATTAGATTGAACGAGTGAAGAAGTTCCGAACGTGCATATAATGAGCATAGGAATCTACGTGGTATACTTTCAGCACATCGTGCCCAACATGCATACCCTCAATCTCACATGCCTACACTTCCAAAACCCGTAGAAGCAGAGATACGTATACGTATATACGCGCATCTCGAACCTTACGTTTTGAACTTACGTACATAGCAGGAATATACGCATCATGTGCTCGGATATATCAACCCCTTCACTCCGGAACTGACGACTGGTACCACTGTAATCCATCAAGATTTCCACTTTTGGAGCATTGTTTTGCCATCGGGCACCAGATTGGAATCGTTCGACGATATCAAAGCGAGCAAAGTGCAATCGAAAGAAACGAAAATGAAGAGAATCATCGGGTTCCAACTAGTACCTCGCGATCATAGCACATCAGAACATAACGCTAGTTTCATTCATCGAAGTACTGACAAACCAAATAAAAACAGAAAGAAAAAACACAGGGATGCAGCCACTCGACTCGAGTGCTATAACCCTGATAACACATCTTGCACATACGACAGACACAATTCATAAGCAGTAAGACCATGCAGAGGAATACCAAGAACATCATCAGAAATCTTCCCTCCGGAAATGAGCATGACCTCGGCGCATTGGAAGCTCCTGTAGCCGCTGCGCCACTTCTTGGTAAAGAAGGAACATGACCGAGACAAACGAAAATGCCAAAGGATTGAGGTTGCCCTGCTGGCCCAAGCCGAACCTGAACCCGAACCGATAACAGACTAGCTACAGAGCATCAGTGGCCGAACCCGTCCCCCTCCAACCGGAAACAGCAACCTCCCAAGGCCGCGGCCAGGCTGGGCCCGCGGCGTTGGGAGGCGGCATGAGTCCTGCACGAGGAAGCCGAGAGAGAGAGGGGGATAGCAACAAGAGTTTGAGAGCGAATTTATACATACGTGGAGAGAGAGAGAGAGAGAGAGAGAGAGAGAGAGAGAGAGAGAGAGAGACAGAGAGCTTGATCCTGCGGCTAATGTAGGGATTATGACAACGGTGACGATGCATCTCGAGCAAAAAGGGCGAAGAAAAAGGAAAGTGACGGTATGGGTTTCTTCTCCAATGGGGTTTGTGCTGGTCGCATCTTCCATGGGATATGCGGCGACCACCACCCTTTTTTTCCTTCTTAAATCCGACGAGATATTCGATTGGAACACAACTTTTCAAGCCCCTCTCTCTTTTTCCCTGCTTTCCCTTCATAGTCTCTCTTCCCCCTCTTTTCCTTTCCTCAAAATCATTAATAAAACGTGCCCTCTCCTTTTTCGTGTGGTGATGTTTTGCCCATCATGTTTGCGCCCACGTTGTTGCGCCAAAGGTTGAGTGGGGGTCAAAGCTCCATCTGATCACAACACGTGCCTTTCCACATCGCAGAACATCAGTGAAGCCTGTACATTTCATTGAGAATTACATTTGACAGACCAAGTCAGCTAAAAAAATACAAAGGAAGATAGTTTAAAGTATCTCACTGTCGCTCACCATTAGGTTTATATACTATTTATATATACATGGATCTCTTTTTACTCGTAAAATCAACATTTTAGGCCCAACCGGATAAGTCATGGGCATGGACTTAAGCTCTTTCTTAGCAATATTCATGAACGAAACTATCTATCTTCTACTATGTCTTTCCAACAAGTTTTACCCTAATATATTCATTTGTGCAGCCCCTGTATGTCAAATTGTATGGGTCGTTCCTAATTTGGCTTTCACGTGTGAAAGGGTGTTGGAGTATCTCGCACTCCTTGATTAGAGGGCTTAATATTTTTATATATATGTGGTCTCCTTTCACCTATGAATTTAAATTTTTGAGCAAAGATGAGTCCCACTAAATATATAGAGGAGCAATAACTAGAGCTCCATCTTAGCAGTTTGAGGCCTCCTCATCTATAATATATAGAAATATTCTGTTTTCCGCATATTTCTTATATAAGATACTGATAATAGGGGTCAATACTAACTGATAGATTGAGTGTGCATAGAACTTCCATGCAGGTGATGCCTTCGTTTCCTTCTTATTTCGGGTGCATAGACCCCACTACCTGATGCTTTGACATTTTCGATTAATCACTCCATGCTTCCATATAATCAGATGATGGATCGCCCCCTATGGTGAGTACAACTGATCAGTTTTCTTTTTCTTTATGGGCCAAGAAAAGATATTGATGTTGGAGTGAGCAATGGGAAGTCACTAAATCTTCTTGTACTTTCTATATTTGCGGAGGAACCTGATGTCACAGGCCACAACACTTGGCTTTTCTAGTTTTTGGAACCTTTAGTGACAAATGAGTGTATTTATCGGCACTAAGCTAACATTCGTCATCACTCATCGTCCCATAGTTAAAGTCTTATGCGGTCCAGAACGTTATCCGACTCCCTTTTCGTGAAAATCAACCAAGAGCAAGAAAGGGAGGGAATTCAGGGCGTCTTCTGCAAAAAGAGGAAAGCCATGGAGGTTTCTTTTGTACACGGTTCGACTGAGCAACCGGCCAAATTTTATGTTCCGACCTTATTGCCGGTCTGATCGGTTCGTAGGCGGTTCGATGGAAAACCATACAAAGTTACGGGTCTTATGCAGTACAATGATTGTGTGATCAAGCTCGATCCTCGCCTTTACATTGCTTAGTGAGACTCTCTCTCTCTCAAGTATCTCTCAAGCTTCGATTCTGAGAGTAGAGCTCAAGGAAGGCCTTCCATTGATGAGTTTCCATCATCGGCAGCAAATGGCGTTGAAGAGCGTAAAGATGACCGGCCTTTCTTTGGCCCCGAGATGTGGATGGCGGGAGTGCCTCAGAAGCAAGGCACAAGGACCGTGCCGCACGAGGCTGGCCAGACCGAAAGATAAAGAAGGGCCACACTCAAATTGTTGCATATGGACCGACTCTAAACCATTATTAGAACGTTGGTCGGCTACGCGATCGATCCGTGTGTTTGTAGACGATGGTTCTTTGAGCTATGTGTCTACTAATCTGGTCTTTGACAGCATGAAATTGACTTGATCTCACCATTGCTCTCTGATTCACGATTGTATTGTTTCATTCTCAAAATACGGGTTTGTCTTTCCATCTTATTAGATTTCCGAAGAAGTTATTGAGTGTTCATAAAATTACTGATCGCTTGATTTCACAACAACGTTTTGATTAGTTGACGATGATTACTAACTTATAGAGTGATTACTAACTTTTTACTAATGAATTATCGATTATTCTATATCTACTACTCAATAAACGATGTTTATTTCTTTTAAACTACCAAATTCTCCGATATCTAAAAATGTGGACTTCCCTAATCTTATATCAAATTTTCTTTTTCTTTCTCATTATATTTACTTGTTATTACATGAAATTGCAAACTATTTCCATGTGACTTACTAACCTTTCTCCAATTATGCTACCAACTATTTGGCGTTGCCAATTCCTTATTTGAGTTGCTTGCTAATTTTTATGTGGTTCTTTTTTGTGAATTTACCACCAATTTTGTTGAGCTACAATTTTTATTTGTGTTGTTTATCAACCATTTTTTTAAACATTAATAAGTTACCAACTAATTTTGCATCACCAATTCTTTTAAGTTAGTTATTAATGCTCGTTTTGTTCTTTTTAAACTACCAACCTTTTCTTTTCATCTTTGACTAAAAAGAACTTCTTGTTCTTCACCAAATTTTATTTACGTTGCTTACAAATGACTTAATTGTACCAAGCATCATATAAACGAACCTAATCAACCCTTATTTGAGGGACTTACCGACTTTTTTTCTAGCTAGCAACCCAGAGAAAAGTTGTTCAACCAAAATAATACATACGTGCTGGTAACTAACTCAAAAGAAAGTTGAATAGTATAAATTTTGATTGGGGAATGTATAGGGCACTTAAAGTAAAGTTAGGAATTTCAGAGAAGAGTTGGCGACTCTAAGACATTTTTCAAACAAATTTAAATATTGGTTGACAATCCTATCAGTAAAATCAAAAGGAGAATAAACTTATAAGTAACTCAAACGAGAGATGGTAACCAATTATTAGTTGAATTGGAAAATAACGGTTAGTTTCTCTATATAAGGTCAATAAAATCTATAACAAAAAGATAGTAAATTTAAGGTATCGTTGTGAAAAATAGATAAAAGTTTTCAAATGATAAAAAGAGATGTCAAATTTTAAGAAATGAGGAAAAAATTATTCTCTAAGTATGTGTATTCAAAATGTGAGAAAAATTGGCGAGTCACACTTATTAAGGTTAATAATCTGTAAAGAGCGTTAGTAAATTTAAGAAATTGCTCATGACAAATAGAAATAGGCAACTCGGTAACAAGATTGGTAAATAAATGATAACAACAAAAAAAACGTCGGCGAATAACTCCAATGAGACTTGATGATTCAAAATATATTGGTAATTAATATGAAAAAAATTGTTAAGTCACTCTAAAACTTAGATTAATAATTCCATATAAGTTAGACATTTGATGAGACGTTAAGTTATGCAAATAAAAGTCGATAAGTTCGTTAGAAAAACGAATTATCCATAGACTATAAAATCAATTGGTAATTTTATTAAAAAATCGTTGGAAGTTATTAATAAATTATCAGGAGAAAGTCACCGGCTTTCTTTTTACCCACAATTTTTTTTTTTACATTTAATCCATATTCATGGATACGAAACAACAGGCTGGACTCTGTTTGATTGGATATGATTGGTGCATCCATCTTTGTTCAATCATTTTGATAGTCTACCATGGACAAACTGAAGTTGAATCTCTCAATCAAGATATTGCTTTCAGTCATTATCCCTCTCAATTGATTTTGATGCATACTTCCCCTGGAAGCTGAATCTTACTTGGTTCATCACAAGCAAAGAACAAAGCAAATCTAAATATGTTTCCCCAAAGAAAGTTAAAGGGCAAAAGCATCATATCCTCTTTCGCTTTCAGGTACTCCAAAGGAAGCAAACACCCTCTTCCCTTCAGTCTTCTACTCAGACAAACCAGTTGCTGACTGCGCTCGGAGGTAGATTGAAACGAGAAGCACTGACCTCCGCACCAGTCAACGATGGCAATTGCCAAACGTTTCCATCCCGAAACTGATGAAGACCCTTGGGATGCAGACTCCAGCATGATGACATGGGCATCTGCAATCTTGCTCGCCGTAATCTTCCTCATCCTGCTGGGGGTTTCGATCATCTGGCTCACCGTCCACCCGAGGCAGCTCAAGTACGCGGTCAAGGACGCCTTCGTCTCTAACTTCACCCTCACCCGCGGCCGCCTCGTGGCTGCCGACTTCCACATCAGGATGTCAGCCTACAACCCCAATCACCGGGTCTCGTTCTCCTACGGCTCGATGAAGGGGTCTGTGAAGAGCGACAGCCACACCCTTGCGTCCACCTACGGACCGCCTTTATTCCACGAGAAGGAAAACTGGACGGATTTCGCGGTGAACCTCATGTCGCATGATGTGGCTATACCGGACTACACGTGGAACAACTTGAAGGGTCAGGAGACGTCGGGGGACATCAAGATCGACGTGAACATCGAGGCAAGCGTGAAGTTCAAGCCCCGGCATTGGAAGCAGGACCAGTGCACGATCTGGATATACTGCGCCGGAGTGGTGGTCCACTTCTCACGGCAGAAGGCCTTCAAGCAGACCTCATGCGACGTCGAGCTATGAATTTTAGTCGATGTTATCATCGCCGTCATCGTCCTCTTCCATGTCATGTCTACGTAATGTTTCTATACAGTCTATGGTGTGTGGATCGCACCCAGGGCATTTCTTAAGTACCTTTGAGTCGCAACCCTGCACATTTAACTTCATCACAGTCTAGGTTTCTGTCAGTAAGCTGCCTTGCGGCTATTTCTTGTGAGGGGCGCGAAAAGCATGACCTTCATTGCTCGCGCGGCATCTGTAAGTGTTGGGTTTTGGACTTGACCGGCTCTTGTTTTTCATTAGCCCGAGATCTTCATTGACAGACCAAACGAGCTACTGCAGAGAGATGACTCCCTGCTCATCTCCAAGTTTCAGATTACAATTGTTGCATAATGCAGAATCAGGGATCAGACATATAAATTGACTAGAGGGAGAGCGTGTTATCTGCTGTCCGATCATATGGACAGGATTCGGCCGGAGGACCCCACTTGAGCCCTCTCATCGAGACCAACAACTCCTCCCATCATGTGCTTTTGATTCATACAATCCAACGTGATTGAGCACCAAGGCTGATGGATAGAGGGGTTGGCATTAATAAATTTTCCCACAAAACAAGAACATTAAAAAAAAAGCCTCATCGCAATGCCAACATTGACATAGGATATATGACTACTATGTGCATCCGGTCGAAGTTTCGTATGCGATTGAAAAGTTTAGATGGTTCATCAGCGATGATGGTAAAAAATGCAAGAATTCGATACATGTGACTTGTAAAGAAGTGACACTTGAAATTCAAGAGACATGTATTAAAGGAGAAACACCCATAAATGAATGAACGGATGACATGGGAAATGGAAATTGCGACCCGACAAGCATTGATCATACTTTATCTCAACATACCGAGTGAAACCAAACGGATGACTATCGAAGTGCTCGACACGTAAATAATGAGAACTTGGTGAGAACTTTCAAGACATTAGAGAAAACACAAGAATGTGGAGAAACCAAAGATGATCGCTTTAGTTAGGATCCAAGTCAATTCATTATCAGACTCATCATAGACTAGCATCGGCCATATTCTACATATAGACATGCATTCAAATCAGTCGATCCTTTGTTGTACAAGTTTAACTATAATTATCTTATGATCTTCAGTTAGGACCCAAGTCAATTCATTATCAGACTCATCATCAGACTAGCATTGGCCATATTCTACATATAGACATGCATTCAAATCAGTCGATCCTTTGTTGTACAAGTTTAACTATAATTATCTTATGATCTTCAGTTAGGACCCAAGTCAATTCATTATCAAACTCATCATCAGACTAGCGTCGGCCATATTCTACATATAGACATGCATTCAAATCAGTCGATCCTTTGTTGTACAAGTTTAACTATAATTATCTTATGATCTTCAGTTAGGACCCAAGTCAATTCATTATCAGACTCATCATCAGACTAGCATCGGCCATATTCTATATATAGACATGCATTCAAATCAGTCGATCCTTTGTTGTACAAGTTTAACTAGAATTATCTTATGATCTTTAGTTAGGACCCAAGTCAATTCATTATCAGACTCATCATCATACTAGCATCGACCATATTCTATATATAGACATGCATTCAAATTAGTCGATCCTTTGTTGTACAAGTTTAACTAGAATTATCTTATGATCTTTAGTTAGGACCCAAGTCAATTCATTATCAGACTCATCATCAGACTAGTATTGACCATATTTTATATATAGACATGCATTCAAATCAGCCGATCCTTTGTTGTACAAGTTTAACTAGAATTATCTTATGATCTATCAGAATACGGTGACTTAGATGAAGTGGAAAAAGAAATACAAGAAGATATGGCGTTTGGAAAATAAATCAAGATGCATGTCGATGGCAATAAAAGATCAATCTTCTACTATTTCACCATCCTTACACAAATTTCATTATTTAATTTATGCAGGAGCAATTGAATGAAATGATATATGCTGGTGCATAATTACAGTAAATGATGAAGGTACTAGGACAGATCGAAATTCCAGCAGAACAAGATGTCTGGAGAAACAGCTAGCTTAGACAACACGATGAAGTGGAAAAAGAAATACAAGAAGATATGGCGTTTGGAAAATAAATCAAGATGCATGTCGATGGCAATAAAAGATCAATCTTCTACTATTTCACCATCCTTACACAAATTTCATTATTTAATTTATGCAGGAGCAATTGAATGAAATGATATATGTTGGTGCATAATTACAGTAAATGATGAAGGTACTAGGACAGATCGAAATTCCAGCAGAACAAGATGTCCGGAGAAACAGCTAGCTTAGACAAACGATGAAGTGGAAAAAGAAATACAAGAAGATATGGCGTTTGGAAAATAAATCAAGATGCATGTCGATGGCAATAAAAGATCAATCTTCTACTATTTCACCATCCTTACACAAATTTCATTATTTAATTTATGCAGGAGCAATTGAATGAAATGATATATGCTGGTGCATAATTACAGTAAATGATGAAGGTACTAGGACAGATCGAAATTCCAGCAGAACAAGATGTCTGGAGAAACAGCTAGCTTAGACAACACGATGAAGTGGAAAAAGAAATACAAGAAGATATGGCGTTTGGAAAATAAATCAAGATGCATGTCGATGGCAATAAAAGATCAATCTTCTACTATTTCACCATCCTTACACAAATTTCATTATTTAATTTATGCAGGAGCAATTGAATGAAATGATATATGTTGGTGCATAATTACAGTAAATGATGAAGGTACTAGGACAGATCGAAATTCCAGCAGAACAAGATGTCCGGAGAAACAGCTAGCTTAGACAAAACGATGGGTGTTCTTCATCATTTGCTGGTACATCTCTTTTTTGAAGAACCAGACGATGACGACTTCGACGTATCGTTGGACCGAAAGAACGATTCTACCTCATCGCGTCTTGTGGTTTCGAAGAAGTGCAATTTCTGCTTCGGAGTCAGCGCCGGTTGGGCTTGTTTACGCGGTGCGGGCGGGCAACTTCGAATCGGAGGGATCTTGTGCTCGATGGAGGTCGGTGTTTTGCACCGATCTGCGTCATCCTTCAGTAGCTTCTCATCGATCTCATCGTCTCCACTGGTGGGTCGTTGCTGTCCATCCTTTGGAGGGACTTGCTCTGAGTTGTCGATCTCCTTAGACATTTTGCGAGAGAGAGAGAGAGAGAGAGAGAGAGAGAGAGAGAGAGAGAGAGAGTCTGCGTTCGTCACAGTTTGCAGCTAAGGAAAGCAATGTTTTGTATAGCTTGTGCCAGCTTCGTTTTCACTGTATTGATGCAAACTATATAGCATCATATCGCAATGACCCCAGAGCATGTCGAAAGAATGCAAAGTTGTTTATGGTGAAAGATACAAATGATCCACAGTGAAGCCGATTTAAAAGAATTGACCATGCCCCCGACTTCTTGAATATCACGTCGTTGAACCATAACGCATACAGCCAACCACGTGGATTTCCTTTAGAAATTATGAATATAAAGGGTGTCACCAACCAATCAAACTTAGAGATTTTTCCCATTTTGGTCTTTAAAATCTAATGAAACTTTCATGGTCGCGATTACGTGATGAGTCGACCATGCCAGTAACGATGCTTACGAGTCTAAAAGGGTTTCAATTTAGCCATTTCAAGAGGGAGAGGAAACATGAATTTGCCTTTTTTTATTTTTCATCATGTCGACAGCTAGATACTATAATCTTTCATCATCATCAATATAGAAGGAACGGGCCGTTTTATCCATTTACTGATTAACATGATAAAATCGATGAAATATTCTCGATCTTTTTTCCCAAGTAAAGTTCATTATGTATTGTCCGAGCCCGTTTTCGTTCACCTCGCACCCCTTTGCAAGCTTGGTGTAAAAGAGTGCGGGCGCTTCTAGCTAGATTTCGGAGTTTTATATATATATATATATATATATATATATATATATATATTTATGTTACGGGAGACCTTTCGAGGCAAATTTGACACTGCAAAGGCCAACAGGGACATCAAATGTTTCTGTAGGGGCAGGTGCTTATTGTATTTTTTGTTTTTCCAGTCATTATCCGAGGTATTGCTCCTGTTTTGTCTGCATGTACATGCAAGGGCATAGGATTCCAGCAGAATGGCGGAAATAGGTGCCCGCATCGCCTGCATTGCACGTTCGGAGATTTCGTCTTCACTGCGGCATTCTTCTGCTGATCTATACCAGATGTTCCCGACAATAATATCTGCAGGGAGCTTATGAGTTTCATTGTTCCTCAACATGTAATTAATTTATAGACCGGATGAATCTTAGCAATAAACACCTTTTCAGGAAAAATTATCAGATTCATTGCATTTGTGTTAATCAAGTCCTAAACTTTTTTATTTGACCGATTTCGTCATAAACATTTTGACGATTGTTAATGTAATCATTTCGATCAATTTTTTTATTTAAAAAGCCGGGAATATGGATGTTGGGTATTCTTCAGATAGTTGGCCGAGGACCGTGACCCTTACTTGCTACTAGCGAGAGCTTCATGGCCCTTGCTATAGCTGGGCGAGGGCCTCACGACTTTTGCTCGGCTTAGAAATGGAGGGCAAAAAAGAAAACAACAAAAATAGGAATTTTGTAAAAAAATTATAAAAATTGTTTATTTCACAAATCTTCAAGAGGTTAAAAACTAAATTAGCCAAGTTAAAGGTTTGCGATTGAGTTAGTATAAGCACAATAGATTTTAATTTTTTTTTTGGTAATTCCCCCATCTTTCTAGTCAAGTAATTTATCTTTTTTAATTCAAAATATTAAATTCATTGCTAAAAAAGATCTGTGATAAGTACATATGTAAACTTCATAGCAAACTAAATTGAAGCACAACAGAGCCTTTATCTTGCAAAACAAAGCTAAATCAAGAAAATGACGAGGGTTTATAAAGCACCAATAGGTTTAACTCATTCCACAAAACATATCTATTAAGCAAAATAATCGGCGGTTAATCATTAGTTTCGTACTTTTGTCATTGATGAGCACATAGCCAAAACTTTTTCTCTAGTAGCTAGAGCATTGCCACTTGGCAATGTGGATTTAAATTTGGCTTCCTCTACACAATCTTCATATGGTGACAACCAAAAGAGGTTGAATGAACACAAATCTCATATTCAGAAGGGAAAATCTTCATGATTTAACGAGACATTAGAGCTATTATTATCATGATTGAATATAAAGGCTGAGGACTTGTGCATGGATAGAGCATCGTGACATCGAATTCCCATACCAATATTTATTAAAATCTAATATACAGATCAAGAGAAAATAATTATTGGATTTAGAACTAGATCGGGAGAGTTCATACCCTTAAAACTAAATCGAGAGAAGAAAGCTCCGAAATCTAGATCACAAGAGGAGAAGAAACAAGAAAAGAAAAGAAAAATACGAAAAACAAATACAATCGAAGTTGACAAGAAAGGGAAGAGAGGGTGAAGAAGATCTTCCCCATGGCTGAAGGTTGAAGAAGATGATGGAGAGTGAAGAAAGAGGGAAGCGGGAAAGACGGATGTCGAATATCCTATGCAGCGCAATTGGTATTAATACGAGCGGTTATTGCTTTTTCTTTGTTATTCGAAATTTATTTATATTCCCTTTTAATTTTTTTCTTTTCGTCAATGGCGGTTGGTGAGGGTAACCCTTGCTTGTGGTTGGTGAGAGCATCCCACGCCTATAGCCCACCGTCACATCATGTGGGACATTGGACATCCGAGTCAGTTATTTTTTGCTAAAATTACCTAGAAATATTATTTCGATAAATCATCAAAAATTTAGAAATTAAATAATATAGAACTAAATCGGCCGCTGCGTTGTAGGTTTACGGCTTTTTATGACAATTTTCTCAATGAGTCGCCGAACTCGGGAACGAGAAGAGAAACAAGGGAAAAAACAAAGGCTAAAGACCAGAGGGCCTCTCCGGGCTTCATGGGCTTCATGACAACATTGGGGGAGCCCATTTCTCTACGAGGTTTCCTACGGGCTGGGCCTTTGATGGGCTCTTACAGCGGGCTACCCCACCACCCCCGAAAAAAATAAATAAAAAATAGGAAAAAGGAAAATAAAAGTAAAAATAAAACTTTTGTGGCAATGATTGCACTGTGTTGCAAGGGGGAAAGGGCCTAATTGAAAACGATGTCCTGCAATTTATGTGACGCGGCCGAACTAATCTTATTCAAAGCTAAAGTTTGGTCCAACCCCCCAAACCAAACGACATGTTTATTCCAGCCTATCCATCCACGTACGACCTCACCCGCGACATTTAGGTCGTATTCATCTACCCGGCGACGTTCTGACCAATCTACAATGGAAAACGACTCCTCAGTTTTCACTTTGTCAATGGCGAGAGGTGGTTGTTTTTGACCTTAAAGCTAACCCAATATTTCATTAAGTTAGACAGAAAATCCGATTTTGGAATAGATAGTTCATTCTAGAATCTCGTAATTCATGCTAAGGATCTTTGAATAAATGTCCGGAAAGTTATGGTCGGAGCTCCGACCCTTTTCTTTTCGGGAAGGAAAAATGTATGAACGTCGGAGATGAGAATTAAATCTAGTCTATCTATAGCTCTCTGGACCATAAATTGTGGAAGTCGAGCGGCCCATAAAGGCGGCGGTCTAACAGGGCTAGCTGCAGCATGATGCGTCAGGGATACATGATCCATCTATATCTCTCTAGAACATAATTTATGGAAATCGTGCGGCCCGTTAAGGCGGCGTCTAACGTGACTATATGCAGCACGATGTATTGACAATGCATGGTCCATCTATAGCTCTCTAGACCATAAGTTGTGGAAATCGCGCGGCCCGTAAAGGCGGCTTCTGACGTGGCTATCTGCAGCACAATGCATTGGGGATACATGGCAACGATCTCGTCGATGCTGGGCCGCCCACGCATCGACCGACGCCACGGACGCTCTCTCGTGCCTGTCCCGGGAGACCGGATCGAGATGGGACCGGAAAGAGAGCCAACATGAAAGAGAAGCACAAAAACGAGCACATCGCGTCCCGACAGGGCCAGACCGGGACCAACGCATCGCTGCTGCCAACACCCGAACGCACACCAACGCGCGCACTTTCGACGGACCGCAATCGACGTTTGGACATTAAAAGAATCCACGAAAAGAAAGGGGCGTGGAGAAGAGAATCGCGACAAAAGCAGCCACCATGATCGGGCCGGGCGGAGGAAGAAACAATAAACAAATTGATCATCAAACGTATAAACAATCAAGACCCCCAGCTAAAAACAATCTGGTCCGTCGCTTCCTTTTCCTTTTCCCTTCTTGGTCCGTTCGTTCGTTTTCTTCGTATGAACAACTTCATGTGTACACATAATGTAATTTACACCTCACGTTTTCTCGTTCCGCACTCGTTCGAAGTAATCTTGTCCCTTTCAACATCCGGCTTGCCCCCTTCCGAAAGCAAACCCTAAACTTGATTAGAACACCTCCCCCTTTCACAACTAATCACTTGATTAGGACACTAAACTAAATCCCTCCCCCTACCCCAACCCCTACCCCAACCCCATGTGGTTGCCTCTCGCGAATGAGCTGTTAATTACGAGATTAGTTTAAGAAATTTTTGTGTTTGTGTGTAGTAGTGTGCTGTGCTGATTCGGTTAGTAACCGAAAGGCGCCCGCCGTGGAATCCCTTTCCTTCGCCGGGAAGTGGAGGGAGTGGTCGAGGGAGGCGGCGGCGTGGGCGGGGAGACGTCGTCGTAGGGCGGCGGTGGCGGCGGGGGATGGTGACGGTGGGAGTGGACTTGCCTGCCGTCACGCGATCCTTCGTCTGCCTTGCGGGGCAACCTCCTTGGCATTCTTTCCTTCTTTTCCGCGATTTCTTCGTCGTCCTTCGCGCTCAAGACAAAGCTCGCATCCCCATTCCTCTTTATCCCTACAAGCTAAGTCATTCGTTTCACACACACACACACACACCCAATTAGAATCTAATCTCAATGCGGGTCTGCGCGAAGGAAGCGATTGATTGTTTTCTAATCCCGGTTAATGACTAATTGACCACATTTTAAAATCAATATGATCAAACTGGCCCAATATAGAATATAGGAAAATCTATAAAAGATGGATGAAGAAACGTTCACGGATGGGCAATATCTAATGAAGTGGTGCCGTCATTATTGTCGAACTCACTTCTTGATTAAATGACACTAATAATGTCAAGGGAACTAATGCAAATGCGGGGAATGGTAAACATGATTAGGTCAAATTCGCCGGGAGTAATCTTTATGCGAACCCCTCGTTTGATGAGATGATTCGTCGAAAATGTGGATGCATTGGAGTCGAAACGGATCATTGTGCTAGTAGTGAAATCGTTAGGAATTGCGAGATGGATCGGGCGATTCCAAAAACACACTGGCATTTGAATGGATGGCATGTATAAAGATCACTGACCTTACAGCCGAGAGAGCAGAAGCGGAAAGGGTCGAGCAGACTCCGCGCGCAGATTTCGCACAGATGAGAGACGCCTTTGCCGGTGGAGGTCCGTGGCTGAGGCCGCTCGTTGAGGAAGAGAACCCTCGCGCTGTTGATCACGTACGTCTGGACTCCGCTTATGTCCAGCACCTTGTCGATCTCGGCGACCCTAACCACATCGTGGTACGACGACCTCCTTATCTGCTACCCAAGACCAAACCAAACCAAACCAAACCCCAGTCTCAATATTTTCACATTCGATCGGACCGTCTGTTGGCCCGACGACGCGCGCAGACACAATTTAGAACCAGAAAGACCGAACGCTGTGTGGACGTTGAACTCACTTGGATGACGTGATGGTCCTTGTGGCGCGACGACCGGCAGTAGTAGCAGAAGGCGCCGGACTCGCAGTCGAGGCAGTACATGTTGCATTCGCTCCGCGGCGCGTCCCGGTGAGACGGGCAAATGGAGAAGAACGAGGTCGACAACAGGGACTCCAGCCATGGCGGCACCATCTCCCTCTCTCTTTCTCTCTCAACCCAAATGCCGTCAGGAACAAAGAATGTGGCAAGCGTCGATGATCAGAAGAAGAAGGAATGGAAGGGAAGGTATGTGTGTGAGGGAGGATACGTGCAAAACACGGGTTCACCAGCGATTATATCGTCGCCATTTCGATCTCAGCAATGATGAAGACGAGAGAGGGAGAGAGAGGGAGACAGAAGGAGAGAGAGAGTTTGGGGAATCTGGAAATGCGACATAGAAGTGATCAAGGGCAATAATGGTGGGGGGAAGCAAGAAGACAAGGCAAGCATATAATAAAGAATGAGAGAAAAGAAAACTGAATGTTTAGGGGACGGTTCAAACAAAGCAAACGGTGGATTAATTGGGAGGAAAAGGAAAGGTCCAGGAATTTCATTAAGCTAACGCCATCACTTTTGGCACATTGTTCGTCGATCCCCTCTCTCTCTCTCTCTGCTCTATTCATTTATTTTTATAGTATGAACTTTTATATTTGCTTAGTAGGCATTGAGAGTCGATCGGCAACCATTAGCTCACAAGGTTTAATTATTGGGTTCGAATAAGGAAAAGTGGTAATTCCATGCGCACGATGGATGAGCTCCAATTGTCGACCCTGTTTAGTGAGTTGACGGGGGTGACACATACTTTGATGGCATGTGTCAATGACTTCACCCTTCAAATTGGTGATTGTTCTGTTCATTGATAAATTCTGTTTTCATCCGACTCTATTATCGTTGATAAAGTTTGTCACTTGTCGATAATAACTAAAAATTGTCCATTTTTTAGTGTCGAAATATACCCCTTTTGAAAGAATTGAATGGTAATGATATTTGAAATATATCCATTTTGAACTCATTTGTAATTTCGCATCTCATTAGTAATGATATTTGCCTTTGACCAAAAAAAAAAAAGGATCGAATGGTTAATCAATCATTGCATCCTTTTAAAATCAAGAATCATCAAATATTCAGCAATTTGATTTTTCCCTATTGGCTTGCCTCTAGAATTGTTTTCTTGGAAACAATACAATTAACTGTGTAATGACTCCATGGATGGTGCGACTTGCAAATATCTTTAGCTTACTAAATTTTATTTGTTTGGAATTACTTGGCAATCAGTTAATTAAACTAGGCCATCTTTTAAAAGCAAGTAAAAGATTTGTCCGATTTACTAATGTTGGCCAAGTAAACTTGAGTTCATTTACTTCCAGCTATCGTTGTTACTTTAATTCTGGCAGGCTTTAAGGATGGATTAACATAAGATTTGTTGAATACCATCTTTTTTAAAGTCATCTTAACATTTTCATCTTGGTCAGAATGATCATTTGACTCATATCTTTACATTGGAGTCTCGTCTTGTGTAAAGTCTCCATGTGACTCTTTATCTCTATCTTTATATGGTTGCTCATATTTAGACGTTTTGGTCAATTAGAATAGTTCGGTCAAGTCTTTGCCTTGGAATATTTCTCTTATGTTGAATGTTTACTCCATTCAAAGCCACATTTGTCAAAAAAATTTCTAGAAGTAAAGTTACACATCTATTTCTAGCTTACTCAAATAAAGAGACAAATTGATCGACCAACTCCTTATATCGATAGAGTCTAACCAAATAAGTAATTAGTACCCAGTATCCTTCTATAAAATTGAAAATGTACTTGTCTTTTCTTCTCGATCCAATTACCAACAAAATTGGATGGTAAGCTGGTGTGCCAAGTGAAAAAGTTTTTGAGAAAAACAAAGAAAAAAAATACAAGTCTTAAAAAGTCATTTATTCCCAATTCTCCACATTGGGATAGGCTCTTAAGCAACATGGCTACCCACCTGTTTAAGATATAGTTGCTTGTAAGCAAGTATGACAACGCCCTTTTTAACCCCAATTATTGTGGAATTTCTTCAACAAACTATATTGGGTTCAATAGTGGATTTGGTTGGTCATTTGGCTCATTAGGCAGCGACGTAGGTCTTGCCGGATTATCTATACTAATTAATAAATACATTAGACACATACCGATAATATTTGCAGTACTTGGTGTTAAAGAACCGTGGGCCTCAAGTTTTCCATATTTGGCATTCGACCAATTTGTCATTTGTCAAATTGTTATTAACAATTTGATTACTTTGACCAATATTGCCTCCTTTCCTTTTGGCCTTGGTTCGGAGATCGACGCCTTTGCATTATTCTTAGGGTTGATTGGTCAGACCTATATTTACGACATTATTGAAAAACAGGAACTGGGGACATATCTTGTCACCACTAGATTGAAGTGAAATGGTGATCGTTGTTTGGACGATCCTAACGTTGTCTGAGCATCATTGCCAACTTTAAGGCTTGATCATATCTTAAATGTGACTCGCCCGTGTATTTAGTCATATTATTTTGAAATGTCGAGCCAAACCCCTTAGTTGCTTTTTAGTAAGATGCCTTGGAAGACCAACTTATTCACATTGATTTCTTTTTGCCACTTTGCCACTATCCTAGCGGCCAAAAATTCAAATGCATAGCAAGGTCATCATTAGTTTGTGGTACTGGATTGTTATTCCCGGCATCGTATTGTCCTTAGATTAATAGAATGTTTTCCAACAAACATACCGAAAAGATATTTTATCGAAATAGTGAAAAACCTATCAAATAGGAAAAAGATGTTAAATCGAATGATGAAATACCTTTTGGAATATGAATTGTTCGATATGAATAGACAAAGGTCGTGGAAAGTCATTTTTTTGATATTTGATAGGAAAATAAATGACAAAAATAAAATAAAATACGGACATTAGGAACGATTATCGCTAATTATAAAGTTTGTTAGAAAGTAAAGATAAATACAGATTTGTAGAAGAATGTTGCGTTCTGTATTTGATCACGGGTGCTTTACAAAGAGTACAATGTGAGTAATTCCAACCCACAATCGACAATCATAAGCACTTTATTGAAATTGAATGATCAAATAATATCTTAATTCTATTTATGTTTACAAGAAGTTAATACTATCCATGAAGTTATAAAGATCCTAAATTAGCGGCTACAGACATAACCATCCAATTGTTTTTTTTTTGTCGACTGCTTGTTGTTAATGACTTTGTCGATCAACTTTTTAAGTCTTAATGAAGTCTTTTACTAGTAAATTTCATGTTATGTGTTGTCGATGACTTTGTTGGTAAGTTGTTGCTTGCCTATGAGCTATAAACTATTCTCTTCATTGACGGGTTCTATTTTCACCGAAAGTTCATATATCTATATATACATATATATTTTTTCATTATATATATGTATATAATATATTATTGGATGCATCGGTTTCATGGACACATGCGTTTCAATGATAATCACGTTTATAGAAAAGCTAACTTATCAAAGTGGCATATAATAATGTTTTAGAAATATGTTACTAACATTCGATATGACCAATTTCTTATAATACTCCTTTATAGTGTACCTCTATACAGGGGTGGCAATTCCCAATAACATCACATGTGAGTACGATTAGAACATGATTTGGGCTTCTTGAGAAAGATTGGAATCTAATGATATTTAACTCGATATCGACATGAGTTGACATGTAACTTTATTTTAGCGCTTTCTCTCTTCTCTGGCTTGAGTCAGTGATTATAGAAATAGAAGAAATTAAAAAGATTCTTATATTGGGTCAACTCCCTTGAGGCTAGATTCCCTTTTGGATATAGAACAAGATAGGCTAATGTCACGGATTGGAAACGAAGGCCTTATTTCAAGAGGTTTTTGTGATTGAAGGGCGACCCTTCTTGGGGTTCGTATCAAAGGTATGGGTTCTAGAATGTCCCGAGGATGGGCAATCTTGTAAATTATACGATTGATATGGAGAGATGAGCCGTCCAACGTTAGATCGTCGGGAGATCTACGGAAACGGTCGGCTTTGTAATTGTATGTAATAAGGCCATCCCTCCTCATTTATAACAAGAAGCAATCTATCAATACCATACATGACATGAATTATCATCCCTAACTTGATATATTAACTTAACATATCGATCTTAGAATGCCTAATTTTATTCTTTCGACATCATTCTATAACAGAATAATTCAAACTCAAAAAGGGTTTGTGAAACACGTCATCGCCAGCTAATTTGACTTGGGACGACGTACTTATTCATGAATGTGACCCAAGAATCAAATGTCTTTCGATTACGATATGACCAAAGGAGGTTGAACTAAGAAACTCAAGCCAGCTTGAAGAATAGAACAACTCGATGCCACTCAGCATTACAAATTTATTTTCCTCCCTTTTTGTGGGGTTTTATCTTCATTATTTAAAGGGGGTTTCACTGAATATATTCGCACGGTTTCTCATGCCCTGAACAATGAATGATGGATGAAAACATGGAACCCTAACTTTGGATCGTGTCTGCTGTCTGGCGAAAGGACCCAACTTTCTTGTTCTCTTTCTTTTATGGGATTTTCCTTAACCTTTTCGATGCAAATAACGACAGGCCAGCCCAGCAACAAGACGGTTGCTGTTTGCTTTGCCCACCTAAATTGATTTTGTATGTACATTTGCGAATTGACGCCCAGAGAGTCCCTCCGACCTCGGAAGCCATGTCATATCATTGGGAAAATTATTCAAAACATCATTAATTTTTATTTTAGGGTGTACAACTAGATCTTAAACTTTTTAATTCGATCGATTTGATCATAAATTTTTAGCGGAATTTCAATTTTTTTTTGAACAATTATTTTCCATATGAAAGGAATGCGCGCCTTCTTGACATAGTCGGTGTCAAGACGTAAAACATATTCCGCATCGCACAAAATCCGACACATGAAAGATGGGGAAGCCTAGTCGCCAGAGCTATGTCCGCATTTGCGCACTCTGGGAAAAATTGAAGCCGCTAAGAGTGCGGCGAATAATAGATTTCATTTCTTAACGGCTGGAGACTAAAAATTGAGCCGTCATGATACGCTCATGTGATTTCTGTTCGTATTAGATTTCAGTCCTAGAGCGATACCCACATCGACGTCATGCTAAAAATAGGTTTACATCGAATATTATTATGTCCAAACAAGGAATAGCCTATTTTTTGCCGGCCCGGCCGACATTAGAATATTGTGGGTAAGTGGGTAGTATAATAAGCCTTTGTTGCTAAACGATTAAGGTTGCTAATAGATGATTTATGTCGCTAATCAACTGATTTCTGAATTGAGAGAGAGAGAGAGAGAGAGAGAGAGAGAGAGAGAGAGAGACCGATGACACTTGGGAATTTTTTGGATCCATGCGATTGGCAGGATATGTGGAATTATTGGAGATCAACACGAGATCCCGGTGGAATTTTCGTGGAAAAGATGTGAAGCAAACAGACGAATAGACCGATGAAATCGAGTCATTGCACGTCGCGATCAGCAAAATCTGGCTTCGATCTTCTCGGTTTGGTCACGAAAGTAGGATTGAATCCGCGGACCCCCTTTTGAATATTCACGAACGAATCACACGAGCATCGAATCCCAAATGGACACAAGAGCCCAGCACGAAGCTCCTATTACGAGAAGCCCAAAGAACAGGGCCCTCTCTCCCAAAGCCCATCTTTGCACGAAGCCCATTAGCAAATGAACCATGTGGATCGGACGTGCATTGTCCCGTGACTCAATTAACCTAAAGCCGCCAAGCCTCGAAGGTCAACGTTAGGGGTGATCGGTTCGTTCGCGGGCCAGCAATGGCGAAATGCATGGTCCGTTCGTCCACCGCGGAGAGCTACGCGCGAATCGAGTCGATGATCTCCTATCGATCTTCCATTACTTAAAGAAATGTTGGTAAAGCTAAGGAAGAGTACGAGGCACATCTTCGCTTTCTCTACTTTTGGTCAAGATCGTCGTCGTCATCATCGCCCGGGAGGCTCATCATCGCTTACTCCAATGATGCGCTCGAGGGATCGTGAACAGCGGTGCATGCGCTGGAATGTTGGCTGGTGACGAGCATCTTCATAGGCAAATTCGCAATCAATGAGTCCGGTTCCTATGGGGGTTGTTAGTGGACGGAGATATAGAGGGAGATAGATGTCGAAGTTTTCGAATCTACTCTTGTTTACTCAGGAAACTTAAAACCCACGTAACATACTAGGGAATTTGACCCAATTAATCCTGAATTTAACATACTGATTCGGCGGTTTACTTATTTGTGGCCATTATGTGGTGTGCCGCTGCATATTCTTGACGGAAGTTGACTGGAATGACTAGACAGGAAATTTTGCGCGGAGTTTTATGACTCGGCTAGCAAAATCGGGAAGTTTGTGATCGAGTTGGCATCCGTGCAGTAGATTTAGGATTGATTTGATAGTTTCTCACTTTTAATTATAATACAAGATATGCCAACGTTCGGCTCAAGTAATGCCATGGATGATTTAGAGGATAACTATCTAGATGTATGTATATTGAACGAGTGAAAATGGGGCTCGCTTAGAAAGGAAGGTCCTACACCAGTAATTTGTTACAATCCTTTTCTTAATTAGCTAGGTGGCTCTTTTTTGCGTATGATTATCGTAATCGATACATGAAATCTGAATCAGTACTTATTTAAAATTTGCATGATTCTCAAGCAATTCGTGATATTTTACTAATTTCTGCCACGTTTGTATCAGTAATTTTTTTTGCCAATGGTTATCCATTCCTCACCTTAACTTGGTCACATGTGCATTTCTAGGAGCAAAATTTTTTTATGAAACCATAGGGGGAGATTTATGACCTTTTCTAATCAATTTAAAACTCTTCCAATTCAATGTCACTGTTCTGTCCATGAACTCTCTGTCCCAAGTTGGTCCCTTTTGGAGAAGGTAAATTCCAACTTCTACCTTTCCGCCCGTCCTTTATGGGATCTTTAGCCAGGCTGTTGCACCTTCTCGAGAGAGAATTTTTCCTGCACGCCACCTCTTTTCATTCGAAGCAGTCGGGAGAGTCCACACCTGTCTGAGATGAGAAGCTCCACGGTTCCTTCGCCGCCACAGCCAGTTCAAGTCCAGACCTCTATCGCGCCAATCCAGACTCGGCTCCGCACGTAAGACGAGACGCAACCGATCTGGTCTTTTCCTTTTTGTTATTTTTGTATTGTTGTTGGCTTTCCTGCGTGTTCCCCCACGACGACTCTGGTGGCTCTCGGACTGTTCCAAAAGGAAAAGAAAAGGCCGTTGTCTTTTGCAGCAGGGCGTAAAAATTGGCAGCGTTAGGTCAGTCGCGAGCTTTTTGCTCACGGGCTATCGGTATAATGACTGTCATCTAGTTGGGCACGCCATGATATATATGGTTTAGGGAGACAACTGACGTCAAATCAGCGGAAGCTTCGACCCATTATCTCTCTATCTTTTTTTTTTTTTTTTTGCGTGGTTATAAACGCTATGAAACGGAACAGGAAGAAAAGCTAATTAGTAATTCCAGTTCACTGTTGAGCGAGTCCGTGCGTACGTGTATAAAGTCGTCTGCTTTGCCTTCTTTTTCATTCGACACAAGAGAGAACACTTGTTGGGTTTTGTGGGCTTTTTCAGAATGAGAAGGGCGAGTCCCTACGTGACTGTGTTGTTTCTGCTGTTGCTTGGGTATGGGTGGAGGGACACAGCAGGAAGAACAGAGGATGGATCAGAAGAGTGGGGTTATGTGGAAGTCAGACCCAGTACGCTCACCCAAAAATGCTCCAGAACCTGTGGATTAATCCTCACTTGCGTTGTCTGACCTGTTTCTTTTTGTTTGTGCGTGTGTTTTGGTTTGGCAATTACACAGAAGCGCACATGTTCTGGTGGCTCTACAGAAGTCCAAACAGAGTTGATGATCCCTCCAAGCCCTGGCCCGTCATTCTCTGGTTGCAGGGTGGACCTGTAATTCCCCCTACACCAAACGCGAAAATAATCATTCTTCGTTTTGGCTTGTATAGTGCGTACTATTTATGTTGAGACATACTTATGGAATTCCTTTAATTAAAAACAGGGTGCATCGGGAGTTGGGATTGGCAACTTTGAAGAGATTGGACCCCTGGACACCAACCTGAGACCACGAAACTCGACATGGTTGCAGAAAGCTGATCTCTTGTTTGTGGTAAAATGATGAACAACTTACAGATAAGACATCGATTTGATTTATTTATTTTGCTCGTCTGCTCGTTACATAATTATTCGCATGATATTTGATCGATATATTACAAATACAGGACAACCCAGTTGGAACAGGATACAGTTATGTGGAGGACACAAAGCTTTTTGTGAAAACAGATGAAGAAGCTGCAACAGATTTGTGTACATTGCTGATAGAGATATTCAACAAGAACGAGAGTCTCCAGAAGAGTCCTCTCTACATTGTGGCTGAGTCTTACGGAGGGAAATATGCTGTCACTCTTGCCTTGTCTGTATTGAAAGCCATTGAAGCTGGCAAATTGAAGCTTAAGCTTGGAGGTATCATAAGATACAGTTCTGTTTCTTAGCTTCTCAAGAAGGGAGTTTCACCGATGAAAAATTTTCATTGTTTTGAAAAGAAGAGGAAAATAACAAAACACAGTCTTCAGGTTTTCGAGATTCATCTTGTGTTATCTGGTAAAGATTTATTCTCTGGACTCTGATTAATGCAGGAGTTGCATTAGGAGACAGCTGGATCTCCCCTGAAGACTTCGTGGTAAGAATATATTTCGAAAGCAGATCCCGAAATGGTCCAAGCGTTTTCTTCTCGGAATCTTGAATTACCACATCTTCGCCTGAAAATCTTCTTTTATTTTCCTTTCTTTTTGCAGTTTTCATGGGCTCCTCTTCTCAAAGACGTTTCGAGACTTGATGACAATGGTGTGCAAAAGTCTAACAGGTCCATCATCTTCACTATTGCAGTAAATTGAAAAGAAAAGAAAAGAGGATTTGTGGATCAGATTATCTCTGGTAATCTAACCAATCGGTTTTAGGAAACAGTGTAGCCGAGAAGATTAGGCAGCAGCTGAGGGGCGGGCAGTATGCAGAGGCTACAGATTCTTGGAGTGAACTTGAGGGATTGATCTCCTCCAGTAGCAATTCAGTGGTACGACATATTCTATACATTCTTTTCTATGAAGTTGAATATGCGACGATAAAAGAATCAAGAAGATTAACAAGATCAGCTCTTCTTTTACATTACAAATTCCGAGTGTTGGGTCTTTCACACTTTTCTTGACAATTTAGGATTTCTACAATTTTTTGCTGGATAGCGGAATGGACCCCGTGTCGATGGAAGCAGCGGAACTAGCGCCAGGAGTAGCGATGAAGAGATACACGAGATACTTGAGTTACTTGGAAACTTCTGCTGCTAATGCCGGCGACTTGGACACCTTGATGAACGGTGCTGTCAAGAAGAAGCTCCAGATAATCCCGGCAAATTTTACGTGAGCGCCTTTCTGTTCCCTCATAGGAAAAAAAAATATAGTTCTCTCGAGGATTTCCAATATCTGATGAAACCACATGAACTATTCATCTGTGCAGATGGGGAGAGCAGTCGGACTCCGTCTTCTCATCTCTTCAAGGTGATTTCATGAAACCAAGAATTGAAGAGGTAATGTAATCGGCATCATTGTGCCTGAGAATTCTTAAATCCTTCTGTCGGCAGTTCAAATGGATGAATTGAGATAGAACTCCTTGTTAAGGTCAAGAATTGCCGGCCGCAGGAATTGAATAATCATTATCACACGCACGGACTCGTAAGGTCTAAAAGAAACAGAGGGCAACATCAGTCCTGTGATATGTATTAGCGTGTGTTTTGGACCCTTTGCCTTTGTATATGTTCGAGGAAAGATGCTTCAATATCTAATATAACGTGAAAACAAAAGCTTGTCTTTTTGCTGCTAATTATTCTTTTCTCATCTATATACTCACTAATTTCACGTGTCTTTTGAATAATTACTTACTATTCTCAAATAAGCTTGTGGTACTCACTCATATGTAGGCACGTATTGCTTTCAGGTCGATGAGCTGCTTGCCAAAGGGGTGAATGTGACTATATACAATGGGCAAGTAAGATATCTCTCTCTCGGAGTCACTTTCAAGTTTCCATTATCTTCAAACTTTTTCACGTCAACGGAAAGCAAACGAGCTGGAGTGGGTCAAATTCCACATGGACCACCCCACTAAAGTTTGGATTACTCATCACTCCCTCATGGCCTTGGCATCCAATTGCTGACCTTTCCTTATAATGATTTGGATCTGGCTGGTCCTGTATTTGTAGCCCAAACAAAGACATTATTTTTAGGGAAAGTGCATTGTGGGAAGTAGAAAATAAACAAGGCAGCCAAAAAGAAAAGGAAAACTGATGGGATGGCTTGATCTAATAATGTCATGCAGCTCGATCTAATCTGTGCAACCAAGGGGACTGAAGCATGGGTTGAGAAGCTCAAGTAAATCTCTCTCTCTTTCTCTCTCATATGCAGGAATGAATGACCATTTTGTGGATTTTCAGTTAATCTTTCGTTAAAACTAAATTCCAGGTGGGAAGGACTGAAGACATTTTTAAGCATTGAGAGGACACCTTTGTACTGCGGGACAGGAGGTGCCACGAAGGGGTTCAAGAGATCATATAAGAACTTGCACTTCTACTGGATTCTTGGAGCAGGCCACTTTGTAAGTCAAATCTAACAAAACCATCAGCTCAAAAGCAACCGCCCATGTGTTTCGCCTTTGAAAAAGCAACCCCTCCCATTTTTTTATTTTTTATTTTACCACTTCAGTGTTTTGCCATTCTTTTTCTGGCTCTCTTGCACGGTGTCCTTCACCACAACCTGCATCGTCATTCTCGTCATCAACACATCATCAAGCGCATTGCTTTGAGTTGTCATCGTTATCATCATCACATTTAAAGATGCTGTTGGTTTAAGGCCTCCTCAAGACAAGACCCAGATTAATTTTCATGGATATGATTGATTGGTCCACACAGTTTTTAACTTTATGACCATTCACATGCATTAAGCCAGATACATCCACATCTGACATGTCAACCTCACCGATAAAATGCTTCTTACCATTAATAAAGGGGACGGGACAGCTCTTGTTTTCTTTCCCTTGTTCTTTCTAAATCCAAATATCTCATCATTTTGCCGGGTCACCCTAATTTTTTATTATTAAAAAAGTCATTCAATTGACGGACTAGATTATGCATCCATCATCGAGTGAGAACTCTAGAGTTAATATTTATATCCCAAATGAGATTTATCGTATCCAGCTCTTCTTTGAATTAGTAGTGATAAAATACTTATGAGGCCATACTAGAGAATAATTATACTTGCCAATTATTTGAATGGAATATCTATATTGAAAAATGTATCAGTAAACTTCACTGCTTCTTAGGCCCAAATTGATATATGGTGGAACCTTTCTTTGATAATAATCGAAGTCTCTGCAAATTTTTTGTAGGCGAAATGAGTTTTTAATAATGATCACTTCTGTTGTAATCGCCATCATCAATTCATTATGCAACGAGTACGTTATCTATGAGCAAATAATGCAGACGAGAGACAAGGAATTAATTGTGAAAGGACGTATTGTACTACTAGGTCCAGATGTGTGTCAGTCTCACCCAGTAAAAAGCTTTACTCGTGTGGAGAAACACATACTGTCAGACTGACACAGCATATCCAATAAGAAGAAAAGTTTCCTTTTACTCTCTGACTTTTATTGGTTTGCAGGTACCAGTGGATCAACCCTGCGTATCGTTGGACATGGTCACTGCCATCACGCAGTCGCCTGCTTCCACCTGAGGCCAAAGCAACAATAAAAAAAGAAAAGAACGAAAAGAAGATGGGGGTGGGGCTTGTGGTTCTGATAGGTCAAAGGCCTCAAATCCTATGACACAGACAAAAAGAAAGAGGAACAGTGCAGGTTTTTTTTTTTATACCCCTTTCCGAACAGGAAATAAGAGCCATGTCCATCTTTTTGATTTCACATATTTATAGAAGAATTGGGAGGACAATCTATCAGAAGGGCAACAAATTGAATGTCAGCAAAATAATTTGTCTCAGTGATCTTCTGTTTCTATGTAATTTTCCTAGGGAGGGTTACTGTTCGGTCCTTATTACTAGATGCTCCTCCGCATTCAACCTCCTTAGTCGTACTCTCTTTGATTGATGATGATGCATTCTTTTACCAGGGAAAGAAAGTCCAGGTTCTAAAGAAACGAGCAGAGATAGAGAAGTGATATAACTGGGTTTGACCTCATTGTATAAACACTTTGAGAAGCAAATTTGCTTTGATATTGCGTGTAACCAGTTTAATAGATTGCGAATGGAGATCCTCGAAGACAAGCATATACGCACATGAGCAAGCTCTATATGAATGACCAACCGAATCACTACATGCTACATCGAAATATGCATCATGGAAGACAAAGATGAAAAAGAATTTCAATTTCACGTGCTCCATCTTGCGCAATAAAACAAACACCAAGCCTGGGTTATTCGATCTTTTCTAAAACTTCCCATCTTGTTTTTCTCTTCCTACCTTTCATTGCTGCAACCAGGTCGACCAGTCCAGTAATTTTTTTTTTTTGTATACTCCTGCAAAGGAAACTGTATTTGCATTTTCAGTGGAACGGTTAGCTGAAGTGCACTGAAGACAAAGTTTCTCATGATGCACGATATCCTTATCGATATTTAGTCTCTGGTAGATAGTAAGCGTACTCATGAGTTGAGGACAAAAGGAGCACCAACAAACATAGCAGCCCACGAGTGAGAAAACAAGATAAGCATGAACTAGAGGTCACTTCATGCAGCCTCCGATGTTCCATTTCTTAGCCTTTTTCTATATAGGATTTATCAAAGTATACAGCCTCCAAAGTATACATATTTTAAGTGTAATTTCCCACCTTGATGAAAGCTTCCACTGAGTTGAGAATAATAAGGAGGAAGACAAATTTGAGGAATTTATGTATTTTTCGATGTATATAATAAAGAGTGCATCGGCCTATTCATATGTTTTACAAAGTACTATCTAAGTTAACTTATATCCATCAAGATATACATAATAAAAAAGAGTTATACACATAATTTTGAGAGATTTATAGAATTAATAGAATTATCAAATATCTCTAATATACAAAATTATCCTAAAGAAATCACCCCCTTCAAACTCCAAGCCAGCTTCAGTTTGAAATAAAGTGAAACAATGTGCAATGGTTAAGACTTGGTGGATGAGGCGGCATTTGGCAGCTGTTAGTGACAAAACTTCCCGATCTAGCCGGTCTAAGTGCAGTGAGTCTAGTAGTGGTATTGGCTTCTCGAAACAACGCACAAAAGGTCGAGAATCGGACTGGAAAAAGAACATGATTCTTGTGCTCGATTTGCTTCTATGCCTTAATTTAGTGCCAATTTGTCTATTCGGAGAAAAAATCTCTCTCTCTCTCTCCAATTTGCACTTTTTCTTTACATTCCTCTTCAGTTTGAAAAGGATGAGGGTCGATGGATCGACCGATTAATCCTCTCTCTCCGAGCTTCAATGGAGGATCTGAAGACGGCAACCCTCTTTTTCTTCCGAACTTCGTGACTATCCACCATCTCCGAGAGCAATGGCTTAGGCGATAGCAGCTACAGAAAACACCGAAGCAGCTCGAGACATAGCGATGATCATCCCCAGGAATACCACCACTGCCGGCGTTCCCACCTTCATCTTAAAAGGATTGGCGAAACTGGGTCTGTAGTTGGGGAAAACATTTAATAGAAGTTGTTTGGGACTACTAATGCTGATTGGGCATGTCGGAGAGCCATGTGAGTTGGAAAAATTACTTAGAAATTGCCAGTCTAATTTTTCACAATCTAAATCAGAGTTAGCACTTAAAGTAATCATTCTTATTAAAAAGTGACACCTGAGTTATCCAGAAAAAAAATTATCGCCAAGTGAGCGCCATACGAAACTTTAGACACTCATAGTATTCTTATCCCTAAATTAAAGAATTTCGATATCTTCCGATGTATATTATGAAGATTACATCGGATTATCTATAGGCTTTATAAAATATTATATAAGTTAACATATATTAGTCAAGACATGCATAATCAAAATAAGTTATATGCATGATCTCGACAGATATGGAGAATCCATAGAAGAATAGAACATTCTACCCCGGAGCTTCAGCCTATGGCGATCTTCTCAAGGTTCACTTTGTGAGCCTTGGACACTTCGGAAAAATGGGGACAGCATCATCACCTCCTCTGAGTGCCGTGTCCGTGTATGAAATGTTGCAAGGCGTCTTAGCGCAACTCTCCGGGAAGAAGATCAAACATCAATTGAGAAGTGCTAAGTAACTTGAATGTGGAAAAGATATATACTTTTGACCAGCCTGTCCAAATATATATTAAATGGAGAAGGAACTGATGCTACGGCCATAACAAATGCAATAACATCACCTTTTTATGATTACTAGTGATGGGCATATCAACTTCTGCAAAATTGCATCTGTGCGTCTTGCCAAAAGATGTGAATATAAGACCGACTGTACAAAGTAGACATGCCATATGTACGTAGAAGTCATCTACTACAACATTGGACTGAAGTCGAGCTTTGGACTGGTGTAGTTTCCCAGCAACAAGCAACAAAGTAGTATCAGCACCCGCAACCCTCTCCCGCAGCGTCGTCGCGAAATACGCTTTCCATTTGTCCATGAAGAATTATACCCTAAAGTGAACATAGACTGTGAATGCATAAAAATCAGATAATGATCTCCTCTCATTCTTCTGTTACTTCTATTATTACTAGAGCATTAATAAAGGTAGGAAGAGTACGAAATATTTTGAGAGAAACCTCTAATTCCCTTTTGCAATTCACTTTCTCTCTGTTGTCAAATAGTGGTTGTAGTGCATGGTTCATCATCACTACTCAAAGCCTCCAATCATGCTAGGGTTCATGAGCAGTAGTGCATGTTCTTTTTCAATTGCGTAATGCCGCAATTCGCACGCTTATATAAGTGATAAGACGATTCAATGAAAGAAACAGTAGGATAAACCATATAATATTTTTGCACCTAACAAAATAGCACAAAGAATTTTCGCCTTTCGATGATAGCATGAAAGGCGTCATCATAAATCATACGGGTGTTTGTCGTAAGATTCCCAAAGAATTAGCACATTGGGTTAGAATATCTGAAAGAAGGTTCATTTGGGAAGCAAGTTATTATATTAAAAAACTTATTTTTTTTCTTAATTAGCAGGGTTGCTCTTTAAAGTGCATGATTATCGTACTTATTATATGGATTCTAAATTAGTAAGTTTGGCATTAGGGTGCTTATTTTACTTAAAACCTGCGTGATTCTCCTGAAAGATAATGAAGCATGCACCCGCATTCTTAGTATTTATTTACACCGCTTCTTATAGTATTTTCGCTCCAACTGTCAATTTCTAGACCTGTCCCCATTTTAATTTGGTCATACATGCATTTCTTTGGGGCGGGGAGGGGAGGGGAGGGGGGGGGGATTATAACACTATAGAGAGGATTTCTTACCTTTTCAAATCAATTTAAATTCAATGACATGTTGATTTAATTTCATGCCACTGTCCTGCCCATGAACTCTTATCCTGAATTGGTCCCTCTGAGAAGGAAATTCCAGCGTTCCCATTTTTCCTTTTTTCGTGGGATGTTGAACCCTGGCCCTTCATCATCATAACAGCAATATAATCACTGTAGACTCATTTCCAATCTTGCGTAATTCACAGAAAATCTCCAACAGTGATATATTACTGCTTAGCCAGGTCTGCTCCTTCCCGAGAGAGAATTTCACGTTCACGCAATCTCTTCTATTGAATGACTCAGAGTCCATTCCTTCACCACAACAAGTTCTGCCTCATCAGTCTCGGATAATTAGCCAAAAGTTTACTGCGCCAATTTGGTCTACTCGGCATGTAAGACACAACGCAACCGATCTGTTTTTTTTTCTTTTTTTCTATGTTGTTGGAACTATTGCATGTTTTTCCTTAGGGTTAATACCACGAAAAACCCTAAACTTTACTCACTGTGACACATTTACCCTGAACTATTTTTTATGATACGAAAAACTCCAAACTTTACCCATTGTGACACATTTACCCTGAACTTTCTTTTGTGACACTAAAAATCCCAAATTATATGTTTTGTGACACATATACCATATATTTTTTTTCCTTTTTTTCTTCTATTTTTTTTCTCTATACTTGGCTGGCGAAGGCAGCGGGGCGGTGGCGGCCCCCCTAGCCCCCGTCGCCTTCGCCCACAGCCAGCAAGGCCCGGGCGAGGGCTCAAGGTCCGTGATGCCTCGTGCTCAGATCATCTGCGGTTTTGTGTCCCTCGCGTGCGGCGGTGCTCCGTTCGCGTTTGATCACGCTTTGAACGTTAAAAAGGGTGGGTGCTTGAAGCTGTCTTCGCTTGATTCCGCGTTGGCTTTTGGGACTTTGACGGAAGTGATTATCCCGTTTAATTCGCCATACTCGAGCGCCCTGCCACACCACATCGAAGATTCAAAGTTTTGAGCCGAAATGCTTCTCACTTTGCATCCCACCTCATCTGCACGCAAGCTCCTCATCCCCTGTTTTCCGCTCGTCTTCTGAAACTCACAACAAGACCACCAAACAACCCAAACCAGCCAGGCGAGGCCGCAAAACCAAAGCCTCCACTCCCTCCTTCCGAAAACCAGCTCCGACCCCTCTCTTGTCCAATCACAAGCCCCGCCCTGGAACCAAACTCCTAGCGCTCGATCGAGTGGTCACCGACCTCGAAGCCTCGAAAGCCAATGGCGTCACCATCGACGTCGAGATCTTTGCTTCTGTTCGCGTTCCAAACACTGCTTGGAACTCGCTTATCCCAAGCCAGCTGCCGCGGGGCGAGCCGGCGTAGCTCACCGGCCAAGTATGAAAATAAAAAAGAGAAGAGAAAAATGAAAAAAAAAATAGGGTAGATGTGTCACAAAACATATAGTTTGGGATTTTTGGTGTTACAAAAGAAAGTTAGGGTAAATGTGCCATAATGGGTAAAGTTTGAGATTTTTCGTGTCACAAAAAAAAGTTCAAGATAAATATGTCACAATGAGTAAAGTTTGGGTTTTTTCGTGGTATTAACCCTCTTCCATACGAATCTACTAGTTCTCAGACTGTTCCAAAAGAAAAAGGAAGGCCATTCTTTTTGCTGTGTACAGATAAGTTGCAATAGGTCAGTTGTTCACGGGCTATCATTATTTATATGACTTTATCCTGTTGCGAATTCCACAATGAAATGATTTAGTCCTCTGCAGGAAGAGACGTCAAAACAGTGGGAGCTTCCGCCCTTTATTTTATTTTCGTTATGTCTGCTTGGCCTTCTTTTTCGTCTGATCCCTGGAGAAAATAAATGTTGGGCTTTTTGGGTCTTTCAGAATGAGAAAGGCGAGTCTGTCCGGGACTGTGTTCTGTCTGTTGTTGCTTGGCAATGGGTGGTTGGCCGCAGGTGCAAGAAGAACGGAGGATGGATCAGAAGAGTGGGGTTATGTGGAAGTCAGACCCAGTAAGCCCACCTGACAATGCTGTAGAATATGTGAATTAGTCCTCACTTCCATTGTCTGATCCGTTTGTTCGTGTTTTTGCGTGTTTTGGTTTGGCAATTACGCAGAAGCACACATGTTCTGGTGGCTCTACAGAAGTCCACACAGAGTTGAAGATCCCTCAAAGCCTTGGCCTGTCATTCTCTGGTTGCAGGGTGGACCTGTAATTCCCTATACACCAAACACAAAAACATTGTGAATGGAGAAAAAAATTATTCGTCTTTTTAGCTTGTGTTCACTGCATCTGCATCGAGACATACTTATGGACTTCCTTCAATTGAAATAGGGTGCATCAGGAGTTGGGCTTGGCAACTTTGAAGAGATTGGACCCCTGGACACCAACCTGAAACCACGAAACTCGACATGGTTGCAGAAAGCTGACCTCTTTTTTGTGGTAAAATGATGAGAAACTTATAAATGAGAGATGAATTTGATTTTCTTCCCTCATTTGCTCGTTTATGTAATCAGTCGGATGACATTTGATTAATATAATACAAATACAGGACAGCCCGGTTGGAACAGGATACAGTTTTGTGGAGGACCCAAAGCTTTTAGTGAAGACTGACGAAGAAGCTGCAACAGATTTGACTACATTGCTGAGGAAGATATTCAACAGGAATGAGCGTCTCCAGAGGAGTCCTCTCTACATTGTGGCGGAGTCTTATGGAGGGAAACATGCTGTCACTCTTGCCTTGTCTGTACTGAAAGCCATTGAAGCTGGGAAATTGAAGCTTAAACTTGGAGGTATCATAAGATGAAATTCTGTTTTTTAGCTGCTAAAGAACTGATTTTCACGATGAAGCTCTTCAAATATTCAATTAGAAAGGAGGAAGAACAAAACCCAGTTTTCTGGTTTTCAAGAATCTTCTTGTTTTATTCGGTATTAAAAAAAATAGAGATAAGTAAAATTGAGTTCTAAAATTATTAATAAGTGCAATTAAGTTTCAATTGTAAAATTGGTTCAATGAAATGTTAATGTGAACTCCGTCTTTGTTTTTTTATTACTACCAAGTTCCATATCAGAAAAAAAACTAATAAAATGCAAACTAAATTAGACTTAAAAAATAAAAAAGCTATATATATTTTAGATACAACTACATGCAAGCAATGTTGGCTGCCGCCCTTGTGAGGCTTCGGCCTAGGCAACCTGCGGCGGTGGCCACAGGCGACGATGAGGGCTTGTTCCCCTGTTCTTTTACTTGGCTTTTAGGAATTTTAAAAATTTTATCCGATTCAAGTAAAATTTGAAAACAAAGAGAGTAAAAATAATACCATGCAGGATAGAGAAAGCAACAAGATAATGTTACGTTTATCAAATTGGATGGAATTGATGAAAAAACTAGATTAGGACAACAAGTTTTAGGACTCGGTTATATTGTGAAAATTTTGATAATCAATTGCACTCTCTCGAACTTTTAGTGCACTTATTCCTAGAAAATACTAAAAATTCAATCCATGTATTCTGATTAATCTCTTGAATGTAGGAGTCGCATTAGGAGACAGCTGGATCTCCCCTGAAGACTTTGTGGTGAGAATATATTTCGAAAAGATGAAATGTTCCAAATTTTTTCTTGTGGGAATCTTGAATATCCACATCTTCGACCTGAGCATCTTTTTATCCCCCTCTTTCCTTTTGCAGTTCTCATGGGCTCCTCTTCTCAAAGACGTTTCAAGACTTGATGACAATGGTGTGGAAAAGTCTAACAGGTCTATCATCTTCACTATTAGAGTAAATTGGAAAACAGAAAAGAAGAGAAGATTTGTGGGTCGGGTTATCTCTGTTAATCTATCTAATCAGTTTCAGAAAACAGCGTAGCCGAGAAGATTAGGCAGCAGCTAAGGCGCGGGCAGTATAAAGAGGCCACAGCTTCTTGGAATGAGCTTCAGGGAGTGATCTCCTCCAGTAGTAATTTAGTGGTACGGCATATTCTGTACATTCTTTTCTATAAAGTTGAATATGCGACACCGACAGCACCAAGAAGATTAACGAGATTAGTTTTTTTTTACACGACAGACTTTTAACTTTTTGGTTCTTTCACGTTTTCCTTGACAACGTAGGATTTCTACAATTTCTTATTGGATGATGGAATGGACCCCGTGTCCATGGAAGCAGCGGAACTTCAGCAAGGGGCATTGAGGAAGAGATACTTGAGATACTCAAATTACTTGAAAACTTCTGCAAACGATGAGGAGAACTTGTTCACCTTGATGAACGGCGTTGTCAGGAAGAAGCTCCGGATAATCCCGGAGAACGTTACGTGAGCGCCTTTTTCATTCCCTTGTCGGGAAACAAAAAAGAGTTCATTCGAGGACTTACCATATTTAATGAAACCACGTGAATTATTCATTTGTGCAGATGGAAAAAGCAGTCGTACGCCGTCTTCTCGGAGCTTGAAGCCGATTTCATGAAACCAAGAATTGAAGAGGTAAAATAATTGACTACACTGTGTTAGAGAAATCTCAAATCCTTCTAAGGGCTGTTCAGGTTGATTGATTGGCATAGAACTTCTTGTTAAGGTCAAGACTTGCCGGCTGGACGGTCAATGAATAAACATTATCACAGTCTAATTAGGTCTTAAAGGTAATATTAATCCTTGCGTACGTGTGCGTAAGTATGTTTCTGGACACTTTTGCTTCTGTGGATATTGAAGAAAAGATACTGCAATATCTAATTTGGACCAAGGAATTCAGATTTTTGCTGCCGAAAATCTCTTTATCTTTTATAAGACAAAATGTGAAAACAAAAGCTTGTCTTTTTGCCGCTGATTCTTATACTTTTCTGATATGTATCTCTCTTCTTATTTCACGTGTCTTGTGAATAGTTGCTTGCCATGCTCAAATATGCTCTTAGTACTGATTTTAAGGCATACATTTATTAATTCTTATACTTTATTCAAATATGCTTTCAGGTCGATGAGCTGCTCGCCAAAGGTGCGAATGTGACTATATACAATGGGCAAGTAAGATATCTGTCTCTTAGAGTCACTTTCGAGTTTCAACTTCTTCAAACTTTTTCATGTCAAGGGGAAGCCACTGAGCTGCAGGGGGTCAAATTCCTCATGCACCACCCCACTAAAGTTTTGATTACTCGTTACTACAAAGTGGCCTTGGAATGCCGCTGCTGATCTTCTTTATAAAGATTTAGCTCTAGCTCATCCTCCTGCACTTGTGGCCCAGACAAAGACATGATTTGTACGGCAAATGTATTATGGGATAGAAAAAAAATACAAAGAAAACTAACGACGGCTCTATCTAATTAATGTCATGCAGCTTGATCTAATCTGTGCAACTAGGGGGACCGAAGCATGGGTTAAGAAACTCAAGTAAGATCTCTCTCTTTCTCTCTCTCTCCCTCTCCCTCCCTCGCTCCCTCCCTTTCCCTCTTATGCAGGAATGAATAACCATTTTGTGATTTTTTAAACGATCTTTTTTCTGATAATAAATTTCAGGTGGAAAGGACTGAAAAGATTTCTAAGGATGGAGAGGACACCTCTGTATTGTGGGACCGGAAGTGGGACAAAGGGGTTCAAGAGATCACATAAGAACTTGCACTTTTACTGGATTCTTGGAGCAGGCCACTTTGTAAGTCAAAACTTTGTAACTTTTTGGAAATAATTTTTTTTCAGCCATCCGATTCAGATTAGAAGGCTGAAAATCGAGAATATCACTCCTACACTATAGCAGATGATCCATTTCCTTGAAGGCACTGCCCATTTTTTTCCTTCTTAGATAAAGCAATCCTTTATTTTATTCTATCCTGTCTTAATTAGGCTACTACATGATGTCCTTCACCACAATCTGTATCATTATTCTTGTCGTCGCATCATCATCAAGTGCAGTAAGTTGAGTGATCATTATCATCATCACCCATCTACCATATTGATTGTTTAAGGCCACCAGAAAACCCAGACCAAGTCTCACGGCTATGATCGATCAGTCCATACAAATTGAAGTTCTTTACCATGCATATGGCCAGATATATCCTTTTTTTTTTTTGAAAGTTTTCAGTAAATTTTACTGCTTCTTAGGCCCATATTGATATTTCATGGAATCTTTCTTGTCAGCAAGTGAAGTCGTTTGTGCAAAATGAAAGGTGTTTGTGATAATAATCCTGCACATGCAATAGTGTTCTAATTATTGTTTTCCCATCAGTCACTTCTATTATAGTTGAATAAACGCCAATATTAATTCATGTATTGAGCACGAAAGCTAAGATGAGCAAATAATATGGACAGATTGGAGGCATTAGTTGTGTGTCAGTATCACCCAGCAAAGGCTTTACTCCGGTGGAGAACAACTGTCACACTGACGCAACATATCTAATAGGAAGGCAAGTTTTTTTTTTTTTTTAATTTCTGACTTTTCTTCTTTTTGGGTTTTGCAGGTACCACTGGATCAACCCTGCGTATCACTGGACATGGTCGCTGCCATCACCCAGTCACCTGCTTCTACCTAAGAACAAAGCAATAGGATATAAAAAAAAACGACAGTAGCGAGGACTTCTGGTTCTGGATGGTCAAATATCTCAAATTTACTACACCAGAAAAGGAAGAACGGTGCAGCATTTTTTTTTAAATCCTCAGAACAGGAAATAAGAGCCCTGTCCATTCTTTGATTTGGAAAAGTTGGGATAAATTGATGGGTGAATGAGAAATTGTTTCTCAAAGAACCCACTTGTGTGGGAAGTGAAAGTCACTACAAAAAAACTGGATTTTAGCTACGGAATTTGCGACGATAAATTTGGCAAAAGTCGTCGCTAAAAGGATTTGCGACGACTTTTGTGACGACGTAAACTTTGTCTCTACCGATTCGTCGCTAATTTTTTGAGACGACTAATTAGTAAAGTACTCATCGCTGATGACGTCACAACATATACGTCACAAAATTTGTCGCTAATTAGTGACAAATTTATTTGTCGTCGCTAATATCGTAGCAATTAGCTACGATTTGTTCCATCACTAAAGCTGTCACTAAACATTTGTCGCTAAAGTCGTCGCCAATTTGCCACAACCATATGTCGTCGCCAATTTCCCGATTTCCATTAAGCATAGTGCAAGGATATTTTGTGACGGCTATAAAAATGTCGTCGCTATTTAGCGACGGCTCTTTGTAAGATGCGTCGCTGATTTAGCGACGATACTTAATTAAAAGTCGCTGATTAGCGACGACACATGCATATGACCGTCGCTAAAATGCTACGGCTACGGTTTAACTGTCGCTAAAAATGCTACGGCTACGGTTTAATCGTCACTAATTTAGAGACACAATGTATATGTGTCCGTCGCTAAAATAGCGACGAATTTTGGTCTTACTGTCGCTAATTTTGCGATAGCAATTGAATATGTCCATCGCGGAT